>OX276391.1:38360256-38867532 GCA_946251805.1 Cybosia mesomella | reverse complement strand
AGGATCTCTTATATTACTTTTTTTTGTTTCGTTTGTTTATTGTGTGGTATCGTTAGAGTTTCGTTTCGGTAAATACAGTTTGTGGGCACTGCTACATGCTTCGGTGGTTAAAGTATAAAAAGTTTTTTGTTTTGTTTCTTTCGGCTTTGGGTACAATACGGCTATCTTAAACTTATGTTATATACTATTTTTTACGTCTTTAGGTAATAAGGGAATCTTTACGAAAAGACTGGTAATGACACTATTCTTGTGGTAGCTCTATATTGCCATTCTTTCATCCCCCTGTTTTTGTATTAATTGGTAATTATTATAAAAATATAAATGATGAAGTACATTATAAGCAGTTTTTTATATATTTATTATTTTTATTTATTTATTTAAGGTCGCTGTATCATAGGTCATTAGCGACCACTTGGTATATCTTACAATAAATTATATATATTAATGATTTTCACAAAGTTAAGAGTTCGAGCACATCCATTTTGGGTTAAGCAATCTTTTAAGGTGTTAGGTACATTACAAAGCAATGTTTCATTGGCATATGCTACACATTCTTCGAGAAGGTGTGATACAGTATACTAGTCTAGACCACATTTACATTTATTTTTATTCTTTTTCGTAATGAGGTGGATATGTGATAAGTTAGTATGTCCACAAGAATATGATTTAGGTGATTTGTAAAAAACAAACTGTCTAATGTTAAACAATTTACTTGTATTATCAGCCTTCCAAAGGTTGTATTTTCAGTAACAAATCCGAATAAGTTGAAATTGCTTGACCCCACAATGCTTGTACAGAATAGACTTTCATTTGTTGCATTCAAGCTCCCTCAACCGTCACTAAACCTTTCATGCAAGCATTTAGAGTACTTATGACCTGTTCTTTTTTCAATACATAATCAATTCAATGAGTCAAATAATATGCTAAAATTAGAAATGCAGTTTCTTTGTATTATAGATATCAGCCATCAATTCCGTTGGCCATCAAAATTGCGTTTCCGTCCGTCCGTCTGCCAGGACAATTGAATTGCGTCGTTCAACGCGCTTATTAGATTTCGCACTGGCGTTGAGTTTTGAACTTCGAAACCAATTTCTTATCCGTGGTAAGCTTGTTACTTAACTATGAATGAAAATATATTATTTATTTTGCTGCAAGACCGGGTTCGTGCGGTTGTCCAATCTGTACAATTTATATCTGAACATGCTCTGGATACATAGATTCTGAAGTCTTTAAAATATGAAGCATAGAATATTGTAAACTTATTTATTAGTACAAGTTCTTAGTACGAGTACCTATTTAAGAATGACCTAAAATTTATTATTATTATTTTATTTACAAAGAATTGTCATTAAGTAGTGGAAAAGTTAGTACCTTTCACATTTAGCTGGCGTAAATCAATAAAATTTACTTTGGTCTAGCTCGGCGCTATCTCTGGAGAGATATAACGTTTAGTAAAGATTATGAAGATCCTATAGATATATTGTTTACTAAAAATATCAAATTAAATAATCTGATTTTGCAAATAAAAATGAAATGATAATTAACTGATATTCACTCAAAAAAAACATAAGACCAAGTTGTTACTAGAAAAAAGATTACATATACCTTAATTTATGTAGAATATACTGCTTCCAGGCTGTTTGACTGTGTTCCATAGGAAACTTGTGTTCCAAACGTTTCGTCGATCGCTGCGGTTGACATCTTTAGTGGTATAGGTCCGAGCGCCAACCAGCGCGTTGAACTCTCCTCGGCGGCGACTTCTCTGCGACTGATGTAGAGACCCGACCTCGGTGCCTGGACCTGACCATTGAAGATGTCGACCACAGTGATCGATGAAACGTTTGGAACACAAGTTTCCTATGGACCACGGCCAAACAGCCCGAAAGCAGTATATTCTACATGGAACGCCAGCCGTGAAAGCCTAAAGATTTGAAGATCCTAATTTAGTTAAATCAAGATATCTCCTTCTTTACCTTATCTTACTATTCAGTATAGTTCTTGGGTTGTTTCAGTTGTTTGTTGATGGCATGTGCTTGCAGGGTCTCTTTTGACTTCTTTTCTAATAATAATTTCTAAACAAATGTATTCTGAACAAGTGATATCGAACAAGAACTATATCGGTATTTTTATAATATAAGCCATCGTATTCATAATTAATATTAAGATGGTTAAGTTCGGCAAAAACAAATTTAAAGCATTAAACCTTAGATTATTAAAATAATCAAAGCATTAAACAAACACACCAAGAACCAGAAATTGGCAACAGCTGAGGTCGTGTCAAACAAAATATTGAAAAAGAAAATAAACTCAGATAAAAAGGTTGCTTTTCAAAAAGAGGTTTTATTGAAAGAAACGAAGTAATAAAGCACTCGTAAACAAAGTGACTGTAAAAGAAATAATGAATAGCGAGTTGACTTGAAGTGAGAAGTGCTTGCCTAATATTGTTAAATGTGCAAACCATCATCGAGAACTCCTTATGCGCGTTGCTCCACTCGGGATCAAGTGCAGCGATAAGAAATGAAAGCACTTTGAGAATGGAAACATAACATTGCAAATCTGCAACTTGTTAATCTTTACTATGTAGCACCAACTTCAAAGGAATTGACACAGAAATTCTGAAGTATCTAGTAGGTGAATATTTCTAAAGAACAGTATCATTGATCGTATTTTAACTACTTTTACAGCATACAGGTGTGATATATAGACGCTACAAGATACTTTTAGGTTAATAGAAGTATGGAACTCGAATTCATTTGTGTTCCGGATTAATATGTAAGGTTAAATTGAATTTTTAAGCAAATAGAATGCTTACTTTTCGTATAGATTTCGATCGGAACAGAGAACATCTAGGACGGGACTTGAAAAAAAAATAGCAATGTTTAAAAATGATTGTAAAATCATTTATTGTTTCCGTAGTTTGCAAGAGTTACGGTAGATGGCTCCAGCGTCGCCTTAAGACGGATATAATATATCGGAGAATTTCAAATATCTGGGACGTGTCTATTTGGCTCAGTTGGTCAGAGCATTCCCCCTGTAAGGGACTAGTCGCGGGTTCAAATCCCGTCCTAGATGTTCTCTATAACATCATAACATAACTTCACGCCTGTATCCCCGAAGGGGTAGGCAGAGGTGTATTACACACCCACGATTCGCACGTTATGTTTAGGTCCCAATGTAATAGGGGGCGAGCCTATTGCCATCTACCGGGCGCATTATTAAGCGAGCGATAATTATCATTTATTAATGCACACATAACTACGAAAAGTTAGAGGTGTGTGCCCGGGCAATTGGGGATCGAACTCGAGACCTCGTCTCAGCAGTCCGTTTCGTATGCCAATTGGGCTATCGCCGCTATTGTTATGTTCTCTATTTCCGATCTAAATCTATAATATGTAAGTTGTCTTGATTGTTGATTGATAACAATAAGTATAATAATTAATGAACACTAAAGAACTCAGTAGTTTCGTGTTTAAGTAGGTTTTACAATCGAGAGACCCCGGGTTCAAATCCTGACCATTAACATCGACGTGAACCTACTCCTAACACAAATAATTTAGCTAGCTAGTTACGGGGAAAAAATGAAGACTTTTATAACGACTCAGGGGTCTATTTCAAATATCATCATCATCAACCTATTCTAGTCCACTGCTGGACATAGGTCTCCCCTAATTAATTTTTTTTTTTAATTTTTTAATTTATTTATTGAGGCGCACAAAACACATTACAATCAATTAAAAACAATAAAAATAAAACACAGATCCGTTCTGGATTGTAACATAAATACATGTGCACACAGAAAAAACAGTATAATAAGAATAGGAAACGCTCTAAATTGGTCAAAGTCAAATAGTGACGTGTTTAAATGTCTTTCAAGGCCAGACTGCTATAGAGGATGTCTTTCAGTATTTTATTAAATCTGTTAAAGTTGGACTCAAATATGTCAAGGGGTTCGTTGCTCTTTGCCACCTCGTTATATTGGCGGGCCATCCTTGTTAAAGGGTTAAAGAAGGAAATATTATTCTTATAAATCTGCAGGGAAAATAAATTTATTTCATTAGACCTACGTGCGCTAAATTTAGTATTAAAAGTAAAATGATTTAGTAATCTTGGGGAATCTATAACATAATGTATAATTTTGTACAAATAAACTAGATCAAAATATGTGCGCCGAATTTCTAATTGTTGTACTTTGAATTTGCAAAGTCTACCTTGATAGTCAATGCCTGACCGCCCAGGGCTTTGACGATAACTAAGAATTCTAAGTGCTTTCTTCTGAATACGCTCAATCGCTTCAATATGTACCCTGTAGTTTGGCGACCATACGGGACAGCCATATTCTAATATACTCCTCACCAGAGCATAGTACAGGTACAAACCACTAAGATGCTTTCTAAATTCTTTGGTGGATCGTAAAACAAACCCTAGAAGTTGGTTGGCTCTGGATATGATATAACTATAATGAGCACGAAATGAGAGCTTGTCATCAAATATAATACCCAGATCCTTGGCAACTCCCGATCGATTAAGCATTTGGCCATCAATACTATAGTGCCACGTAATCTTATTATACTTGTTGGTGAATGATATAACAAAACATTTCCCAGTATTTAAGTACATGTAATTAGTTTGACACCACTGTGACAAAGTATTAATGTCCTGTTGAAGGGCAAGACAGTTCTCAGGCTCAGAGATCAATGCAAAAATCTTTAAATCATCTGCATATAACAAGCAATTACACGATAGTTGCTGAATGAGGTCGTTAATAAAAACAACGAAGAATAAGGGCCCTAAATGAGAACCCTGAGGGACGCCAGAAGTTATTACAACAGGTGAAGAGACAAAACCCCTTAATGCGACCAACTGAGTTCTACTATCAAGGTATGAACATACCCAACGAAACAAACTGCCATGAATTCCATATGATGCCAGTTTTTGACAAAGCAGATGATGACTGACTTTATCGAATGCCTTAGAAAAGTCGGTGTACACAGAGTCAACCTGTCCGCCAACAGCAAACGCCTGACAGAGATAATTCTTATACTCGAGCAGATTAGTAACAGTTGATCTATTCTTAACAAAACCATGTTGTTGCTCCGATAAAATGGGTTTAAAATGATTGTATAGATGAATATAAACCACGGATTCAAATATTTTGGCGAAGCAAGATAGGATACTAATGGGTCGATAATTTTCACAGTTGGATTTATCTCCACTTTTATATATGGGGATGATGTGAGCGGTCTTCCAACGTTTAGGAAAGATGCCAGTAATGAGCAACATTCGTGAGGTTTATTATCAGAAATAAGAGTATTTTTAAATTTACTGTAAGTTATTTTCCCGTAATAGCGGCGATAGCCCAGTGGCGTACGTAACGGACTGCTGAGACGAGGTCTCGAGTTCGATCCTCAGTCGCCACGGGCACACACCTCTGACTTTTCGTAGTTATGTGTGCATTAATAAATGTTAATTATCGCTCGCTTAATAATGTGCCCGGTAGATGGCAATAGGCTCGCCCCCTATTACATTGGGACCTCAACATAACTGGCGAATCGTGGGTGTGTAATATACCTCTGCCGGCGTGAAGTTATGTTATGTTATGTAATGTTATGTTTATTTTCCCGTACTCTAATCTTTCTTACTAGGGGTGCAATGCATTCTGCTGTTGCAATGTTGAGCTGAGAGTGCACTACATGATCACCTACAATTCACGCGCAATTATTTTTTATTGAATACCATTGCATTGTTTTTTCGGTGATTATTCCTCCATTGCTAGACCGATTTTCAATTTTCTTTTTCTGTCTTAAGCCAATAGTTAAGTTGCACATTTTGGCGCCAAAATCGTGGTCTCAAAATTGATAATTTTGATGAAATCAGATTTTGAAATTTTTGAAGGGTGATTATTCCTCTATGGTATGTTCGATTTTCAATTTTATTATTTCTATGCCTTCCGGGTATCAAGTTGTATTTACATGCCAAGTAAGGTCAAAATTGATCGAATAGGAGGAGTAGAGTTACAACCGGAATATACCGAGTAGAGTTTAGAGAGCTTTTCGCTCGACTTCGTCACACCCTCAGCTCAATAACAGTAATTTTGTTCCACAAAGTGAACAAGGGAGTCCACAATACATCACAATCACGTAAAACGCAGTGCGAGTAGCTGTGCCCAAATTGATTGTGACAGACGACCGTTCATATAACAATGCTTTCTGGTACGAACCACGAACCGAACTGGATCTTTTTACAAGCTTTTATTTAACTTACTCTGCAGTTTTTTATTTTTTAGGGTTCCGTAGAAAAATGGCAAAAGAGGGAACCCTTATAGGAACCCTTATAGATTCATCATGTCAGCCTGTCTGTCTGTCCGTCCGTATGTCACAGCCACTTTTTTTCGAACATATAAAAACTATGCTGTTGAAACTTGGTAAGTAGATGTATTCTGTGAACCGCATTAGGATTTTTACACAAAAATAGAAAAAAAAGAAATTTGGGTGTATATTTTTTTTTATCAAACCCATACTTGTGGGGGGGGGGGAGGGGTTCTATGGATAGGTCTTCAAAAATGATATTCAGGTTTTTAATATTATTTTTTTCTTAACTGAATAGTTTGCGCGAGAGACAATTCTAAAGTGGTGTCCCTGTACCTTCTAAAATAAGAGAATGATAAAACTAAAAAAAAATATATGATGTACATTACCATGTAAACTTCCAACGAAAATTGGTTTGAATGAGATCTAGTAAGTAGTTTTGTTTTGTTACAACGAACTACAAGAACTTTAATATTATGTTACTTGCTGCTACGGAACCCTTCATGGGCGAGTCCGACTCGCACTTGGCCGGTTTTATTTAACTTGCTCTGCGGTTCATAATTTTTTAGACAGGGTCAAATCTTAGAAGCCCAATTACAACCACTTCCTGACATTTGATTGTACTCATATTTGATATAATTGCGTATTTTCGGCGACAATGCGATAATATGGTACTGTGAAGCTGGTCTGATGATAGCGTCGGAAGGTGTCCATAGGAACTCCTGAACTAAACAATATAAACCAATCGAGTTTGGGCTCATTTATTTTGTTCAGGTAAATAATCTCCGACGAGAGCAAGTGGCACGCCGCCGCCTCTTTCTGCGAGCAGGTTATGCGCGCGAAAGAGACTACGGAGAGGGAGCGGGAGAGAACCCAGCCCCCCGAGTTCCACAGTCTGTGGCGAGGACGCCGCTGACTCGTCTCGGGCCCGGGCGGACTACCGACCTCCATGATCGGAGCCTGAGGACGGCAGATACTCTGATGCTACATGATATCCAGGGTCTGAAGATGGAGACGGCAGTTGGTCATAGGAACTATTGAACTAAACAAGATATAATTTTCATGTTTCAAAAATAATTCATATCCAATGTGATTGTTTATTTGTCATCGTATCACAACCAATCACACTCAAGTAATATTTAAGGACGCTACTATGGTATGGTATGGTTTCGCGAGCTGGTATCCGCAACTCCACGACAGGGCGCGGTTTTTGCGTGAGGGTGGGCATTTCACTCGATCCACCCCAACTCTTTGAAGAACGCCAGCAGGCTATTCACGCTGCTGGCGATCTCCCGGAGCGTACCTGTATTTCCGAAGTACTTTACCCTGTATGTGGCGGTTACAGGGCAGTGTAGGAGCACGTGTGCCGCTGTTTCTTCCTCTTTCATGCAGGCTCTGCAGAGAGGGCTGTCGGTGATTCCTAAAATATAAAGGTGTTTATTGAAGGAGCCGTGCCCCGTGATGGCAGCTGTGGCCGTGCGCAGTTGCTGTTTGGTCAGTTGTCGAAGACGCCTGGTCAGTCTATTTTCAAGCACGGGGAGTGCTTCCCTCGCCTGTCTGCAAACTTCCAGATTTATCCAATAGCTGTTGTGTTGATCTCTCGTTCGTTTGTTTACCATGGTTCGTAGGTATGCAAAGGGGATCGGTATTATGGGCTCAGGTCCTATTACCACCATGTCAGATCCTCTCCTGGCAAGCTCATCCGCTGCATCATTGCCGCGCGAGCCGCTGTGGCCCTTAATCCATTGCAAGGTTATGTTATTGAAATGGCCTATTTGGTTCAGTTTACGATGGCACTCTAGTATTAGTCCCGAGTTTATAGTGTGGCTGTTTAAAGCTTGCAGCACGGCCATGCTGTCGGAGAGTATGCGTATTGAGTGGCCTTCCACTCTCCTGGCCATTACCGCTGAAGCTGCCAGGGTAATCCCCATGCATTCAGCTTGAAATACTGTGTTGTGGGTCCCCAGCGGTGTTGATATGGATATATTAAGGTCCTCCGAGAAAACGCCGGCCCCGGTGCCTGTACCAGTCTTTGATCCATCTGTGAAGATGCGTAGTTCCGTTGGGCATAAAGCCTCACAGCGGTGGTCCTCATGAAGTTGGATCTTGTATTTTTTGTCGAATACGTATTGTTTGGGCACACGATCATTCATTGCTCCTATCATGGGTATCTCCTTTATGAGATCTGTGAGCAGTGAGGTGTGTCGCGTGTTTCTCTCGCTCCATAGGTTGAGTGCCCTTAGGCGTATGGCCGCAGCTGTTGCTTCTTGGCGGATGAACAGATCCAAGGGTGGGAGTCCGAGCATGGCTTCCATTGCCGCGGTGGGGGTAGATTTCATGCATCCAGTGGTTGCCATGCAGGCTAGTCTTTGGGTCCGTTGTAGTTTAGCCGCTACTGTGCTGTTTTCGGTCCTTGGCCACCAGACGATAGCACCATACGCTATCATTGGGCGGATTACTGTTTCGTAAAGCCATAGGATGATTTTAGGTGATAGCCCCCATTTTTTACCAATCATTCTTCTGCACTGCCAGAAGGTAATCCCAGCCTTTTGTAATTTATTGTCTAGGTGGCTACTCCATTTTAACTTGCTGTCAAGAATAACGCCAAGGTATTTGACCTCTTTCGACAGTTGGAGTTCCGTGTCAAAGAGTTTGGGTAATCGGTATTCGCCTAATACCCTTTTGTTCGTAAACATGACTAACTCGGTTTTGTTCGGGTTCACCGATAGTTCGAATTCCCCGCACCATTTTTCTACGATGCGTAAGGCTTGTTGGGTTAGGTTACAGATCGTTCCCGCTACCTTCCCTGAGATGAGGATTGTTAGGTCGTCTGCGTAGCCTATTGTGTAGTCGCGGTTTTTGTTCAGCCTTGTGATTAGGTCATCTATCACTAAATTCCACAGAAGGGGAGAGATAACTCCGCCCTGCGGGCAGCCTTTGGCTATCAGAGCCGTCTGATCTTCTTCCCCAAGGCGAACTACTCTTTTGCTGAGCATGTTTGTTATCCAGTCTGATAGTACCGGCTCCGCTCCATGTTTTGACAGGGCGGCCTTAATACTGGTGAAGCTGGTTTTGTCGAAAGCTCCTTCGATGTCAATGAACGTTCCTAGGCAGAAGCCTTTTTGTTCGATCGCTTCCTCTATCCGGCTGACTACCAGATGGAGGGCTGATTCCGTAGACTTACCGGAGCTGTATGCGTGCTGGTTTGCATGTAGGGGTAGCTGTTTTAGTGCACCATCTCTCAGCTCCCTCTCGCATAGGCGTTCCATGGCCTTTAGCATGAAGGAGGTCAGACTGATTGGTCGATGTGCTTTGGGATTCGTGTAATCACCCTTTCCTGGCTTCGGGATGAAAATTACTTCTACTTCCCGCCATCCCTTCGGAACGTATCTGTGTGCCAGACAGGCTTTAAAGATACGCTCCAGTCTGCTTGCGACTAATTTGTCGCCCCACTGTAGCATAGCAGGGATGATTCGGTCGGGGCCAGCTGCCTTATAAGGGTGAAAACTACTGATGGCCCACTGGACTTTTTCCAGTGTGACCACTTTGTTTGCGTACTGCCAGTCTCGGGCAGTAGGTGTTATGGTTTCATCATGCCAGTTGATTGTCGTCGTGAAGACGCATCCAGGGAAGTGGGTCTCAATGAGTACGCGTCTAGATTCTTCTGGTGATGTTGTGAGTGTGTTGTCCTGTTTTTTAAGGGCGGTCAGTGCCATCGGTTTTGTCTGTACTAGGACTTTCCTTACCCTGTTTGCTTGTTGGCATGATTCTATGTTCCCACAGAATTTTCGCCATCCCTGTTTGCTTCGGTATCTAATACATTTTTTGTAGCTGGATTTGGCTGAACGATAGGCGTCCCAGTCTTCATCTGCACAAGTATTCATAGCCCTGTTGAAAGCCCTTCTAACCTTCCTTCGCTTGCGCTCTAGCTCTGGGCCCCACCATGGCTGTTTGCCTGGGGTTTTGGGAGGTAGGGTTTCTGGGCATGCTATGTGGTAGCTGTCTATTATAGATTTGGTTAGGTGGTTTACCTGTTCCTCAATCTGTATGATGTTGTCGAGGGTCAGTGGGGAGCGCTGTTGAGCAAGTCTATTTGCTAGGTGCTGCTCAAATTTGACCTTGTCGGTTTTTCTCGGGTTGCGTTTTGGCAGAGTTTGTAGTGTCCCCGCCTGTAGATCAAAGCGAATCCACCTGTGGTCTGAGCAGGATGCCTCCTTGGAGACGTGCCAGCCCATGATGGCTTCCGCTGCATTTTCAGTAGCTAGTGTTAAATCAATAATCGTACGGCTCTTTTTGTTGACGAAGGTCGGTTCAGAGCCGGTGTTTAGTAAGGTAAGGTTAGTAGTGAAAAGATATTCAACAAGGGACTTACCTCTGTCGTTTTGAGTGCTCATGCCCCATAGCGGATGATGAGCATTGGTGTCGGCCCCAATTATGACCTCTACCCTTTCCCTTTCGCAGTGGTCCACCAGCCGGGCGAGGTCTTGCGGGGGCAGCTCCTCCTTTTCGGGCATGTAGGCTGAGGCGAGGATGACCACGTTGTCCTCGACGTCCAGCTGTGTATGCAGCCTTATGGCAGTGAGATCTCTGCAACAGAACTCTGTGAGGACCTGTGTTTTTAAGTTTTTTGTGACATATATACACGATCTGGGGAGATCATGTTCGCCAGTCACGATAAGCTTACCTCCTAAGTTGGAGAGCCCCTGGATATGGCCCCCTCTGATCCAAGGCTCTTGGATCAGGGCAATGGCCGTTTGTTGAACCTCCAGCCATTTACGTAACTGAGCCGTCCCATCACGGCTGTGCTGGAGGTTCACTTGGAGGACTTTAGTCTTCGACGAAGGGGACGCCATCATTGGTCGTTCCCACTTCGTCCTCCCCAAGTTTAAGCCCCGCAAACAAGTCGCCAGGTTCGACGTCGTCCCCCAGGAGGCCGGAGATTGATGCCAGAACGTCCTCCGCATCCTCTGCCTCCATGGGTGCGCCCTCCTGTCCGACACTGGCGGGGGATGTTGGTGGTGCCTTTGCAGGCACCTCCCCGCTTGATTCGGGGGCGTTTGGGAGAGGATTGGATTCCTCTGTCGCAGGCAGGTGCTTGAGCTCCTGGTTTATGGTGGCCGTGGATGGGTCCCATCCCAGAGGGACGTCGGCAAACCTGCCGGACCGACCCTGGAACTTAACGTACACCGTCCCCACTCCAAAAGCGAGACGGCGTCCGGCCTTCATTAGGGTCGGTACTTGGTCCTCTGGGATTCCGACCACCAGGAACCACGCGGCGTTTTGCTTGGTCGCGTTGACCAAGGTCCACTTTGCGACCTCCACTTCGGGGTTCTGGAAGGACAGAACACGCCCAATTTTGCGCGCGTCCTCCAGAAGCCCTTGTGGATCAGGGACCAGTATGCCACAACGTGCCCGCTGAGGGATCTCAGTCTGGCTCTTCACGACCAACTTGACGTTGGGCGTGAGAGCCATGTCGCTTACGGCACGTTGTAGCCATGTGCGCGTATATTCATCCGCACACCACAGTTTTAGGACCCCCTCAGCATAGAGCGGTTTGGCTCTAAACTTCGGGGGCTGAGTTTCCCTCCGAGCCAAGGCATCACCGAAGATACGGGTTTGTATCCCGGTGAGTACTTCCTCGGATACGTCCTTGCCGATACGCCCCGTGCGCGCGCATGTGATTGCGACGTCAAGAGGCGTACTCGCGGCTTGGGCGTAGGTGGGCCTGGCGACCTTTTTGGTTAGGTCCAACCTCTGCCTTTTGTACTCCCCGCGAGGCGAAGTCGTCTCGTTGAGAGCACGTTTGGCAGAGGAGTTACCGTTCCCAGTCGGCCGCTGTTTGGCCCCCTTCGCTTTGTTACTGGTAGGCGGAATATTCCGTCCACCAGCGGCGAAGTTGAGGGTGCCGATTGCCTCTGTCTTCGTTGCCGAGACAGAGGGTTGTGCGGAAGAAGGCAGAGACTTGGACGCGATGGCCGCCATACGCCTCTCCTTCTTCGTTTTTCGGACCCTCCGCTTTTTCGGTTTGGATGGTTCGGCAGCTGCCTTGCCATCCTCGCCTGTCGGTTGGGTACGAGCCCTGGTCCTGTTTGACCCCTTTCTCTTAGGCAGTTGCCAGCCTTCCGAGAAAGCGTCCTCCGGTTGGCAAGAAGCTACCGGGCTGACGCTACGGGGGCCTTCCCCTGGGGGAGGTTTGTGTGACAAAGGGGTTTCCCCCTTATGTGTGTCGTTACCTTCGCGGGTACCCTTAGATGGAACCACTGAGCTTCCCGTGAAGGTAGTTTCGGTGCCCGCACTGGTACCCGTAGATAAAACCACTGAGCTTCCAGTTTGGGCTGTGGTTGTTGTGAGTTTTTGTTTAGTGGGTTTGCCTCCACCGGTACCTGCAGCCGAGGCCACTAAGCTTCCGGTTTTGGCCAAGTGTGCGCTGAGGGCGCGTGTGGTGCTTTCGCCCTCCCTGGTACCCGTAGTTTTAACCACTGAGCTGCCAGTTTGGGCGGTGTGGTGAGTTATGTGGGTGCCTTTCCCGGTGCCTGCAGCCGGGGCCGCTGAGCTGCCGGTTCGGGCCAAGTGTGCGCTGAAGGCGCGTGTGCAGTCATTCCCTTGACTGGTACCCGCAGTCTGGACCACTGAGCTGCCAGTCTTGGGATTTGTAGTGTTCGTTTTTTTATTATTAGTTGGCCTATCCATGTTATTGTGAAGTTTTTAATTTCGTCCCTTTGGCTTCCCACCCTCCACGGAGCCCGCAACTGGGAGTGCCTTACTCGACTTAATTCGAGGGGCACTAGGACTACCAAAGAGATATAGGAGTGCAAGGCTGGTTTACAGTGCGACATCGGGGGCTCGATCGGGTTGGCGTAGGGGGCATGAAATGGCCTACCCCCAACGGCTGATCAACCCTCACTTACCCCGTCAGCATGACCTTTACCCACCACGATAGTCGTCCGAAGACGGCTATTGTGGACCCTACACTCCTCGCCGGTGGCCCACTAATGGGACACCTTGACCTAATTTCCCCAACCATGGCTAGTGTTTGGGGCTACCGTTTAGCCTGAAATCCAGGCCAAAGAGGGCGTGTTGCCTCGCGGACGCATAACCGCCAGCGCCGTTTGGCTCAGCCCCCCAGGATCCCTTCATCCTTGCGTACGGCGCTCAACTGCGCAGGTCCATGACGCAGGTGACTGCCCAGTCACAAAGGGTTATTTTTGTATCGGGGTTTTCTTCCCCTAGCCAGATGGTCCGGTTATGGCGCCGGAGATTCGCCCTCGTGCATCATATTTAGCTACTACAGTTCCGAGGTAGTTGGAATGAGCGAGGCTCGTTATAAACCATAGCATTGCCCAGAGGAGACGACCCGCCCGGACGTATCCGAGCGAGCCCGCACCCAGGCCGCGGCGGCAGCCTGGGAGCGGCGGGGACGTATATGAAGCACTTGTCGGTGCGCGCCGAACAGCCTAGCTTCGCTCACCTAGGCGTACGCTATTGTCGTCTTAGCATTTAAGTTAAAGGTAAATTCCCTGGCAGAAGTCACCCCACTAAGGACTAAACACCGACCCCTCCTCCAAGGACGCTACGTACAAAATGAATTTATATCTAAACAAAGAGCTCGCTTCGCTCGCTCCCGCGGCTTCAATGATAGTAGGTATGTAGTAGTTAGTAGGTCAGATTTAGTTTAAGTTTAAGTTTAGTTATACATCATTTATAAATGTAGGTAAATTAGGTAAGTATATCTGTTATAAGTATTCTACGACAATCTACACAGCGCTCTGTAGACCCAAAGTAAGCATAGTTTAACTAGCTTGTGTTATGGGTTCTAGAATGCGGATAAACACACTTAAATAGTTTTTTTATTATACACAGAAACATCCAGACCAATAAAAATAGACATATTCATGCATACTAATAAAGCGGCGATAGTCGAGTGGCATTCGTAACGGACTGCTGAGACGAGGTCTCGAGTTCGATCCCAAGTCGCCCTGGACCCACACCTCTGACTTTCGGTAGTTATGTGTGCATTAATATATGTTAATGATCGTACGCCTAATAATGTGCCCGGTAGATGGAAATAGGCTCGCCCCCTATTACATTGGGCCCTTAATATAACTGGCGAATCGTGGGTGTGTAATACACCTCTGCCTACCCCTTCGGGGATACAGGCGTGAAGTTATATGAAGTTACTAATATTTGCACGGAGCGCGAATCGAACCCGCGCCTCTAGTCGTAGGAGTCGAATGCACTACCGCTACGCCACAGAAGCCTTTAAACTTAGCATTATCATAACCGCAATATAATATAATAGAAACTCTACTCCCCGACATACAGATCTATCCCTGAGAGGAGAGAACAATCTTCAATTCCACAGCAGTCGTAGAATTTTGCTGTGTAGATGGTTCGCACGCTAAGTGTTTACGCCTGGTTGTAAAACTAGATTGCCTTGTGACGTGCGACATTGGGCCGACGACGGCACTCCGGAATTGTAAAGTTTTATCTAATAAGCAAACGTACCATTGAATCAATAGCTTTATTCTGCTACCCTGTAATCAAATATAGATAGAGTTTATAATAACAAGCACAGGGGTGACCCCGACCATAAGAATATTGAATAACAAAAGTAGGTATAGAATGAAATCTCTCCTTTGCGAGCCTAAAACAACATCGTATGAATGTCTTCAATACTCATCAAAATATATATTCGCATTGCATTGGTTTGAATTTTGCTATGAAGTACTGTAAATACACTGGTGGTAGAAATTTGATGACACAAATTTGTCACAAAATTCGGCCGGGTACGATTGCGGGTCCCAAGCGCAGGGCACGCCGCAATAGTGGCGGTAAGGCCCATCATGGAGGATTGGCTAGAGAGGCGACACGGAAGCCTCTCGTACCGACTGACGCAGGTGATCTCCGGGAAGGGGTGCTTCGGGGACCGCCTGCATCGGATCAGGAAGGAGCCAACGCCTGAGTGTCATCACTGTGACGCGAGCGAGGACTCAGGGCTGCACACGCTGGCGGACTGCCCGGCGTGGGAGGTGCCGAGGCGTGACCTCGTGGCAGCCATCGGGGTGGGAGTCCTATCGCTCGGCAGCATGATTGCGGCAATGGTGCGGAGCGCGAGCGTGTGGGGCGCCGCCACCTCCTTCTGCGAGCATGTGATGTGAGGTTCAGAACTCTCCCGGCCCGCCGAGCCCGCAACATGCTCGCCGCGCGTCGCAGGCGACTCAGGCGCCGGAGGTCGCTTAACGACCTCCGTCCTCCATGAGCGCAGGCCTGGGGGTGACAGGTGAGGCCGCCTGTCACCCCAGCAGAAGCAGGCCGGGACGGTGGGGTGACTAACGCCCCTCCCCCAAACCGGGGCAAGACGGGGACACCGTGGTTCCCAAACCCGAGGGGGCCATCTCGAAACCGGAGATGGCCCAGGGTCAGTCGGGGTGCGAGGGATATGCTCTATGGGCAACCTTACACCCCGGCGTCTGCAGACCCGAGACGGCGTGCGGTTTTAGTCGGTTCAAGCCCGACATAACGCCCCCGCTTGCCGGCGGGGGGGTATCCGAGGGGATTTCCGCACGAAAAAAAAAAAAGGGTACGATTGCGGAAAACCCTCCATAGTAATGCAATTTCGGTTTGATTGCGTTCAGGGCTCAGCAAGTGCATAGCCGGGCAGGGGATTGTGGTCGCAGCACTAGTGGGACCGGTGGGTGTCACGCGGTGCTGCGACGACAATCCTCTTCTGATGAGGCCGTCAAGCTGAGTGCCACCATTGTTAACATGGTACGTGTATTAATGGTGACCCTCTTTCCTGAGACTTTACCTTCAGCTTACCATCAGGCGAGGTGAAGTCAAATTGACGTGTCCTATATATATAAAAAAAATAATTACCTATACATATCCTCATTCTAGTTCTAAAGTTTAAAATCATGAAAGTAGAGTGAATGCAGTGGAGATGCGGTCATTGCGTAGTACTTGTGGAGTAAGGTTGGCTGATACGAAGAGGAATACAGATATACGAGAATGGTGTGGCCTGAAAGAGAATGTTGTTACAAGAATTGAAAAGGGTGTGCTAAGGTGGTTTGGGCACTTTGAAAGAATGAGTACTGAGCGAATGACACTACAAGTATCTAAGGCAGATGTAAGTGGGCAGGTTAGCCGGGGTCGACCTCTGATCAAATTAATGAGGTATTGAAAAAAGGCAGGTCAAAAGCACTCGAAACCGGCAGGCTTGCATGAAAGGTTTAATGACAGCGAAGGAAGCTCGTGAAGTATGTAAGGACAGAAGCAGATGGCGGGCTCTTGTCTGTGCCTAACCCGGAGGGAAAAAGGCGTGAGTATATGTATGTATGTATGTAATATTTTTTTATGGTATTTTAATACTCTGTTTGTGTGAAAGTATTCAGTAAAAGGCTCGTTTAAGTTAGTGTGTCTATGAATTTAAATGTTTTAAACTGTCAACTGTACTATCCAAGATTCTTTTGATCCCCTCAAACCATTCCAGGTAAAGATTTACTGAATAAGATTCAGCTGCAAAATGTTTAAGACGTAACTCAACTATTAACAAGATATCTTTTGAGTCTTCTATAAAAACATGGTACACTTTGTTTAAATTAGTTTCCTCAACAGACTTTAAATTGCTTTGTAACCCGGGATAGTGGAGATGCTTATCTCGGCGAAGTGTGCATGAAACTAAGAGCCAGTAATTGCTGGTGGTACCACCTCTTTGTCCTTCATAATATAAGACTTCATATAATTAGTGAGTAAATTGGTTTCAACCTTAATAAGTTTAAACTTTAATATTTTTTATGTAATCAATATTTTGCAGTAGCCAATGCGTTGAGGATGTTGGGATGTCAAAAGTATTTATAATTTTTCTGATTTAAAAAAATAGTCTTTGAACATAATAATTTATATTTCTTAATGAATATGCTGTTCAACTACTAATTGGGATCTAATAAAATTGATTCAAATTTACTAAATAATTTTAATACAAATTTTTAATTTTCAAATCTCTTGGGCGGGCTTGCATGAAAGGTTTAATGACAGTAGAGGAAGCTCGTGAAGTATGTGAGAACAGGCGTGAAAATCATTATCTATTTTTGACGCTGACAATACCTTTTTTTATGTGCGGAAATCCCTTCGAATACCAACCACCGGTTAGCGAGGGCGGTTATGTCGGGCTTGAACCGACTTAACCCACACGCGGTCTCGGGTCTTCAGACGCCGGAGTGTAAGGTTGCCCATAAAGCATATTCCTCGCATCCCGGACAATACCTCTCTGCGACGATATAGAAATACTGTAAAATTTTATACCATGTGTTCTTGTTTTTTAAAGTTCAAAACTTTTAAAATGAAAAATACATATATTTGTTTGAGTTTTCTATTGTCGAGCAAACTTATTTTTTAAAACAAAAGCAAACAGAATTGTTGGGAGTGGAATTGCTCCCTATTGTTGTGGCCCGACCGGCCTGTTTCAAACTCAACATAAACAGCTCACAATTAAAACATTTTGTTGACAAAGGTGAAACATAAATAAAAAGCAGTTAATTACAAAAATACAATGTTACAGGAAATGTAATATGGGATATGTGAAAAATAAATCTTTATGTTGTTGAATTAATTGCATGCTAACTTAAATCATAATACATACATATTGTCACACCTGCTGTACATCCCCAAGGGGGTACGCAGGAGTATATTGGCCTCTGTGGCGTAGCGGTAGTGCATTCGACTGCTACGACAGAGGGCACGGGTTCGATTCCCGCTCAGTGCAAATATTTGTATGCATGAATATGTCTATTTGCATTGGTCTGGGTATTTCTATGTATAATATGTATGTATTTACAAAAAAAATATATAAGTATGTTTATCCGCATTCTGGAACCCATAACACAAGCTAGTTAAACTATGCTTACTTTGGGTCTAGAAAGCGCTGTGTAGAATGTCGTAGAATATTTATTTATTTATTATTATTTATTGGCACCCATATTTAACGACCTCAGAGACTAGTGGTAGAGCGTTCGACTATTAACCTAGAGGTTACGGGTTCGATTCCCGTTCAGTGAAAATATTTATATGTATGAATGTTTGAATTAGTCTTATATTTCTATGTATAACATGTATATATTTATAAATTATCTAAGTAGATTTATCCCCATTTTAGAACCCATAACACAAGCTTGTTAAGCTGTGCAAACTTTATACCTATTATGTGAGCATATTGCCACCAACCCGTGTTTTGTTCGTCATTTCTTCATTAAATTTGAAGTAATTAAGTTTTTACCTTTAAAACGCTTCGGCGAAAAATTAACATTTACTTGATAGCGTATTCTTTATTGCTGTTGTTCAAGTGCAACCTCTATGGCCGGTGACTCTAGTGTGCCTAGAAAGTAAATCCCATAGACCCCGACCTACCTCTGCCACCAACATTGGCGACCCTGATGTGATGTTGGGGATCAATATCCCCCTTCCCTATAGAGAGGCACGCACGGAAATATGATGCACCGCCACCTTAGGCGCATCAGCAGATGACAGCAAAAGCAGTTTTGCTATCCACCTAGAGTATATTATCCTACTAATATTATAAAGTTTGCAAGTATGGATGTGTGTTACTCTTTCACGCAAAAACAGCTGAACGGATCTGGCTGCGGGGTAGCCTAGTGGTATGGGTAATGGACTGCTGAGATGATGTCTCAGGTTCGATCCCAGGTATTACCATGGCACACACCAATGACTTTTCGATGCTTTTCGAAGTTATGTGTGTATTTATCGCAGGTTTATAAGTGCCCGGTTAATGGCAATAGGCTCGCCACCTGTTACATTGGGAGATAAACATAAACTGGCGAAATGTGGGTGCTAGCACCTCTGCCTACCCCTTCGGGGATATGGGCGTGAGTTTATGTTATGTTATGTTATGGATCTGGCTGAAATTTGGTACAGGGATATATTATAGCCTGGAATAACACATAGGCTACGTTTTATCCCTGAAATAGGTTCCCATGGGAAGCGGGAACGGGAACAGACATCAATGCGGGCGGAGCCGCGGGCAACAGCTAGTCGAATATATAATCTTAATGACTTCATTTCTTACCCCCTTTAATATCTACACTAATATTATAAAGAGGAAAGATTTGTATTTTTGTATGTAAACTAATAATAATAATAAATATCATTATAATAAGCCGCGGTAGCCTAGTGGTATGGGTAATGGACTGCTGAGACGAGGTCTCGGGTTCGATCCCAGGTTTTACCATGGCACACACCAATGACTTTTCGATGCTTTTCGAAGTTATGTGTGTATTTATCGCAGGTTTATAAGTGCCCGGTTAATGGCAATAGGCTCGCCACCTATTACATTGGGACCTAAACATAAACTGTCGAAATGTGGGTGCTAGCACCTCTGCCTACCCCTTTGGGGATATAGGCGTGAGTTTATAAAAAAAAAAAAAATATAATAAATTTAAAAACTACCGGAATAAGCTTAAAAACTACCGGAATAAGCTTAAAAACTACCGGACCAATTTCAAAAATTCTTTTACCGTCATTAAGCTACATTATAACTGGGTAGAATAGGTTATATAGATTACCATAAAAAATCATCTACGCGGGCGGAGCTGCAGGGAACAGATAGTACTCAATAAGAATATAATGACAAACGGTACTTTGGACCAATCAAACGATAACAATACATCTATTCAAATCTACGCAATAACCGAACGTTATTCAGTCTCCTCCGACGTCCGCTACGACAAAACTATTACCGACTTATCATAGTTATAATTATGATCTTGTCTTAGAAATAAATTGACTTTAGTGCGCAATCTTGACGAGTCTGTTTACTCAAACCCTCTTATTTACTGCGTCATGCTCGTTCCCGCAAACATCAACACGATTAAGGTAAAAAAGTAATCCGAGAGAGTGTGCTTACTGCCGCCATAATAATCCATTTGTTTCATATCTGGCGCTATTCTTTTCCTTTTACTGCTCCCTTATTTTTCGTTATTTTTTTAGTTTCCTACTCGTGAGAGTGTTACTCTGCTCATAATATTACAACAGTTTTTAGTTTATGTGAAGTTCTCATGTTAGTTTATGCTTAGTTTGAGTCTAGATGGCGCTGTGTAATATATCCTAGCTAGAATATTTATTAATTATAATATTTCTTGTCTGTTTTTTTTTTATACCACTAAGGTGGCAGACAAGCACACGGCCCACCTGATGGGAAGCGGCTACCGCGGCCTATGGCCGTGTGCAACACCAGTGGCTTCACACTCGCGCTGCCGACCCTGTAAAGGAAAGGGGATGGGAAAGGAATTTGGGAGGGGATGGGAAAGGAGTTTAGGCTCCGGCACTCCCACTCACCAAACGGAACGCAACAGTTCAAATACTGTTACTTGGCGTCGATATTCTGTGAGAGGGTGGTGCTTCCCGGGTCGAGTCGGCCCATTCATGCAACGGCCAAAATGACTGTTGCTTGACTCTACCACACTAAAACTCACGCAGCGGTCGGTGCCAGCGCGACACGTCTCGGCGGATCTGAAAGGAGAAGGCAAGGCTTTCAGTATGTGCAGACATACTGCTAGTGCAGGCCGGGCATACCGAAGGCGTAAGAAAGGTGACGAGCTTCCCCAGGCACGTGATGCTTATGGTCATTATTGCAAAAGCAGGCAGGTCACAGCCTTTGCAAGCAGCAGGAACAGATGCACAGAAACAGATGACACTGAAGGATTGTTCACCATGCGGTCACTCACCGCGTGGCCCGCACAGGTTATTGTCCTTTTGACAAGCGTGAAAAGGGAAAGCATGCCTTGCGTATAAGCTACACAATTAAAACACATAGATACTGCTCACGTAAAAAGCAGCATCCCAATTAGAAAACTTTGCCACAACTACAGAGGTGTAGTGTGGCATGATAACATTCTATATAATTGCAATACATGGATAAATGTTGGCAAGTCTCGTTCACGTAAAAAACGAGGCGATGCCTGGAGTAGCTTAGCATAGCAGTGGGAACCTGACGTGGCACCATTGGTGAAGATGAAGAGGCCACGGGGAATATCCCTGGTGGGCCATTGGTACCACGTCACCCTCCAACACTAATGAGCACTCTGTAATAAAAATGATTAGCACACATAATGTATAAATTGTAAAATTCTCACCAATGGCTCAGTACCAGAGCTATGTGCTTGTGGAAGCGATGCAGGAAATTAGGGGCTCGCAAAACCGCTGCACTGGCATTTATAACGTTGGCTGAAAGAAGCGACTTGGTGGGAGTTCATACATAATATTATGCCACAGCCGATAGAGTTGACCACAGCTAACCATAGACAGATTCGATGAAAGAATACAGATAATATTAGTAGACTATGAATCGATATCAACTAAGGAATCGACTACATATTCCACCAATATCCTTAAAAGTACAATGTGCATTGTTACAATAATTAATAATTAATCTTTTTCTTTATTTAATCCTACTAGTATTATAAACGCGAAAATTTGTAATATGGATGTTGTTACTCCTTCACGCAATAACGGTTAAATGAATTTAGCTGAAATATGGTACAGAAATAAAACCGAAATTAACCAAACAATGTCGAACCAACTAATGACGACCTCAGTGGCGTAGCGGTAGTGCATTCGACTGCTACGACAGGGGGCGCGGGAATTTCTAAATCTTTCGATTCCCGCTCAGTGAAAATATATGTATGAATCAATATGTCTATTTGCATTGGTCTGGGTGTTTCTATATATAATATGTGTGTACTAACAAAAAAAATAGTATATAAATATGTTTATCCGCATTCTGGAATCCATAACACAAGCTAGTTAAACTATGCTTACTTTGGGACTAGAACGCGCTGTGTAGAATGTCGTAGCATATTTATATTTATTAATTTGGTTTTGAAAGTGGACCCTAGGCTCCAATGTGTAAGATTAGAATGCAATCAAGACTGGTGTACGGGTGAAGAATTTCTCTGAAAGATAAATAGGTATTGAACTCTTGAACTTAAACTCGGGTAGCTCAAAAGCACTCGATACCGGTGGGCTTACACGAATGGTTCAATGACAGTCAAGGAAACTCATGAAGTGCATAAGGTCAGAAATGGAAAACGAGAGTTGTCTCTGCCTATACCGAAGTTAGTAAGTCATGACTATTATGTACAGTCAACGACAAAACTTGTTAAGCACTCAAATATCGTTTTTTAGATTGGCATGCACGTGCCAATAATTGTATAAATTTTCTTTAAAATCCGCTACAACAACAAGCGACTACAAGCGGCGATAGCCCAATGGTATACGTAACGGACTGCCGAGACGAGGTCTCGAGTTCGATACCTAGTCGCTCCGGGCACACACCCCGGACTTTTCGTAGTTATGTGTGTATAAAAAAAAAAGATAATTATCGCTCGCTTAGTAATGTGTCCGGTAAATGGCAATAGGCTCGCCCCCTATTACATTGGGACCAAAACATAACTGGTGAATCGTGGGGTGTGTAATACACCTCTGCCTACCCCTTCGGGGATACAGGCGTGAAGTTATGTTAAAAACCCCAGAGGACAAAGATAATCTATTTCATATTTTGTTTATTATTTTATGAAAGGTTTAAGTGCTAAGGAGATCAGTAAAATACAACTTGTTAAACTATTGTTATAAAATGTATGAAAATAGATTTTGCAACTCGTTAATTAATATTTTTTATAGTCATGCTATGAAACCACTGGCTCTGTGTACAATAAGTAATAAAAAGTCCTGGCGCGGCGTTAAGTAAATCTAAACTTTATGACGCTTACGAAGGCTCAGAATTATAAATTTGAAGCTTTCCGTTGTACCGGATTCAACCTGTTTAGCAATGTGTACACCCTGGGGCTTTAAACGTATTTGAGAGACAAATAGGTGAGCACATGTTACTGTATTAGTTAGTTTTGTGAAGCCGTCAGTCATAAAAAGTTTGTGGAGAAAAAAATAAAACAAGAATTGAAAATTGTTAAATTATTAGGAGATTATAAAAACAATCAGACCTCTGTTGCGTAGCGGTAGGGCATTCGACTGCTAAACCGCGCTCAGTGCAATCATTTGTATGCATGAATATGTATATTGTCTGGAAGTTTCGTAACAAAGCAAAGTTCGGGTACTTTGAGATAACTTACACTTCAAACTTCAAGATAACAATCATCTTCAGTCTCCCCGTGACCATGGCTGCTTAAATGCAACCGAAACGTCGGGATCAATGTAAGTAATAAAATAACGTCAAATAAATCGCGATAGAAGCCGTTATAAATAGTTTTATATAAATTAAAGTAGTCTACACGAAATGTTACATTTACACACCACAACAACTGATAAATACCTAAAATATTAAATTTATGAGTAAAGATTGTATATTGTACTGTTCTTACCTGTAATGTTTGCACGCTCTATGGAGCAGAATATGCTGTACCTTTTTTTTTTCGTACGGAATTCCCTTCGGATGTCCCCCCGCCGGCCAGCGGGGTTGGTTTTGTCGGGCTTGAACCGACTAAAACCGCACGCCGCCTCGGGTCTGCAGTCGCCGGGGTATAAGGTTGCCATAGAGCATATCCCTCGCACCCCGACTTACCCTGGGCCATCTCCGGTTTCGAGATGGCCCCCTCGGGTTTGGAAACCACGGTGTCCCCGTCTTGCCCCGGATTGGGGGAGGGACGCTAGTTGCCCCACCGTCGCGGCCTGTCTGCTGGGGTGACAGGGTGCCTCACCTGCCACCCCCAGAATATGCTGTACCTACTAGTTTTAAGATCCTTTGTAACCATATACGATGCAAATAATTGATTGATAATTTGGATTCTGTACCGTCATAACTTTCATCCATAGTCAGGGTGACTTTCAGAGTGCGAAAAATTGAAAGTGACTCCTAAAATAAGACAATTGTACTTTGTGTTTCCAAAGTTTTAAAGGTTCCGTCCTAAAGAGTCCCAAAGGTATACAGTTACTCTCTCTCTCTCTCTCTCTCAATCTATCTCTGTGACTGTCATTGTCACTCATGGTTACACATATCTTTAGCAATGTCCCGTCACCCACAGAAGTTGCTGAACACTTTTCAATTTTCGTTTATTGTTTCATGTGAAATTTTATAGCTAAAGTGATCGGTAAATTTAAATATATTAAGCTAATACTTGATGACGACGTTACTTTTTCAAATTTACTGTATCATAACTGGTAATTTTAGGCAAATAGTCATAAATATAGCAAGTGATAGTTACATGTATTAATACGATTTTCATTCAAGTAAATTGAACACTGAAAAGTGGGTCAAATTAGGCTTGAAACTTTTATACGAAACAAAACAAGTGAAGTTAAATAAAGGATATTAAAAACCACTTACTGTTCTATTTGAAATAAAGTTATCACAGACAAGTTCAGATAGGTTGCTGGTGTGACCAAGACCAAAAGACAATTTCACGAATTCCCACTATACTAACCTTACTCTGAACATACTGCGTCACAAACAAGATAAAAAGTTTAAAAAAATTCAAGCTTTGCAAAGTTTTTTGTCGCTGCAAAAGGTGCTCAATTATATTTTGTTTTTAAAATATCAGGTCAGTAAAGGGCGTGTAGCTCCGAGGTCATACGAAACCTTCCTCTAATGATGCAAATTTATACAATGTGTTCTACTATTTAATCAATTAAGGAAATGAAAGCTCACTTATATAGCACGCATAAATTATTACGTATCATTCATTTATTATTAGTTGTAACGATTATAGTTTTTGTGGAAGTTTGTAAATGAATATACGAAAAGTTTAAGGTGTGACTTATGCACTGTAAGATTTAATTAAGTAATTGATGACTACTACCGGCTAGGGCGAGCAGAGATAAATAAAAGTTTGATTACAATATATTAGGATTATAATCGGTAAGAGAAAGTTACATAAATTTATATAAAGTAATTGAGTAAATGAACCTCAGGGGATGGATTCTTAATAAATATTCTGCCGTGGCGTTGTTCGGTCCGTTGTGCAAGATGGTAGTATGCACTTAGCTAGTGGACACGTGGCTGGTGGTGATGCCGGCGTGCCAGGGTCTCCGCTGGTGTGCCTTGCTACCGCCATTATGGTGCGAAGCCCGGTGCGAAGACCCTGGAAATAGAAAAGGTGCGGGTCAGTTTGTCACTAGGTAATTCCGTCCAAGTGACCCGCTAAAATAGCAGGTGAAGAGAATCTCCCAGCGGCAATGCAGCGTAGCTAGAAGCTATAATAAAAGAAATATAAATAAGCAGCACAAGCTGTCGTGTGCCAACACGCCTGCCAACTCACCGAAGCGGGATAAAACCCGACCCCACCAGGCGAGGCCGCTGTGGCGGCCAAAGTCCGCCGGCAACCCTGGGGTTATCCTTTCGAGGGCTTACCCGGGGTGCCCGGCAACGGACATTTGGGGAGGACACCGTGCGGTTTTAGTCGAGACACGACATAACCACCCCCGCTGGCCAGCGGGGGGGTATCCGAAGGGATTTCCGCACGTAAAAAAAAAAAAAAAAAAAAAAAAAAGCAGCACAAGCTGGTGCCGCGACCTCTGACCGTAGGGGTCATCGGCCTCGTGGCACTAATTACGTAGGCTGAAATAGCACACAGATTAAAATAAGATATAATAAGCCATGCATTTTAGCAGGCAATAAGCTGCACCGCTGGAAAGTCTTCACCTGTAGAAAGAAGTAGGAAATGTTGATCTCAAAACTTACCCGGAGCCGACAGCAGTTGGCCACGGGGTCAAAGCGACCTTCCTTGGCGAAGGTTCCAAGGAAAGGGACGATATAAGAGCCGTCAGTTGATGACTGGGCTAGTGCTGTCCAATCTCGCTTGCACAACCATAGATATTTAGTAATAACTATCGAAACATACTAAAATATCGATTAATTTACGGATATTGTTTTAATTAGATTTATAAAGAATCCACAACGTTACATAGGTTATGAACCACCACAAGGGCAATTATGTACAACTTTCTGCTGCCCGCGGCTCCGCACGCATGGAATTCTGATCCCGTTCCTGCAACCCATGGGAACCTATTTCCGGGATGAAAAGTAGCCTATGTGTTATTTATTTTATTTTATTTTATTTTATTTTATTTTATTTTATTTTATTTTATTTTATTTTATTTTATTTTATTTTATTTTATTTTATTTTATTTTATTTTATTTTATTTTATTTTATTTTATTTTATTTTATTTTATTTTATTTTATTTTATTTTATTTTATTTTATTTTATTTTATTTTATTTTATTTTATTTTATTTTATTTTATTTTATTTTATTTTATTTTATTTTATTTTATTTTATTTTATTTTATTTTATTTTATTTTATTTTATTTTATTTTATTTTATTTTATTTTATTTTATTTTATTTTATTTTATTTTATTTTATTTTATTTTATTTTATTTTATTTTATTTTATTTTATTTTATTTTATTTTATTTTATTTTATTTTATTTTATTTTATTTTATTTTATTTTATTTTATTTTATTTTATTTTATTTTATTTTATTTTATTTTATTTTATTTTATTTTATTTTATTTTATTTTATTTTATTTTATTTTATTTTATTTTATTTTATTTTATTTTACTTTATTTTATTTTATTTTATTTTATTTTATTTTATTTTATTTTATTTTATTTTATTTTATTTTATTTTATTTTATTTTATTTTATTTTATTTTATTTTATTTTATTTTATTTTATTTTATTTTATTTTATTTTATTTTATTTTATTTTATTTTATTTTATTTTATTTTATTTTATTTTATTTTATAATTTTCGAAAACTTACAGCTAGATACAAAAATAGTCAAGGAAAAGTTACATAGACAAGGCCAATTACAAGTTTTCACGTATACATGAATAATTAATTTGAAAGTAATTTACATCGGTAAACAACTAAAAAAAAAAGTAAACAAAAAAAAACAAAAATCAACACCCACTGAAGAAGGCGTCGAAGTCGTTATTCTGGACTATAATCAATCACTCTACTAAATTTCAGCCAGATCAGTTCAGCCGTTTCTGCGTGAAAGAGCAACAAACATACATACATACATACTCACAAACTTTCGCGTTTATAATGTTAGTAGGATTATGTCTTCTAAATAATGCTTCAGTATAATAACACTTTTTGACCATGTTATTCCTTTTATATTTGACGGCCTCTGTGGCGTAGCGGTAGTGCATTCGACTGTTACGACAGGGGGTCGTCGTCGGGTTCGATTCCCGCTCAGTGCAAATATTTGTATGCATGAATATGTCTATTTGCATTGGTCTGGGTGTTTCTATGTATAATATGTATGTATTTACAAAAAAAAAAGTATATAAGTATGTTTATCCGCATTCTGGAACCCATAACACAAGCTAGTTAAACTATGCTTACTTTGGGTCTAGGAAGCGCTGTGTAGAATGTCGTAGAATATTTATTTATTTATTTATATTACGCTCCGTAATAAGCAACACACTGTCTACGCAACTGCAATAAGGGGAAATAAATCAAGGGTGTTGTTGGCCTGAACTCCCAATAATGAGGACTATACACTTCTGCAATCTACCGAAAGTATCTAATAAGTACCGTGAGCCATTCTAGAGATAAGAACAGTATTCCACGCAGGAGTGAACCTAAAGACAATGCTGCACCAGCGTGAACGTATAGCCACTAGACAAACCCTATTACTAGGAATTCAGTGCAGGGTGCGACTGAAATGAATTAAGCTGAGTGAGCAGGACTCTTACTTGAAAATAAGACATCTTACTACGGTCGCGCGCTCGTGAAACTGTTTTTCGGTGATAATTCCTCAATGGTACATCAGACATGAACCATCTCGCTTCATACACTCCTCAGTGTCCACACTATCACCGTGGTAAATTTGGTAAAGATCGTGCGAGTGGCTACGGAGGAGTTCAACCACCAACAAACGGCTATACCGGGTAAAAGAGCTTCGCTCGCTCAGCTCAACTAGAAACAAAATCCTATTATTCACTACCAATGATACGATAGCATTTATGAATTTCCGCATCGCCTTCGAAATTGCATATTTATGTGCAGCCACATGTAAAAGGAGATGTACGTGGAGCATATTTTTTGTGAGAGTTAGGTGGAATCGTGACTGCGAATGTGTTGTTTACGTCTGTTTTCGTTTTTAGGTCACCGTGGCTTTGTCTCATCGCTATTTTATTGCTGTTACATCGTGCCAACTTAATTACTGAATTTTAAACCATTTGGTTCTTTTACAGTTATGTTTATGGTAGTATAAATTAACGCGATCTTGAGAAAGGTACACGTGTATATAAAAGGTTTTTACCTATGAAATTGCCGAAACTTTCTTACAAATTCATGAGTTCGTTATTCCTGTAATTTAATAGCTATTTACATTATTTATATTTTGTAAGAAAGTTGATTTGAAGATTTTACAACTCTGTATTAAATTTTGTTTTTATTGGCCGCTTGATGAATTAATTCGATCTTCAAAAACAGTACTTCCTAAATGCTATCCATTTTGATGATAAATATCGTATTACTTAACAGCTGTCAGTTTTCAAACATGTAATAAAAGTTGCTGTTTGTTAGCTTAATGGTGTCTCATTCATACACAAAAAAAACCATAAAATTTGGATTTGTCATTCCTACTAAAAAATGTAAAAATGTTAGTACTGAAAATTGGATTTCCTCCAATTTCTTCAAGAAAAACGGCAATTTCATATGTAACGACCTAATATATCTATGTATATACACGTGTACCTTTGACTACTGGCTCCAAGTAGATTTGGCGTGTCTTGATAGTTATTGCACCCAAAATAGATGTTCTGTAGTCACTTATAGCCGTAAACGCCATGTCATTCCGTCTGATTATTTTTTAACGGTTCTGAACGTTGATCAAATGTGATAAGGCACGCGATCTCGGAGTCGTATATGACTCGAAACTGATCTACGACTTTTAGAACTCCCTAATGTTTTCACGAGGTTCCTTTTATCGTGGGTACAGGCTGACTAGCTCAGCGGTGGCCGCCCTCCGTCATCGAGTCCGTGAGGTAGATGGTTCATCGCTCACCAGTACATTCTAGAAATGTTGAATCTAAGCTGTTTTCAAAAGTGCTGATGAATCTTACCATAAACAAATAGATAACGATTGTTAGCTTTTGATTTCTAATATAAATACTTTTTTGACCAAAAATTTTTATTATACATATCAAAATGTTGCCTAAAATATTTTTAATTATGATCTTGGGTTTGACAAAATAGATACGATCCAAAAGTTAGTACCGAACTTTAATAGATTGAAGCTTTTGACTAGGATATTATATATTACAATTGTAAGCCAATGCGAAGCCGGGCAGTTGCGGATAATCTGGCATTAATCTCTCCCGGACAAGGAGTATAAATGGTTTCCAAAACTTCCATTTTTAACTCCAAGCTTAAGTCCAAAAGAAAAAGTTCTAAGTTGTTTCGTTTACCATCCAACGAAAACTAGGCGAAAAACCTCCACAGTTCTGAGTTTTGATTCTACTAAATGTATACATTCACGCCTCTTTCCCTCTGTTGAAGGCAGAGACAGCAGCCTGCCGTCTGCTTCTGTCCTTACACACTTCACGAGCTTCCTCTACTGTCTTTAAGCCTTTCATGCAAGCCCACCGGTTTCGTGTGCTTTTTGCAATACTTCATTAATTTGTTGTATGTTCTACGAGGTAGACCCTGGCCTACCTGCCCACTTACAGGTGCCTAGCATAAATTAAATTAGTTAGTTTATTTAAGAATACAAAATTTATCAATTTTACATAACATAACGAAGGGGTAGGCAGAGGTGTATTACACACCCACGATTCGCCATGTTTAGGTCCCAATGTTATACGTGGCGAGTCTATTGTCATCTACCGGGCACATTACTAAGTGAGCGATAATCCTCATTTTTAATACACATATAGCTACGGAAAGTCAGAGGTGCACACCTCTGACTTTCCGCCCGGGGCGACTGGGGATCGAACTCGAGACCTTGTCTCGGTAGTCCGTTACGTAGATCATTGGCTATCGCCACCGTTTTTTTCGGCGGTTATCAATTTCATTCGGCGATATATCTACTTATATGACTGTATACTGTAGATTGTGACAGCACACCTGGCACTGCTTATTAAAATAACCATGTCAAACTACAATAAACTAATTCACGTCCTATAATCCGCAGCTAGCTATACGACTTTATTATGTTAATCCCAACATAACATTGTGGCAAACGCTAGTTGAATCCAGTTTACGGGAGAATGTGGTTTGAAATTCAAATCGCATATTATACATATCAAGCGGGCCGTCTGTCTGTTTGCGGTAACCAGGTTAAGGCAGTTAACCCCAGTCTCTAATTTGACAAATCTCAGCTAAACCCGGAGAACCGAGGAAGCGCCGTCTAGGTTTGGTTAAAAATATTATTTATTCTTTAATGTTTTATTTTATAGTTGTAGAAAAAGGTCTTTTCCCAGGTTGCTTCACACCTGTATGCTATAGTCGATTTTTTTTTAAATTTATGATATACATATAAAAAGATAAGTGTGATGTGATGGTAGAGTGCGCTCTGTTTGAATAAATAAATAAGTATTCTACCCAAAGTAAGCATAGTTTAACTAGCTTGTGTTATGGGTTCCAGAAAGCGGATAAACATACATATATACTTTTTATTTTGTAAATTCATACATATTATACATAGAAACACCCAGACTAATGCAAATAGACATATTCATGCATACAAATATTTACACTTATACTTATACTTACTTTATTTACACAGCTACGCCACAGAGGCCGTCCAAAGGAGTTAGAGGTCGCGGGTCCGTTCGATTCCTAAGACTGCGAGGTCCGACTGATCAGTTGACGACACTCAGTGAATTTAAATATTATTTGCATGAATACTTTTTATACGTAAGTCTATTTTATATGTATAACATGTTTGTATTGACCATAAATAAGGAATATTTATCTGCTCTTTAGAACACATATTACGCGCTATGCTGCGTTTGGTAGAGGGTGGGACTAATTGGTACTGTTTTGCTAATTGATATTGATTGAAAAATCATAGCGATGCAGTTGATATTATAAAATAACGCTTAAATTGAACCTATGTTGAGTGAACATCAACATCTTAGGACTCAAAACAAGACGCCCAAGATAAATAATTTTATGACTAAGTTCTACCACGCTTTGTGTAGTGTATAAGGTCATTATTAATAACATACAAAGACATTGTTTCAAACTCTCTTAGAATAATCAATTAGGAGTTGCTCTCGACTCGAGGGCAGTGATTGGGTGGCTGAGATACAACGGCGAATATCTTTGAGGCGACAAGGACCGCCGGAACGGTAATTTCCATAAGTTAAAACTTGTCACTAGTGTCTTGTTGTATCTCTACAACAGTATGACGTTCAAGATTGTCAAAATTTACTGTGTATAGCAATGACTTGTATGTATACTAGACTGGCTGTTCAGAACAATAAAATTGGTATAGATGATATTGCCGGAAGTGTACGCGAATGTCACACATTGAAATAAAACTATTTAAACGGATTCTATCGCGATTTATTTGATGTTATTTTATATTTTGCATTGATCCCGATGCTTTTCAGCAGCCATGGTCACGGGGAGACGTCAGGACGATTATGAACAGCTGTTTGCTCTGGGGTTCATCATCATCAACCTATTCTGGTCCACTGCTGGACAAAGGTCTCCCATAATGAGCGCCATAGCGCCCTGTCTTCAGCTTGCCGCATCCAGCATCTGCCCGCAGTCTTTCGCAGATCGTCATCCCACCTGGCCGGAGGGCGTCCTACACTACGTTTGCCGAGTCGCGGTCTCCACTCAAGAACACGTTTACCCCAGCGGTTGTCGGTTCTACGCGAGATATGGCCGGCCCACTGCCACTTCAGTTTGCTAATTTTTTGAGCTATGTCGATAACCTTGGTTCTCTGTCGGATGTATTCGTTACGGACCCTATCCTTCAGAGAAACTCCGAGCATAGCTCTTTCCATAGCTCGCTGAGCGACTATGAACTGTTGGACCAGCCCTACCGTGAGTGTCCACGTCTCAGCCCACGCTCTGGTGTTGATTCATTTAAATTCATCATCTCCACCTTAGTATAGATCTCGGTGGCACCTGAGGTTTAATTTCGAAGCTCGGGTTCCGCTGTCTAGCGTTCCGTCTCCATTTCGGTTTATTTAACGTTACGTAATCGTAACGTAACGTTGCCAGTTGTTTAAAAAAGTTATAAATTTAATCTGTAGTTTGTAAGTGCGCAGTGTATAAATGTATCGAATTTTACAACGATATGTTCCAACGGATGACCTGGTAAAGAGCGCAGGGACTCGGTGGATGCAGGCTGCTACAGACCGGTCGAAATGGAAGTCAATGGGGGAGGCCTATGTTCAGTAGTGGACTGCCAACGGCTGATATGATGATGATGATGTTCCTGCGTTGCAGTATACGAAAATAAATCTTTTTCTTTCTTTCTTCTATTCTAAATTGGAGTAATTCCAATTTCAAGTGTACGTTGTTGTGAAGTGTTGCTTTCGTTTAAGCGGTCAGTATCCTCGGTCGGCGTAGTGCTATAAACGACTATAATTTCCAACAAAACCACGTGAAAATTAAGTATTCATTCAAAAACTTCGAAAATGTCATTACGAAGCAAAGTTAGAGGTTAATGGATATTAATCTCAGGTAGTGCTATTGCTTTTAAAACAATCTCTAACGGGATGATCAAAATTCACGATTCCTAGAGGCATGCTTGTGGGCAGTTTTAAAGGGAAACTTTAAGTAAAGGATCTATTTAGTGTAAAGAGGAGCCATCCGATATAAATGATACTTACAGTCTTCGTGTTTTGTTATTTTTCTTCTAGATTTTGACAAACATTTATATAAAATATCTTTATATAGATTTAGAACGGAAAAAGAGAACATCTAGGACGGAATACACAGGTGACAGGTGGAGGTACACAGGTGTCTAGGTGGCTCAGTTGGTCAAAGCATTCCCCCTGTAAGGGACTGATCGCGGGTTCAAGTCCCGTCCTAGATGTTCTCTTTTTCCGATCTAAATCTTTAGAAAAAAGTAAGCATACAAAATGCTTAAAAATTTAATTGAATTATTATTAGTTGTTATCATCAACACAAAATGCTAGTAAAGTAAGCAAGTTGGTACCGATATATCGTTTAATTACTTAGATAATCATAGTGCAACGGAATGATGGCGTTATTTAAAAAGTTAGAAACATAAAAAAATATTTGTTATAATTTTTTTTTTAAAAGAATATTAGTAACCGAAATTACTAATATTCCCCCTAACCTCTCCAGCTAAGCTAAATTTCTTGTGTTAGGAGTGGGTTCACGTCGGTAGTGTAATGGCCAGGATTCGAACACGGGACCTCTCGATCGTAGGGTTGACTCCTTAACCACTAAGCTACCGACGCTTCATATAAAATCATATTTTATACAAAATATAGTTTTACATTTTTGATTTGATGAATTTTTCATCTACATACATGTCTACGTAAAGATTTACAAAACAACAAAATAATGATTTGTCCTGTTATCATTTCAAACATAATTATTTGATTGCTTTATGAAACTGGATATTGTGTAACATGATCATTCCTAAATAAGAATTGTTTTTATCTACACTCAAATCGAAAAATTCGAATTACGAATTCAAAGACGATTCTATAAATACGCACTTTATAAACGCATATACATAAAATTAAAAATAAAACTTATTATAGTACCCCAACTGTATCATAAATCTTATAACAGTACCGCTATCTTTTTTTATTCTTTAAACTAGTCTAAGGTTTTAGGCTGAATATGAAAAATAAGGCGCACGCATGCGCAGTTCGAACTGTGAAAAAAATGGCGCACGCTAAATTACTTCCTTGTAACCTACCTTTTTTTTTTTTTTTTTTTTTTTATCGTGCGGAAATCCTACTTTGTTTAATGTCAATTTTTCCTATGAGTGAAGACAAAGTTGTGTGTGAAATGACAGTTGCATAAACTACTATTATAAGGTTTTGTTTTTGATGTGGTGCATATTTATATACAGGAGTTTGATTATTGATATAAAAAAAATCACTGTGTATGAGGATACGAGCACTTTTATTTTTAACATAACATAACTTTACGCCTGTATCCCCGAAGGGGTAGACAGAGATGTATTACACACCCACGATTCACCAGTTACGTTAAGGTACCAATGTAATAGGGGGTGAGCCTATTGCCATCTACCAACCACATTATTAGGCGAGCGATAATTAACATTTATTATTGCACACATAACTACGAAAATTCAGAGGTGTGTGCATGAAGCGACTGGGGATCGAACACGAGACCTCGTCTCAGCAGTCCGTTACGTACGCCACTGGGCTATCGCCCCAGATTTTAGACAAAAGAGATATGCAAAATGTTCGCTCAATTTAAGCTTTATCTCAGTCTACAGAGAAACAACTTTTTAAAATGAATGTACTTGTAAAAAAACTCAAATATTCTAAGGGTGCTTTGTTTGTGAGAGAATACATAAAACTGATAAAAAACTTATTTATTGCGCGTACATTTTTACTATAATCCTTTTTAGGGTTCCGTTGCCAAATGGCAAAAAACGGATTATAGATTCGTCATGTCTGTCTGTCTGTCCGTCCGTATGTCACAGTCACTTTTTTCCGAAACTATAAGGACTATGCTATTAAAACTTGGTAAGTAGATGTATTCTGTGAACCGCATTAAGATTTCACACAAAAATAGAAAAAAACAATAAATTTTGGGGGCTCCCCATGCTTAGAACTAAAACTCAAAAATTTTTTTTTCATCTAAACCGTACGTGTGAGGTATCTATGGATAGGTCTTCAAAAATGATATTGAGGATTCTACTATAATTTTTCTCTAAACTGAATAGTTTGCGCGAGAGATACTTCCAATGTGGTAAAATGCGTGTCCCCCCCCTGTTACTTCTAAAATAAGAGAATGATAAAACTAAAAAAAATATATGATGTACATTACCATGTAAACTTCCACCGATAATTGGTTTTAACGAGATCTAGCAAGTGGTTTTTTTTAATACGTTATAAATCGTAAAACGCAATTTATCGTTCATTCAAGCAACTCAAATGTAAAATTAAATAAAAGCATTATTATGTTACTTAGTGCTACGGAACCCTTCATGGGCGAGTCCGACTCGCACTTGGCCGCTTTTATAAAGTTACAAACTCACAACTGGTGTTAAACCTGTTAAGGTTATGAGAAAATTTACCTATGTTTTATAAACCGCCCCCGCTGGCCGGCGGGGGGGTAACCGAAGGGATTTTCGCAAAAAAAAAAAGTACCGGCAATGGACACTTAAGCAGAACACTGTGCGATTTTAGTCGATGCACGACATAACACCTCGCTGGCCGGCGGGGGGTATCCGAAGGGATTTCCGCAAGTAAAAAAAAAAAGCTGCATTTACTACTTTACTTTATAGCTCAATCTACTATTCAATAAAATAAAGAAAACTTATAAGGATAGGATTCTCTATGGCAAGCCCACAATGTATTTCATACCGAAGTGATCATATTTCTCATATTTAATCTTTTTTTACACCACTCAGGTGGCAAACAAGCTCACGGCCGACCTGATGGGAAGCGGTTACCGTGGCCTATGGACGTGTGCAACTCCAGAGGCATCACACTCGCGCTGCCGATCCCGTAAACATGACATGACATGACATAACTTCACGCCTGTATCCCCGAAGGGGTAGGCAGAGGTGTATTACATACCCACGATTCGCTAGTTATGTTTAGGTCCCAATGTAATAGGGGGCGAGCCTACAGCCATCTACCGGGCACATTTCTTAGCGAGCGATAATTAACATTTTAACAATACACACATAACTACGAAAAGTCAGAGGTGTGTGCCCGGGGCGACTGGGGATCGAACTCGAGACCTCGTCTCGGCAGTCCGTTACGTACGCCACTGGGCTATCGCCGCTATGACCCTGTAAAAACCTTCTAATTCCCTTCTTGAAAAAGAAAGAAAGACTTTCAACTAAAAACTACGCAGTTTGTATAATACTTACTTATTAATTATTTCTCTCAGGTGGCGAGGGTCAAGAGCACGGGCCGGTATTCTTAATGGAGCCGCCTCCTCGGTTGGTGTTTTCCAACACAACTGGCGCCAGGGTCTCATGCGCAGCTCACGGGTTCCCCTCACCACAGATTGCCTGGCAGCAACCAGACGGGGCACAACTAGCTGACGTGCCAGGCCTAAGGTAAGTGAATTTCTTTTTTAATATTTAAGTAACCTAAGTTACTAATATTTCCCCTAACCCCTCCTGTTAAACTGAAATATTAGTTCCTATAGAATTAGATCGGAAAAAGAGAATATCTAGGACGGGACTTGAACCCGTGACCAGTCCCTTAAAGGGGGAATGCTCTGACCAACTGAGCTGCCTAGACACGTCCCAGATATTAGAAATTTTCCAATACATTAATTATATTATTACTAAAAAAAACATTAAAATAATGTGGTGGAGTAATCAAAAAACAATGTTTAAAAATGATTGTAAAGTCATTCATTGTTTCCGTAGTTCTCAAGAATAACGGTAGATGGCTCCAGCGTTGCCCTGAGACGTATATAATATATCGGAGAGCTTCGAATTTCTGGGACGTGTCTAGATAGCTCAGTTGGTCAGAGAATTGCCCCTGGTCGCGGGTTCAAGTCCCGTCCTAGATGTTCTCTTTTTCCGATCTAAATGTATAGGAAAAACTAAGCATAATAATTGCTTAAAAATTTATTATTATATTGCAAAAATCATTTATTCAGTACGGAACTTACAAAACGTAAAAAAAAAAATTATACGAATGTTTGGCAAATGGCCCACCGTTTCGAAACGTGACCCTGTCCTGAGAAGACTCCGGCAATAAACTCAGCGGACTGTTTTTTTTTTGGTCTATTTACAAACATGTTTACTTAACCTAATTACAATATTTCATTTGGTTCATGCAGTAGCCACTGAGCTACCGAAGCAAAGCGTCATCATTAGAATCTGTATCTTTATGTACACGGCAACAAATTCCCACAGCGGCAGTACCACAGATCTCAAACTCAGTAATCTTCCCACGCTCATCATTTGCTTACGCAAGAAAGGATCTTGACTTCATAACTCCAATAATATGTAAATATTATTTTTTCCTCGTTTCATCTATACATATAAATAAAATTGGAGTGTCTGTTTGTAATATTGTTTTTTTTTTTATTAAAAAAGAATATTAGTAACCGCAATTACTAATATTCCCCCTAACCCCTCCAGCTAAGCTTAATTGCTTGTGTTAGGGGTGGGTTCACGTCGGTAGTGTGATGGCCAGGATTCGAACCTGGGACCTGTAGATCGTAGGGTCGACTCCTTAAAAACTAAGCTACCTACGCAAATAACCGTTTTTTAGAAAGAAAGAAAGAAAGAAAGAATCTTTTATTTGGTGCAAGTAGATCACATTAATTACTTATTTTACTACATGTATATGAATACATACAACAAAATAACATTTTTTACAATTTTTGTCTGTCTGTCTGTCTGTTTGTTCCGACTAATCTTTGAAATGGCTGGACCAATTTTGACGGGACTTTCACTTCCAGATAGGTAATGTTACAAGGCGTAACACAAGGTACTTTATTTTAGAAAAAAAAATAGGGTTCCACGCAAAAGATGTAACCAGTAAACCTCACCTGGTTACTCACCGGCTGACCCAGTCGGTATGGTAGCAAGTACTTAATAAAATCCTAGGGCGCCTTTGTTAAAATAATAAATACATAAAATTATTAATAACTACCTTTTTTTTTTCGTGCGGAAAACCCCTCGGATACCCCCCCGCCGGCAAGCGGGGGCGGTTATGTCGGGCTTGAACCGACTAAAACCGCACGCCGTCTCGGGTCTGCAGACGCCGGGGTGTTATTAATAACTACCTAATTAAGTTTGTGCATCTCAAGGACACACCTTCAATAAAACAAATTAGAAGTTTAATACAAATAGAAGCAACACAGAACTCCAGTGCTATTCTAAACACACAACATAAGAAATACAGTTATAAGTCCTTGGTTGGGATCTCTTGAGGTATCTGACAATACAAGCAAAGTCTTGAGCTTACTTCTTGACCTGACCGATCCACGATTGTATAGGGTTCCATACTCTACGACATATTCTACGACATTCTACACAGCGCTTTCTAGACCCAAAGTAAGCATAGTTTAACTAGCTTGTGTTATGAGTTCCAGAATGCGGATAAACATACTTATATATTTTTTTTTTGTAAATACATACATATGATACATAGTTCACCCAGACCAATGCAAATAGACATATTAATGCATACAAATATTTGCACTGAGCGGGAATCGAACCCGCGTCCCCTGTCGTAGCAGTCGAATGCACTACCGCTACGCCACAGAGGCCGTCAATGTCGCTAAGATGTATAAAAAATGTTACTAAGAACCAAAACCATAAAAATCGCAATCCACGCGGACGAAATCGCGGGCACAGCTAGTTTAGTATATAGTATTTGGCATCAAAGTTCACCACATACGATTCCGTATACATGAATGTGTTGCAAGATTCTTGTAAAATATAAAAAGGATCACAGCCGCACCTGATGCTCCTTGAATTTGCCAAAGGAAATATTGTGTTTTGCAGCAATGGTGCCTCGAATCACAACACGTACAGTTCGCGCGTACATTTTAAAATAAGACATATTCTGAGCGTATATTTGATTCACAGAATACAACAGGATATAACAACACATCATATATCAGAGATATGACGATCTTAACCAAATACTGTATGTTATTTTATTTTATTTTTATATATAGGACACGTCAATTTGACTTCACCTCGCCTGATAGTAAGCTGAAGGTAAAGTCTCAGGAAAGAGGGTCACCATTATATATACGTACCATGTTAACAATGGTGGCACTCAGCTTGACGGCCTCATCAGAAGAGGATTGTTGTCGCAGCACCGCGTGACACCCACCGGTCCCACTAGTGCTGCGACCACAATCCACCTGCCCGGCTATGCACTTGCTGACCCCTGAATGCAATCAAACCGAAGTTGGATTACTATGGAGGGTTTTTCGCAATCGTGCACGGTGGTACCCACCCGGCCGAATTTTGTGAGGAATTTGTGTCATCAAATAATTAATGTCTCAAATAATTAATGTTGAGACCACGATTTTGGTGCAACTTAACTATTGGCTTAGGAACGAATTGGCTTACGAAGAAAGCCCATGGTAAGCCCAGTATAACTTATGCTTGATAATAATTTATTCATTTCAAGTTTTGGAATATAATCCTTAATTCCCAAAATAACTTCTCAGATAAATTTAAACTGATTAATCTAATTACACTGGCTTTGTTTATCACCCAATAAATTATGGAGTATTAGTAATTTAGTAGACACTGCCTTCACTGCCTTGTAATAATACTTCACGTGATTTGCTTAACGGCGACATCGTAAAGATTAAAGTTGGAATTTGTATCTCCTAGGGTATTTTATTTAAATTTTGTGTTTACTGTATACCTCTTTATTTATATTATGTTAAATTTAGAATTTATTTCAACAACAAGTCGATTGTTGTAATACACCGAGTATAGAGAGATTTTCGCTCGACATCGTCTCACTCTCAGCTCAAATATAGCTTAGACGATAAACCTTAAGGATGAAGGACTTCACATTATAAAGAATTAAATGTTATGAATACAAGATAATCCTTGTATTAATACCAATCAAAAACCAATAAAAGGTTTTATTAATCAATGACTCGAGCCCCTTGAACGATTTTGACGTTCAAATATCCTATGATTGGTTGATAGGCGCCCCTCCGCCCGTCACGACCGACCCTCACTTACCACCAAAGAGATGTAAAAATATGGACTACCCAATTGTCAAGATTTTTTAGTTATTGGGCGATACGGTATTAAAGTGCCTTTTTTTTCGTGCGGAAATCCCTTCGAATACCCCCCCGCCGGCCAGCGGGGGCGGTTATGTCGGGCTTGAACCGTACGCCCGAACGCACGCCGTCTCGGGTCTACAGACGCCGGGGTGTAAGGTTGCCCATAGAGCATATCCCTCGCACCCCGACTGACCCTGGGCCATCTCCGGTTACGAGATTTTCGGTTACGGGGAACCACGGTGTCCCCGTCGTGCCCCGGGGGTTTGGGGGAGGGGCGCTAGTCGCCCCACCGTCCCGGCCTGCTTCTGCTGGGGTGATAGGCAGCCTCACCTCTCACCCCCAGGCCTGCGCTCATGGAGGACGGAGGTCGTTAAGCGACCTCCGGCGCCTGAGTCGCCTGCGACGCGCGGCGAGAATGTTGCGGGCTCGGCTGGCCGGGAGAGTTCTAAATCTCTCCCGGGCGCGCTCCGCCATCTCCTTCGCGAGCATTACATGGTCGCAGGGTATTAAAGTGCCTACATTTAAATAAACATCTGTCGCGATGTCTGCATATCAAAATCGTAAACCACAATTTAATTACATACCTATAGCAATATAAAAGGTATCATAGTATGATATCTACCTCAGAAGTACACAGGGAAAGCTTAATATTCCGTCGTTCTAGTGCCAGTTCGTTTTCAGCTTCACTAAATATAAACCTGCAAAATTTTAGTATGAAAGAGATCATATAGATACGGTTTTCAAAGTTTTACATACTACTTTTAACATGAGTAATAACTGAGGGTTGCACGCTTACTGAAAACCATTTTAAAACAAACCATTTTAAACTGCCTGCAGGAAATATTTCTGTACACATCTTTTTTAACAAAAGAAGTTAGTTTTTTTAAGATTTTAAATGCCTCTTAAATAACATTGCTATCAAAATATTGTGTTAAATATTCTACGACATTCTGCACAGCGCTTTCTAGACACAAAATAAGCATAGTTTAACTAGCTTGTGTTATGGGTTCCAGAATGAGGATAAACATACTTCTTCTTTTTGTAAATACATACATATTGTACATAGAAACATCCAGACCAATGCAAATAGACATACTATTTTTTTATAATTATATATTTAGTCCATCTTATTGACTGCACCCCGCCTGATGGTAAGCTAAGATGAAGTCCATAAAGTAGTGGCCACCATTTTCAGAGAAGAGTCCCAAGAATGGTGCCCCTACCTAAACGGCCTCAACCTGCTCTCTCTCTCTATCTCTCGATGAGATCTGACCTCAATGCTACCTGTTATTTTTGTGAGTTCTATAATAGATCGAACAAAATCGTACCTGATAAAAGTGGACACGATATACGACGTGGCTTATATGATAACAAAGAGCTAGTCTTTGAATAGCCTTCGTGTAAAAATGGATTAGTCCTGCAGTCAGATGAATAGAGGACTAATCAAATTTCATTGCCTCCTCTTCAAAATCAGTATTCTATACTGTATACTAGTCTGAGTATCTTTTTGAAAACCAACATAAACATAACATACCATAACTTCACGCCTGTATCCCCTAAGGGGTAGGCAGAGGTGTATTACACACCCACGATTCGCCAGTTATGTTTAGGTCCCAATGTAATAGGGGGCGAGCCTATTGCCATCTAACGGGCACATTACTAAGCGAGCGATAATCAACATTTTTAATACACACATAACTACGAAAAGTCAGATGTGTGTGCCCGGGGCGACTGGGTATCGAACTCGAGACCTCGTCTCGGCAGTCCGTTACGTGTACCACTAGGCTATCGCCGCTTGAAAACCAACGAATGGGAATATTCGAGAAGCTCATCATATTTCAAAGATGTGTAAAATATTTCAATAGCGGTTTGCGGTACGAATGTATATCTTTATAATAAGCCGAGTGTAGGAGTGAGTGAGAACTTGGATGTGGAGCTCATGAAATATGTAGCAGATATTTAGAATAGTTTGCAGTTGCTGCGACAGGCTGGTTGTGCACTCAGAGCTTGAGTAGTTTAATTATTTATTGTTTTTGAGAACAAAAATTGAAAGGGTGTACATATTTTTATCACAATAATATACGTGTAGCCTCTTTAAAACTATTTTAACTTCGAACATATCGATAGTGTTATAATTTGACGATTTGCCGAGTATATTAAGATAAGATAATGTTTATTGATTCCAACAGAGTAGCTTGGCTTACATATCATTAATTAAATAAAGAGCAATACAGTATTTTTATGTTACCATTTAGATTTGATATGCTGAACGTTGACAGCCGTACTCGTAAAAACTGTTTGACAGCTGTCAGCGCATTCCGAAGTGTATGCAACTAATACTTAGTGTTTGCCTACAAAATTTGTAGTTATGACAATATGTGGTAAAAATAACAAAATGAAGTCAGTTTGAGTGTGTGTGCGTGTGTGTGTGTGTGTATGTGTGTGTGGATGTAGGTTTGTGTATGTATCTGTTCGTTTATTCAAGAAAGCGAGTGTTTATGGGACAGTTTATTATCTGATTTTGTGATTTTTAATATAGTGTTGACTCTGTTATAAATACGAGTACTTATTATGTAATATTGTATTCTAGCTAAAGCAGTCTTATGTGACTCAGTGAAGCATAGTAAGGCATTCCTTCGGTAGGCACAAACTTGATGATATTGTATTATCTATGGGTGAAATATACCAACTTGATGATAACTATAACACGCACTTTGTTCATTTGGATATTTTCGCACTTTCGCACAATGAATTTAACAAGCAAGCTGTTTCATCACTTCCCTAATTGGAAAATACAAATACATTAAAGCAGAGGATTGGCACAATTATTTTTTTTTCATCTACTACATTATTCTGCGGACATAAGTGTGGTTATACATTTACCAAGTTTGTTACATTCACCTTTTACTGTATGATACAATGTATAACTGTTTTGTGTCCCAATATGAAATAAATAATTAAATATTGTTAGAAGCGAAGTCCACTTTTTTTTTTTTTTTTTTTTTAACGTGCGGAAATCCCTTCGGATACCCCCCCGCCGGCCAGCGGGGGTGGTTATGTCGTGTCTCGACTAAAACCGCACGGTGTCCTCCCCAAGTGTCCGTTGCCGGGCACCCCGTTATGTAACTTTGAATATATTCATCTTCCAAGCCTAATTCCTAACTTGGTTTGGGTTGGCTTTCTTTAAGGGTAAATTTGATAATATTATCTATGCATAATATTTTGATTAGAAGCACATAAAAATTATACGGTATCTTTTTTTTTCGTGCGGAATTCCCGTCGGATACCCCCCGGCGGCCAGCGGGGGCGATTATGTCGGGCTTGAACCGACTAAAACCGCACGCCGTCTCAGGTCTTCAGACCTGAGAGGGTGTAAGGTTGCCAATAAGCAATCCCCTCCGACCCCGACTGACCCTGTTCCGAGATGGCCCCCTCGGGTTTGGGAACCACGGTGTCCCCGTCTTGCCCCGGTTTGGGGGAGGGGCGCTAGTCGCCCCTCCGTCCCGGCCTGCTTCTGCTGGGGTGACAGGCGGCCTCAAATCATACGGTGTCTATGTGAATACAAGTTTATGTGCGTCAATATTAGTATCAATTACTAGCGATTCAAGCTTAGTCAATGCTAGGCAAATTGATTCATTGTGTACTCTTTACTAAATATAATCGCAACTGGTTTACAAAAACAATATATCACTTAATTTGAAAACAAATATTGTAACATAGAAAAGGTTCTCGAATGGCGACCGCGTACCGGACAACGTTCCGTGGGCAGGCCCCCTACAAGGTGGACCGACGATCTAGCCAAGGTCGCGGGAAGCCACTGGATGCGGGCAGCGCAGGACCGATCGTTGTGTAGATCCTTGGGGGAGGCCTATGCCCAGCAGTGGGCGTCGTTTGGCTGACATGATGATGACATAGAAAAGTAGTTTCATCGTTTTAGATTATTATATTGTAAAAGGATGGAATACAAAAAAAAATTTAATGTAAAAAAAAAAAAAAAAAAAAAAAACAATGTTTAAAAATGACTGTAAAGTTGTTCATTGTTTCCGTAGTTCGCAAGAATTACGGTAGATGGCTCCAACGTCGCCTTAAGACGTAATAATGTATCGGAGAATTTCGAATATCTGGGACGTGTCTAGGTGGCTCAGTTGGTCAGAACATTCCCCCTGTAAGGGACTGGTCGCGGGTTCAAGTCCCGTCCTAGATGTTCTCTTTTTCCGATCTAAATCTTTAGAAAAAAGTAAGCATACAAAATGCTTAAAAAATTTAATTGAATACAGTCATTATAAATCTTTAGGCTTACACGGCCGGCGTTGGATATAGAATATACTACATCCGGGCTGTTTGGCCGTGGTCCATAGGAAACTTGTGTTCAAAACGTTTCGTCATTCACTGCGGTCGTCATCTTCAGTGATACAGGTCCGGGTACCGACGAGTGCGTAGAACTCTCATCGGTGTGGTCTCCATGTTGTTAGCTCCGTCATGTTTGAACTGTAATGACGAGCGGCTCTCAGTACTAAAATACAAAAAAACATACAGTCATTCAAAATACCCGGCTTTTTTCGCAAATATCTTGAGAGGCTCTCAAATCCCTTAAAACATATACAAACAAAACGGTATAAACCATAAATAGATACCACTCAACATCTATCCTGTGTTTTTACTAGCCGTCTCTCTGCAAAACATCGTATTACGCAGCTTCCGATCAAGTGCCTAAACTAACATTCAATATATATTATTGAGGGTCGTGTATTTAAAACCACTCAATGATATTCCAGTGGGACAACCCCCCGCATTCTCAACGTGAAATTCAGGTTGGAAGTTTTAGTTACTGTCAAGGCTACCCGTCATTTGTTCAATTCATTACTTTTATTTACTTTTTTGAACTGTTTATTTTGTTTATAAACAGAATTTGATTTGTAATTTAGTATAATATGAACAAACAATTCATTTTTAGGGTTCCGTTGCCAAATGGCAAAAAACGGAACCCTTATAGATTCGTCATGTCTGGCTGTCTGTCCGTCCGTATGTCACAGCTACTTTTTTCCGAAACTATAAGAACTATGCTGTTGAAACTTGGTAAGGAGATGTATTCTGTGAACCGCATTAGGATTTTCACACAAAAATGAAAAAAAAAACACACACGAACGCCTCCGTCTTGACCTGCTTCTGTAAGGACGGTGAGTCGGTCAACTGCCGTCCACAGGCCCCGATCATGGAGGTCGGCAGTCCCGGGCGTAGACGAGTCTGCGGCGTCTTTATGGCAGACTGCGGAACTTGAGGGGCAGGGTTCTCTTCCGCTCCCTCTCCGCCGCCTCTTTCGCGCGCATTACCTGCTCGCAGAAAAGGCGGCGGTGTGCCACTTGCTCCCGACGGAAACCACAGCTCTCACCATGGTCTTTAAAAACATAGGAAATCAGTCAATGTCTAAAATTTTTTACAGAAGAGACGACCACATCGCACTTTTCTTACCAGTTACAAGGGAATAAAAAATAGCAAAGGAAAAATTCTCCAGGAATCTTTTTTAAACTACTTATGTAGTACATTACTTACTTGAAAAAACTGTTACTGTGACTTATGATTGCTTGGGACATTGAAGTTATCATCTTTAGAGGGGAAACGTGCTGACGATGCCGTAGCAAACTAATACTCTTGTCTGTATTACGGGATAGCAGACGACCACAATTTCCTGGTCGAGTCCCCAATTGTACTAGCTAAGGAACCACCACATATAAATCTACTGATAACAATTTCTCACTCCAGGGCCGCTTTAAATGGGTGAAATAAATTACGATAATGTGTAGTTTCTTATCAAAAAAAACTGTTCCAACTTGAAATGTATAAGTTCTAAAACGTTTTGAGTACCTTAAAGTGATAAATATATTAGTTGCAATACCACAAATGAAATTGTAAGAATATTGTGGTATTGTAGGACAAAGTGCACAACGCCATCTAGGCCCAAACTAAGCAGAGCTTGTCCTAAATGGGTTCTAGAATGCGGATAAACATACTTAAATACTTTTTTTTTGTAAATAAATACATAATATACATAGAAACACCCAGAACAATTCAAATATGCATATTTGCACTGAGCGGGAATAGAACCTCTGGCTTAGCAGTCGAATTCACTACCACTACGTCACAGAGGTCGTCAAATTTGTGGATTTTTGACCTTTTTTACGTACGGAAACCCCCTTAGGCTTTATCTCACTAGAGTTAAAGATGAGGTGAGCACGTCGAACTCAGTCCAACTAAAATCCTTTTCCCCGAGGGATCGCTGTGATCTGATCACTAATCAACAAAAGAAATCGAAATCTATTTGAACAGTTTTCTTTCTGTTTTTTGTGACCCTAGTAGTGCAATACTTTTTTTTTTTTTTCGTGCGGATATCCCCTCGGATACCCCCCCGCCGGCCAGCGGGGACGGTTATGTCGGGCTTGAACCGACTAAAACCGCACGCCGTCTCGGGTCTGCAGACGCTGGGGTGTAAGGTTGCCCATAGAGCATATCCCTCGCACCCCGACTGACACTGGGCCATCTCCGGTTTCGAGATGGCCCCCTCGGGTTTGGGAACCACGGTGTCCCCGTCTTGCCCCGGTTTGGGGGAGGGGTGCTAGTCGCCCCACCGTCCCGGCCTGCTTCTGCTGGGGTGACAGGCGGCCCCACCTGCCACCCCCAGGCCTGCGCTCATGGAGGACGGAGGTCGTTGAGCGACCTCCGGCGCCTGAGTCGCCTGCGACGCGCGGCGAGCATGTTGCGGGCTCGGCGGGCCGGGAGAGTTCTGAGCCTCTCCCGGGCGCGCTCCGCAATCTCCTTCGCGAGCATCACATGCTCGCAGAAGGAGGTGGCGACGGCCCACGCGCTCGCGCTCCGCACCATTGCCGCAATCATGCTGCCGAGCGAGAGGACTCCCACCCCAAGTAGTGCAATACCTTAAAATATCTCACTGGTAGCTTCATGTTTGAATATAATATCTACCCCATATCTTGTTGAAAGCCCAGTAGTGTACCTACGTAACGGACTGTCGCGACGAGGTCTCGAGTTCAGTCCCCAGTCGCTCCGGGTACACACCTATGACTTTTCGTAGTTGTGTGTATTAAAAATGTTGATTATCGATCGCTTATTTACGCTCCTTATTACATTGGGACCTAAACATAACTGGGGAATTGTGGGTGTATTATACACCTCTGCCTACCCCTTCGGGGATACAGGTGTGAAGTTATGTTATGTTATCTTGTTGATTAATACTAGTCTTGCATGACTGACATCGTTTAATATTGTTCTTAATTCTCTTCTTGTTGTTGATTCTACCTCACATGAGTCACATTAGTGTAGTTGTCCATAGAATTAAGTCCATGTTTAAAGTAAAATGTATATAAAATAACGTATTTGTAATTTTAATATCAATAGTTAGTTAAGCTGAGCGAAGCGAAGCTCTTATACGTGGCTAAGCCGTTTGGTCGAGACTGTACTCCCCCGGAACCACAATACCGATCTTGACCAAATTTGCCATGGTGATAGTGTAGACACCGCTGAGTGTTTCGAGGGGTCAACTGTTCAAATACAATGTACCATTGAGGAATAATCACCGAAAAAGTGTCTCACGAGCGCGCGGCCTTAGCTAAGCGCGCGACCGTAGTAAGATGTCTTATTTTCAAGTAAGAGTCCTGCTCGCTCAGCTCAATTTATTTCAGTCGCACCCTGCACTGAATTCCTAGTATCTCTTTTACCCGGCATTGCCGTTTGTTGGTGGCTGTACTCCTCCGTAACCACTAGCGTGATCTTGACCAAAACTGAGGACTGTTTTGAAGCGAGGTGGTTCATGTCCGATGTAACATTGAGGAATAATCACCGAAAAACAGTTTCACGAGCGCGCGGCCTTAGCTAAGCGCGCGACCATAGTAAGATGTCTTATTTTCAAGCAAGAGTCCTGTTTGCTAAGCTCGATTTATTTCAGTCGCACCCTGCACTGAGTTTTTAGTATATTTATTCCAATAGTATCGTATCAGCTATTGGTACAGTGGTGCCTAATATAGAATGAACTATTGATCGTTTCACAAACTGGAAGTGTTAGTCCTTGCATTTATATACAATATCGTATGTACGTTTTATTATTTTTGCAGGACTTAGGTGTATCATACGCGTGTGGGCCGCCGCCACCTCCTTCTGCGAGCATGTAATGCTCGCGAAGGAGATGGCGGAGCGCGCCCGGGAGAGATTTAGAACTCTCCCGGCCCGCCGAGCCCGCAACCTGCTCGCCGCGCGTCGCAGGCGACCCAGGCGCCGGAGGTCGCTTAACGACCTCCGTCCTCCATGAGCGCAGGCCTGGGGGTGGCGGGTGAGGCCGCCTGTCACCCCAGCAGAAGCAGGCCGGGACGGTGGGGCGATATTATGTTTCTATTAAATTCTAATATATTAAGCTTTTCATTAAATAAAGGAGTGAGGAATGCTGTTATCCCAATTGACTGACGTTTGAGGTGATTTTATTTTTGTATAAAACTTGATATGAATATGCCATTTCAATTTGGAATCCTTTCTATGCTAAATACACTCAGAGTCTAGAATTAGTACAAAAAAAAGTCTTACGTGTCGTAAACTATAAATATTACCGATAAAGAGTTCCTTATGTACAGTTAGTAAAATAGTATAACATTTTAACATTGCAATCTATACATCTACTTCTGGGCGTCATGATGCTGCATGGTATATATAACAACAGATATGATTGCCTTGAAATCACCAATCAGTTGTGTTGGAACAGGAACTTGCAAAACTCACGCAGGGATCAACGCCTTTTTTTTTTTTTTTTTTTCATGCGGACATCCCTTCGGATACCCCCCCGCCGGTCGGCGGGGGCGGTTATGTCGGGCTTGAACCGACTAAACCCGCAGGCCGTCTCGGGTCTACAGACGCGGGGGTGCACCATTTTTTTTTTTTCGTGCGGAAATCCCTTCGGATACCCCCCCGCCGGCCAGCGGGGACGGTTATATCGGGCTTGAACCGACTTAAACCGCACGCCGTCTCGGGTCTTCAGACGCGGGGGTGTAAGGTATTCGTCATCTCGTTGAAACCTATAACACACATTTTAATGAGATTTACATCTTTGCATTTTCCAACAATATCGTGTCATTGAGCTCTTGTCAGCTCTGTAATTGATACTACCTTATTACTTTATTAATTTATGAGATAGGTCCATGAAAATTTGTTATAAACTTGTTATGAATTACATATTTCACATAACCTTTTGTTATTATGAAATCGTGACTACAACTTGGCTTGAGTTTCTTTCTTTTATATTGTAAACCCGCGAACAATAGTGTGGGCTATATGTTCACCAATCTGTTATATTTCCTATATCTAATTTTTTAACTATTTTAGCATGTAAATGTGTTTTGTTCCAAATAAATAAAAAATGGATGAAAATTAAGAATAGACTTCCAAACTAAACCTATTCCCCTCCTGATCAGAAGGTCTAAGTAGCTGAATGACCAACATCGCGAAACGTCTAAGGAGCATTAAGTCTAACTAGCACAAAGTCCATGTAGCAAAACGTCCAACTATCAGATGGTATAAATAGTCCACATTGCATCATCGCTATAATATGTACGTTTTTTTTTTTTTTCTTCGTGCGGAAATCCCTTCGGATACCCCCCCGCCGGTCAGCGGGGGCGGTTATGTCGGGCTTGAACCGACTAAACCCGCACGCCGTCTCGGGTCTTAAGACGCCGGGGTGTAAGGTTACCCATAGAGCATATCCCTCGCACCCCGACTGACCCCGGGCCATCTCCGGTTTTGAGATGGCCCCCTTACTTGCTCTCCACTGTGCCATCTGCTAATCAGAGGGACACGTGGAAAGCTTCCGAACAGCCCTCAACAGGGCCGTCCTCGCCTCGGTCGGAGTTGGCCGTAGGCGGCAGCGTCTACCCCGCCCTAGGAGAGAGGCGCTGCTGTCTCCGTTGCCCAGGGTGCACCGCGTGGAGGTCCCCAGCCAAGCACCCCGCTATAATATGTACCTATATAAAGACTCCTTCTACTGTGATCTTGGGTTCTTTAAACGCGGCGTGGAATACCATCTATTGATCCTACCAAACCTAGGACCATCATTTTAAAATTGAAAGCATCTCCTCTTCAGTTGTTAACTTCTTAAATCACTTAAGCACTTTGAAGCGTCGGTAGCTTAGTGGTTAAGGAGTCAACCTTACGATCGAGAGGTCCCGGGTTCGAATCCTGGCCATTACACTACCGACGTGAACCCACTCCTAACACAAGCAATTTAGCTTAGCTGGAGGGGTTAGGGGGGATATTAGTAATTTCGGTTACTAATATTCTTGTATAAAAAAATAAAAAAAAATCACTAGGTATTCCTGTGATCCCGATGGAAGATATGCAACAAACATAATTATTCTAAAGCTGATAAATCTAAACATATTCTTAAAAACCTTAAATCAAATATTAAATTCATTTAACATCTTTTTCATAACAGAAATTGTTACAACAGCCTTTTCAACACCGCCCGATCACTATCAAATATTAAACACCATATTTCTTTACTGAACAGATGCCTTCAGTTTATAAATAAATTTTACGAACCATATAGAGCTCACATGTCGCAATAAATAACCTCTATTTTCTACACAATAGGGGTCATATTTCAGAGGTAATGCTTACGGGCTTATGTAAGCTATTTCAGGCTATTGCATAAGTTTTTGAACGTGGCAATTTCATTGGTATACGGTTTTAAAATTATATTATCAAGTTACTCTTCTTTACATCTAATATATAAAATTCTCGTGTCGCGGTATTTGTAGTTAAACTCCTCCGAAACGGCTTGACCAATTCTCATGAAATTTTGTGTGCATATTGGGTAGGTCTGAGAATCGGACAACATCTATTTTTCATCCCCCTAAATATTAACGGTAGTCCACCCCAATTTTTTTTTTTTTTAGATAAAAAATGTTTTTAATTATTTTTTTGATACAGCATTAGAAAATAAATACAACCCTGAATTTTAAACCCTCTACGATCAACCCCTATTTTTCTATCGCGATTTTTTTTTATGTTTAATAATTTCCTTCAATTATGATTTTTTCTCAATTCAATTTGATCTTCCGCCTTCGCCGGTCGATAACCGATCAACTATCAATCGATCCGTTATCCCCGCTAGATGTCTACCGTTGTCACCTCTCATCCAGCAAACATCACGGAAAAGAACGAAGAAGAACGAACCAAGGAGAACAAAGCCGGTCTCCTGTCTTACTCACTATTTTTTTTTATACAGTTTTCTGCCATTTTCTTTTGGTTTTATTTGTGTATCGATCGTAGCAGTGACTGTTATACGTATTATTCTAATTTTTCTGTGCATCTCTCATGTTATTTTTACTCTCATCGTAAATGTACTATTAATTTCCAGTGCAATAATTATTTATTCATAATTTATTAATAACTGATAAAGACAGTTAAATCCCCGCACACTTATAGTATATAGTTATTTTTATTGAACAAAAATTTTTTTTCCTAGAAATAATTTACATTTGGGCCGAGCCAACCGCTCCTGTAAGCCGGTACGACTGCTGAATGATGGATGAGATTCAGGAGCGTACTTTCCTCTCCGTATTGTGAGATTAGACAACAGTCGCTACCATAAAAGCCCCATAAGCAAAGCTAAAAGGAGTATAAGGAGTGAGCAGAGCTCATTCGAGGTGGAAACTTCGGATACAAACTAGATTCTCTTGCACTTGGTTAAATTTACAACATAAACAGCTGTTCGTTTGATTGCATCAACTTAGAAATTTGATTTATTCACAGCTTCAAGGCGTTGCAGACCTGAGTATTAGGTATAAATTTCAACGGAATACCTCTACGTGTTATTGAGAAAAAAGGTCCTGACAGACAGATAGATAAGGGTTCCGTATTTTCCTTTTTAGGCACGAAACCCTTGAGGCCGCCTGTCACCCAAGCGGAAATAGGTCCGACCGGCGGGGCGACTAGCCCGCGGGTCGGGCAGACTTGCCCTTCCCGGGCAAAATGGGGACACCGTGGTTCCCAAAGCCTAGGGGGCCATCTCGAAACCGGAGATGGTCCTAGGTCAGTCAGGGTGCGAGGGAAATGCCTTATGGGCCTTACACCCTGGCGTCTAAAGACCCGAGACGGCGTGCGGCTCGGTTCAAGTCCGACATAACCACCCCCGCTGGCCCCTACTAGTAAACAAAATCACTAGTATAACCAGTTGTGTTGTGAATTCACGTCAGTGGTGCAATTTGTTGTATATTGTGTATTATTATGTATATGGTATATTTATTTATATGTATGTATATATATTTATCAATATGTATAGGTATTGATACATACTACTGTAGTGTAGGTATGATATTACTATACAGTATTATATAACTTCGGGCCACCAACCAGGTGGACACCGAAGTCTTAAAATCACGCAAAAAAATCAAAATCTTACACCCACTTTTTATCACTTTTCTTGATTTTATGTCTGATGATTTTAAGTCTAATTAAGGAAAAAAATTTTTGTGTCGGTCTGTCTGTTGGTCTGGATGTCTGGATGTCTGTTTACGCAATAACTCAAGAACCACTTATCCGATTTAAAAAATTCTTTCACCAATCATCTTGTTTGGTTAATGGGAAGAACTGATTAGATTTTGTGGTTTGTACCTTCAAGGTTTCGGGTACCTTTTTTTTTTTTTTTTTTTTTTTTATCGTGCGGAAATCCCTTCGGATACCCCCCCGCGTGCCAGCGGGGGCGGTTACCTACCATACAAATTGTCCCTAAAAAAATATCTAAGTTTGGCCCGAAGTTTGACAATCACTGTGTGATTTCCGCCCTACTAGATTTGTAGTTGTATTTAATCAATAATAATTGTTACTCTCAATAATGCACCTACTAAGTTTCTCTCTGCACCACCTTTGGTTGACTGGTACAGAATGCCTATGGCATTAAGGCCGCATAAAGTTTAATAAATAAAAAAATAATAAAAAAACTGGGGTTCAAACTCACGATCTCTCTATCGCAACTTTGATGGTGGTCACATATAGACTAATGATAATATTGAAATGTGTCCGTAAAGTATGCTATTTGGTATCTAATCTTCAGAGTAACTAGGTCTGCAAGGCGAATCGCAGCTGCAATGTTGAGCTGAGTGAGACATCGTTGCGGAATCAGATTTTGAAATTTTTTAACAGTGATCATTCCTCCGTGGCAAGTCCGATTTTGAAAATTCTTTTTGAAAGTCACAACTCTGGACATGCTTTCTGAGCGTGTAAAGTTTGGTCACAGAGTCTCGAGCGGTTATTAAGTAATTCCATCTGGAATTTTTTTAACGGTGATCATTCCTCTGTGGTAGCATTAATTTTTTTTTAAATATATCCATAAACCTTCCTCTGATTAACCTCTTTAATCATGCCAAATCTGGTTCTGATTGGATTAGTAGTTTAGGAGGAGACCTGTGACAAAGAAAATCCTGAAGTCAGGTATTAGGAGCTTTCGCTCGACTTCCTCTCACTCAGCTCAATTAAGGCATTCGCTGTGAATATAACAAACCTTTTTAATATCCAAAATGAAATTCAATTAATGGATTTTTATATATAATCCTTGTGTAATCTTCAATGTATTTATCTAATTAAAACAAGCAACTCTGTTTAAAACCTTCAAGTAATTGAAATTGAGCTAATTACGTAAATTTAATAGCTTATTCACAACTTATTTCAACTGACAAAACATAAAACTGTTCATGAATTCGAGCACCAGTTTAATGTACCTGAAAATAGGTAGGACCTCTTTAAAAATAGATTCAATGGAAACATTTATTTTATTTTTAAATAGCGTGGGAAGTGTCTTATGGCGATGATTGTTGTTACAAGTACCTGCGCTTTTTTAATATCAAATATTCTACGACATTCTAAACAGCGCTCTCTAGATCTAAAGTAAGCATAGTGTGGCGATACCACATATACCCAGCGCCATCTAGCGACAACAAGGTGAACTACTTGGATACTACTACATCAATACCAATCCTGAATCGCGAAAGTGAAGTTCGGGCGCTGGTATAGCATATATACAACATCCCAACGACAACCGTTGGGCCGCGGCCCGCCAGGCGTGATCACCTTGCCTGGTCGGAGGATCCTCCCTTTGTGTTGGAGGAACATCACACCTTGTTTCTCCACAATAGTTTAACTAGCTTGTGTTATGGGTTCTAGAATGCGGATAAAATTACTTATATACTTTTTGTTTTTGTAAATACATACATATTATACATAGAACCACCGAGACTAACGCAAATATACATATTCATGCATACAAATATTTGCACTGGGCGAGAATCGAACCCGCGCCCCCTGTCGTAGCAGTGGAATGCATTACCGCTACAACACAGAGGCCGAGAAATGTAAATAAGAGAAATGTTTTGTTTTTCACTCTATTTTCTGATTACATCTCCTATATTTATATCAAGACATTGTCACGAGATCCATTGTACCATAAACATATTTCAGTTGTCTAAATTTCTATAAATGCATGATTTGACGGCCTCTGTGGCGTAGCGGTAGTACATTTGACTGCTACGACAGGGGCGCGGGTTCGATTCCTGCTCAGTGCAAATATTTGTATGCATAAATATGTCTTTTTGTATTGGTCTGCGTGTTTCTATGTTTTGCAAAAAAAAAAGTATATAAGTATATTTATCCTCATTCTGGAACCCATAACACAAGCTAGTTAAACTATGCTTACTTTGGGTCTAGAAAGCGCTGTGTAGAATGTCGTAGAATATTTATTTATTTATTTATTTGAACTCCATTTCAGGCTTAACTTTTTGAAACTAGTTCCAGTAGCCGCACATAATAGCATTTATTTTTGGAACTCTTCAGCATCGAAGCCGTCCATTAGACGTGTGGCATCAGAGTCTGATAGATATCGCCCGTATTTCTTACTTATCGTCCGGATATTCAGACACTTCGCGTCAGGTAATCAGACAGACACGCGATCCTACGATTAAATATGAATGTGATTTTTCAACTAAATGTTCTCTAGATGGTGTTGATAGAGAAAAATGTCTGTTTCGGCTGTAACCTTGGGACTACCGTTGTGAATCTCAATGTTAGAATTTCTTCAGTATTTATTTATTAAAACCTCATACACATGATGTACACAGGCGGACTTATTGCCACAAGTTTTCTATCAGTCAACTTAATAGGTGATGCAGAGTATCAAAAAGTAGGTGCATTAGAAAAGTAAAATTATTGAATGATTTATACCAAAATGAACCGTAATGTAGGTATACATACCGACATAATTCTAAACTTATTATAGTTTGAGGTTCGGAGGAGTCTGGTGTAAATTTTCCGTTTGTATCGTACTGAGTATTAGTATATCGACCTCATTACATTTACATAAAGTTTAAATTAGTACACAAAAAACCGGCCAAATGCGAGTCGGACTTGCCCATGAAGGGTTCCATAGCAGCAAGTAAAATGTTACGATTTATGACGTATTAAAAAAAAACTACTTACTAGATCTCGTTCAAAGCAATTTTCGGTGGAAGTTTGCATGGTAATATACTTCACATTATCATTATTATTTTTAGTTTTATTATTCTCTTATTTTAGAAGTTACAGGGGGGGGGTACCCTTTTCACCACTTTGGAAGTGTCTGTCGCGCAAACTATTCAATTAAGAAAAAAATGAAATTAGAAACCTCAATATCATTTTGAAGACCTATTCATAGATACCCTACACTATACACGTCCCATATGTGTGGGGGGGTATCTATAGATAGGTCTTGTTGAAAAAAAAAACATTTAGTTTTAGTTCTAAGTATGGGGAACACTCAAAATTTTTTTTTTCTATTTATGTGTGAAAATCTTAATGCCGTTCACAGAATACAGATGTATTCTGTGAACTATGCTGTTGAAATTTGGTAAGTAGATACTTACCAAATTTCAACAGCATAGTTCTTATAGTTTCGGAAAAAAGTGGCCGTGACATACGGACGGACAGACAGACAGACATGACGAATCTATAGGGGTTCCGTTTTTTGCCATTTGGCAACGGAACCCTAAAAATGTGCTACTGTCGTACTGTGTGTACTGTGCTAATGTACTTATTGAATAAGATTTTAAAGTTGTGTACTATTTTAAGCTTTGAATATGGAATATGGTTGATATCAAATTAAGACTTAAAAATGCAGGAGTACTTTGCCGCCTGATCTGAGTAATCCTAAAATTTCAAAGTTCATATAAAAATCGTGCCTCGTATTTGCACCTAAAGGGCATACAAGTGACGGCTGTACTCAACGGTTGTTATAAATAAATAAATATTCTACGACATTCTACACAGCGCTTTCTAGACCCAAAGTAAACATAGTTTAACTAGCTTGTGTTGTGGGTTCCAGAATGCAGATAAACATACATATATACTTTTTTTTTGTAAATACATACATATTATATATAAAAATACCCAGACCAATGCAAATAGACATATTCATAGTACAAATATTTGCACTGAGCGGGAATCGAACCCGCGCTCTCTGTCGTAGCAGTCAAATGCACTACCGCTAGCTACAGAGGCCGTCAGTAATGGTTGTTCAAGTAAACATACAGCTCATGTAAAAAATATAGTTTGGTGTCCATTTTCTTGTACACTCAAAAAATTACATAATACTAGGACGGTTACCAGCTTCACAATCAACCCAAACTTAAGCGTAGCGAGATTTGCCTATCCAACAATAGGTCAACGTGACCGGTCGACTTTCTCCATTGATTCAGGTTTTTTGGTGATTATTCCTCGATGGTAAGACCGATCTGGACATTCGACCCCTTACGACACTCAGTAATGTCTACTTGATCACCGTGGCAAATTTGGTCGAGGTCGGTCAAACGGTCTCGGAGGAGTATCATTTGTTTGAAATGCAACTTTGAAACCAAAGACGCTTCACTCGCCTTCGACTGGCTACGCTTAATAACATAACTTCACGCCTGTATCCCCGAAGGGGTAGGCAGAGGTGTATTACACACCCTCGGTTCGCCGGTTATGTTTTTCGGTCCCAATGTAATAGGGGGTTGAGTTTATCGCAGTCATCAGTAACACGACTTTGTTTTATATATATATATATATCTATATATATCTATATATATCTATATATATCTATATCTATATATATATATATATATAATCTTATATATATATATATATATATATATATATAAGATTTAAACCAACCACAAGTAAGTATCACAATTATAGTATCATCGTATAACGTTGATAGTAAGTGAATACCCTCGAGAGAAGCCCATTGTAATTGGAAGCTGAATTAATTCATAACTTAGTCGATTTCTCTTTGAAGTCAGAAGTGGAGGGAGGCCGGTATAGGTATTAGTGTTTGATCAAAGTGTTTGAAAGTCAAAGATTGCTCTGATTATGTAGTTGTTTAATGATTAGCATGTAAAAGTACATTGAGAACAAAGCGTTAAATGTTTATTTTATGGAGTATACATGAAACAGTCAGAAATCATTTCGCAATTCGGAATGCACACAATATTTAATGCGGAACATTTTTTTGAAATGAAAACTTCTTTAGCGGCGTTTTGCACTTTTTTTGTAATGCGTAAAAAAGGTTAAACTCGCGTCAGTAAACACGTGACCTGCTCCTAAGACAACAAATATAGAAGCGCTAATTTCACACTGTACTGAACAACCTTGGTGACAACTGACAACCGACCGAGGCCCAAGAAACACTTTTTTTCATCATATAACTTTTTGTAATATTTATTCTATTTTATGCCATAAATTTATTGATATAAAATGGAAATTAAGCAAAGTGTATCTAATAATTAAAAAAATGACGAAGAAATAGAATAGAGTAGTAATAGCGAGGTAATAATCATGGTGAAAAAGTCGTTGAAATGATGGATGGAAGTTGATTTTTCTGAGAGATGAACTTTTTAATGTAAAATAATTGTAATAGTTCTGAAGTGTTAACTTTTTAATGTAATATAAATTGTCATGTTTGTGTATGACAGCGCAATAAATGAATATTGTATGTTACCACATAAATTATAGTACTTTTATACTGATAATTAAAGCAATTCGTGCAAAATATTATTCCCTAACCATTCCAAAATATCAAAAATGCACAACGTCAGTATTCAAGTTCTGCCGGCACTCCCAGAGTGCAACCCGTCGTTTTTTTTAAATACACAATCTGTCATTTGATCCCATCCCACCAGATGTTAAACTTGGGAAAATGATTCCTCTGTGGCTGACGGCTGACGTCCTCTGTGGCGTAGCGGTAGTGCATTCGACTGCTACGACAGGGGGCACGGGTTTGATTTCCGCTCAGTGCAAATATTTGTATGCATGAATATGTCTATTTGCATTGGGCTGGGTGTTTCTATGTACCATATGTATGTATTTACAAAAAAAAAATATAACTATGTTAATCTGCATTCTAGAACCCATAACACAAGCTAGTTATACTATGCTTACTTTGGGTCTACAAATCGCTGTGTAGAATGTCATAGAATATTTATTTATTATTTCAGGGACGATGGGAATAAATAATATCCCATAGTCCACTCAGGGAGACCACCTACGACGTATTCGACGTATTCGTACGGAAATAAACGGTTCAAAACTTCTTCAATGGTTCAAAAGTTCCAAAAATTCCTTCGTTTGATGTCTCCACAGATACTTTTTCACGCTCCACTTAAATAACCCGGCACAGTGGAAAAAAGTAAACATGTAGGTGAATAGCGCATTCCAGTTTTTAGGGATTTTCTTTAGAAAAGCCCTATTGCTATCGAGTTGTCGTCGACGTCGTCGTTGCCAATTTTCTGTCACGGTTTTGGGTATGAAGGAGATGAGCTATCGAGTTGTAGTTTTCGGTAATAGATTCGTGCTGGGGTGAACCATTGCAAAATAAAGAAGAAATCGCAAAAAAACGCAAAAAAAAAACGCAAAATCGAAAATCCCTTGTATTCGGCTGAGCTCGTCTCAGGAATTCAACTTGTTTATCATGCAACAGAGAAAGTAATCCCACCATCTCACTAATATCATAAATGTGAAAGTTTGGATGGATGGGTGTTTGTTACTCAATCACGCCAGAATGGCTGAACGGATCTGGCTGAAATTTGGTACAGAGATATATTATAGTCTGGAATAGGACATATGTTACTTTTTATCCCCGGAATAGGTTCCCATGGCAAGCGGAAACGGGCTCAAAATTCACTCAATTCAGAACAGTTAGTCCATAAAATTATAAATTGTGAAGTGGAACCCCTCACACACCCTTTGTTCGTAGCCCCTACAAAGGCAACAGTTAAGTATAACTCTTGTTGCGAGTTAGGACAGAAAGTCAAGCAAAACTAAGTTAACAAAACGTTAGCTTACCACAGCTTATAAGGTCTTGCAAACTTCTAATATGCAATCTTGCGCTGGTAAGAAGTCAATTACGTTTACCTACTTTATACAATGCGTCCTAAGGACTCTTTAATAGGGAATGACCTGCTTTTCATTGTGAAAGAAGTTAAGGATCGGACATGGAGACAACTCAAGTGGAGTGGAACATATACCTGTTTACTAGTAAGTAAGTAAAGTAAGTAAATTAATTTATTGCACGAAACATGGTCAGGTATAAAGATGTTAACATATAACGGTGTACAGCATTTAACTAATACAGTACAGCATTTAATTAAACTAATTTAATAGTATAAGAAGAAAATCGTTTTCTTGCACGTTTTTTGTAACTGTGAAGAAGTTTTGTTATTTATGTGAAATGATTCGACATTAGCGTGTCGTGTCTTGATCAAATTTTTTATAATCCCCATCCGAGCACCAATTTCGGTGGCTTTGCTGTTGACTGGTTCTATTATATAGACACTTTTTACGTGTGGAAACCCCCACGGGCTTCACCTCACCGGTGCCAGCGATGAGGTGGGTATATCGAAATCGAACCGACTAGCACCACACGGTGTCCTTCCCAAGCGCCCATTGCCAAACACCCCGGCTACCGCCTCGAAAGGGCACCCAGGGTCCCTGACGGACTTCGGCAGCCTACGCGGCCTCGCCTTTGGGGTCAGGTTTGATCCCGCGTCGGTGAGTTGGCAGGTGTATGTAGGACACACTCGTCACGCCTCCGTTTTAACGTGCTTATGTAAGGACGGCTAGCCGGCCGACTGCCGTCCGCAGGCCCCAATCATAGAGGTCGGTAGTCCCGGGCGTAGACAAGTCTACGGCGTCATCTTTAGACACTTGGTGTGCTCCATCACATGTACTGAACTGAGAAAGATATGGAATAGGAGTTGTGTCGGCTATTAACGTGTGTAGGAACGGGTTGAGATGTTCGCAAGCTGCACAAAGGCAAGGTGATCACGCTTGGCGGTGGACGCTGGGAAACTTGAAACTTCACGTTCGGGATGCAGGATGGATGTTCTGTAGTAGTTCGTAGTTTGCTGTCCCTAGATGGTGCTGAATAAATGTAGTATCACTACAAAGGCATGCTCTGCGCGAGGCTGTGCAAAATTTCACGATAATCAGTTGAATAATTACGGCGTGAAAGCATAACACACAAACAAAAAAAACTTATATTTACGTGATATTGTCGGAAGTTTACGCGAATGTCACACATTGAAATAAATGTTATTTTATATTTTACATTGATCCCGACGTTTCGGTTACTTTTCAGCAGCCATGGTCACGGGTCACATATTTACGGTCAAATAATTTTATAGGATGGAACTTTTTCGAATATTCAAGAGCCCTCAACACACTGTACAAAAGTATAGCCAACGAGTCTAAGTTTAATATTCAAATTAGTCACAAACACACACGACAATGCGAACAATATATTTACTAAAGCTGCTACAAACAACTTTCTCCTACAAATGCATACAAAGGATATAATTGTGCTCGACTCTTTTGTTCAGCTATTTATGTCGTAATTAATTGCAGAGAATTATGAATACGGTCCCATGTCAGGTTCTAAACAAATTGAGGGCTTATTTACCAGCTTATATATAAACTTTTATTGTAATTTTTTTTTACCCAATTTGCATATAAAAATCTCATTATCTAAATAAGATAACATAGAAATGACAGTTACGATTTCTGAGGGTGTGGTAGGTGAGGCCACCTGTCATCCCAGCAGAAGCAGGTCGGGACGGCGGGGAGACCCCCCCCCCCAACCGGGGCAAAACGGGGACACCGTGGATCCCAAGCCCGAGGAGACCATCTCGAAACCAGAGATGGCCCGGGGTCAGTCGGGGTGCGAGATATATGCCTTACGGCAACCTTACAACCCGACGACCCGAAACGGCGTGCGTTTTTAGTCGGTTCAAGCCCGACGTAACGGCCCCCGTTGGCCGGCGGGGCTTTACGCACGAAAGAAAAGGTCAGGCCAGCTCACAAAATTTAAATAGTATAAACGTGAACATACACGTATCAACACTGTCTAGCCATATTTTACATAATTAATGGAAGTAATTAAAAAAATATCAATTCTAGAATTGCCACGTTTTACAATCTTTTTCTTTTTAATTTAAAATTTGATATCAAAAATGAAAATGTGCCATCAACAATTTGGTTCGTATTAAAAACATTTTTCTATAATTCATATTTATTTTAATTGTGTACATCTAACATAACATAACATAACATAAACTCACGCCTATATCCCTGAAGGGGTAGGCAGAGGTGCTAGCACCCACGTTTCGCCAGTTTATGTTTTAGGTCCCAATGTAATAGGTGGCGAGCCTATTGCCATTAACCGGGCACTTATAAACCTGCGATAAATACACACATAACTTCGAAAAGCATCGAAAAGTCATTGGTGTGTGCCATGGTAATACCTGGGATCGAACCCGAGACCTCAGCAGTCCTTTACCCATACCACTAGGCTACCGCGTACATCTATAAATGTAAAATATCCCTAGACCGTGTTGATATTGAAACTAGATATTAGAAGCGAGTGCACTGCTGGTACAAGGTCCACAGTTTGATTTCCGGGTCGGGAAAATGGTTATTGGGTTTATTATTTTGGAAATTTTCAGAAACGCGAGCTCTAGGAAAAGTGCTTGACTGAAATCAATAAGCTCCATGAGCTCCGTGAGCTTATTGAAATCCAAACCGTCAAATATGGAAGTTTATTCGTTTCGTAACCGTGGTAGGTACCCCTAGCTCGCCGCGCGTCGCAAGCGACTCAGGCGCCGGAGTTCGCCTAACGACCTCCGTCCTCCATGAGTGCAGGCCTGGGGGTGGCAGGTGAGGCCGCCTGTCACCCCAGCACACGCAGGCCGGGACGGGACTAGCGCCCCTCTCCCAAACCGGAGCAAGACGGGGACACCGTGGTTCCCAAACCCGAGGGGGGCTCGAAACCAGAGATGGCCCAGGGTCAGTCAGGGGTGCGAGGGATATGCTTTTTGAGCAACTATACACCCCGGCGTCTGAAGACCCGAGATGGCGTGCGGTTTTAGTCGGTTCAAGCCCGACATAACCACCCCCACTGGCCGGCGGGGGGGTATCCGGAGGGATTTCCGCACGAAAAAAAAGGTACCCCTAGTCACACCATGGTAACCATTTCCTATTCACGGCAACCCAGCGGTATGTTTAATTTAGTCTAACCTTGATAATGTGTTATCCACAATTCTACTTACCCTTTCAGAGTTTAACAAGCGTGAGTACGAAATAATATACAGACGTATTGTGGGTGAAGCTTATGACAGAGTAAGTTATGTTATTATTGAGTCTGACAAGGAGCAAACGAAGCCAGCTCGCGAGTACTCAGCACCGCGACGCCGTGAGATTGCTTGTGGCGTTGTACAAAGAAATGAAAGCTTTGCTATGCGCTGCTCCGTCAACATTATTAAAAAAATATACATTCACACTAGGGCAAACATACTGGGATCCGCTTGATTCGCATTTTTATGTTATATAATATACTTTAGCATAACAAGTTACATTCAATTAAATTTTTAAGCATTTTTTATGCTTACTTTTTTCTAAAGATTTAGATCGGAATAATTCGAATATCTGGGACGTGTCTAGGTGGCTCAGTTGGTCAGAGCATTCCCCCTGTAAGGGACTGGTCGCAGGTTCAAGTCCCGTCCTAGATGTTCTCTTTTTCCGATCTAAATCTTTATAACAAGTTACAGTTTAGTAGGCATGATTATTATTTTAGAATACAATAGACTATTAGACTATTTTATTTCGGTTTAAATTTGAATCGCATGAACTTAAAAGTTATATTTGATTACATAACATAACATAACTTCACGCCTGTATCCCCGAAGGGGTAGGCAGAGGTGTATTGCACACCCACGATTCGCCAGTTATGTTGGGACATTGGGACCTAAACATATTTGATTACATACTCACGTAACTTACTATTTCATATAAATATCCACTCGATGGCCTCTGTGGCGTAGCGGTAGTGCTTTCGACTGCTACGACAGGGGGTGCGGGTTCGATTCCCGCTCAGTGCATATATTTGTGTGCATGAATATGTCTATTTGCGTTGGTTTAGGTGTTTCTATGTATAATATGTATATATTTACAAAAAAAAGTATATAAGAATGTTTATCCGCTTTCTGGAACTTATTACACAAGCTAGTTAAACAATACTTACTCTGGGTCTAGAAAGTGCTGTGTAGAATGTCGTAGAATATTTATTATTTACCATTCTGACGTTGCATAAAAATAAACTGATTTGACTTGCCAGTTAACTCCCTTAAAGCTATACGTGCTCATGGCGTGCACACATAGGGAATTAAAGACGTGCACCGCAATGACAGGAGTAATGTTACATATTACCATTCGATATTTATGAAAGGACTGTGCCTTCAATGTACCTAAATGTACCGACAGTCAATTTAATTTAATGTAGATTTTATAGTCGTAGTAGTTATCATAAAAAGAATATGATCCGACATCCAATATCGACAATAAACCTGAATCTGATGAAGTAACTCATTTATCTAAGTTCGAAGTAACTGTGTAAACAATGTACAAGTTTCTTTTTATTTCGTGCGGAAATCCCTTCGGCTACCCCCCTCCCGCCAGCGGGGGCGGTTATGTTGGGCATGAACCGACTAAAACCGCACGCCTTCTTGTGTCTTAAAACGTAAGGTTGCCCATAGAGCAAATCCCTCGCAGCCTGACTGACCCCGGGCCATCTGCGGTTTGGAGATGGCCCCCTCGGGTTAGGGAACCATGGTCTCGCCGTCTTGCCCCAGTTTAGGGGAGGGGCGCTAGTCGCCCCACCGTCCCGGCCTGCTTCTGCTGGACCTGCCACCTCCAGGCCTGCGCTCATGGAGGACGGAGGTCGTTATGCAACCTCCGGCGCCTGAGTCGCTTGCGACGCGCGGCGAGCATGTTGCGGGCTCGGCGGGCCGAGAGAGTTCTAAATCTCTCCCGGGCGCATTTCGCCATCTCCTTCGCGAGCATTACATGCGCGCAGAAGGAGGTGGCGGCGGCCTACGCGCTCCCGCTCCGCACCATTGCCTCAATCATGCTGCCTAGCGAGAGGACTCCCCTCCCACCCCGATGAATTTACAAGTACCTTTATTTTTATTTTTTCGTGCGGAAATCCCTTCCGATACCCCCCGCCGGCCAGCGGGGGCGGTTATGTCGGGCTTGAACCGACTAAAACCGCACGCCGTCTCGGGTCTACAGACGCCGGGGTGTAAGGTTGCCCATAGAGCATATCCCTCGCACCCCGACTGACCCTGGGCCATCTCCGGTTTCTAGATGCCCCCCTCGGGTTTGGGAACTACGGTGTCCCCGTCTTGCCCCGATTTAGGGGAGGGGCGCTAGTCGCCCCACCGTCCCGGCCTGCTTCTGCTGGGGTGACAGGCGGCCTCACCTGTCACCCCCAGGCCTGCGCTCATGGAGGAGGGAGGTCGTTAAGCGACCTCCGGAGCCTGAGTCGCCTGCGAAATTTACAAGAACCTACTGTCCCTTATTATTATAGCAGCTAAAATCATTATCAAATCATGATTGTTTCGAAATTATGTATTTGTATTTTTCTATATAGCACCGTTCGCTCGCAGCCTCCTGCGTCTCAGCCCGAGGGCCGCCTCGCTCCTACTCGCCTTCGTGATTCTAAATTACACTCTACGGGTAGGGCAGACAAGACTACGTGGCATCGGATTTACAGCAATGTGGCTTTTCTTTATGACTTTGGTACTGAGGGTCTTCGACGATCCCACGCATGATAATCGTCGCAGACGACTTTTGCTCACCACCGTCTCTTCGGCTTGTTGGCTGGCTTCACCGGCCAGCTTCAGCCACGGCGGTTCGCTCGCAGCATCCTGCTCCTCAGCCCGCAGGCCACCTCGCCCCTACGTACTTCTAAATTACACTCTAGGGGTAGGGCAGACAAGACTTCGTGGAATCGGATTTACAGCAATTCGTTTCTGTCACTAAAGCTTAATTTTCAGCAGATGTTTTAGGACTAACAATTTTACTAAAAAGAATATTCGGAATTATATACATTATACAATACTTAGGACATATGACTTTTATTTTCTTACCAAATTAGGAAATTTTAGTTGCATAGTTCTCGATATTAGGACAGAATAATTTTAAAGCCTTAGCTATGCTCGCGACCGTAGTAAGATGCCTTATTTTTCAAGTAAGAGTCCTGCTCGCTCAGCTCAATTTATTTCAGTCGCACCCTGCACTGAATTCCTAGTATATAGATATCACCGATAGCCATAGCTTCGATCTTCACAAGACATGAGTGATGGACGCGATCTCAACCAAAACTGTCATAGGATATCATATAGGGCATTGATACGTCACACAATAAAGGTTTAGCAGCAACTCTTTATTCTCTCTTTAATCTTGGTTTTAATTGTAAGAGATATACCAACTGATCACTATTGTGATTGCAACAATTGTTTCAAAAGTACTATGAACTTGAGGGAGGTTAAAATAATGTCTAGAGATCCACGCTAACAGTTAATATGTTGCGAGAGAGTGTCAAAGAGTGCTTCCTTAATTGTTTAATTTCTTCCCTTTCCCTCCTGCAAGTTTGTGCGTTACTCGATTCACACTATCTGTGTTGCAAGCGTTCATGGGCTATAAAGCATCAAATAGATCGTGTACTTCTTTGCTACCTTAATAATATAAAAACACATCAATCAATTAACCTATTGCAGTTCACTGCTGGACATAGGCCTCTCCCATTTTACGCCATAGCACCCGATCCTCCGCCTTGCGCATTCAGTCTATTCCAGCTACCTTTTTCAGGTCATACTATGTCCATCTTGCTGGGGGACGTCCCACCTTCCGTTTACCGATTAGTGGTCTCCGCTCTAAGACTCGTTTGCTCCATCGGCCATCGGTCCTTCGGCAGATGTGGCCAGCCCATTGCCACTTCAGCTTGCTTATTCTGCGAGCTATGTCGGTGACTTTGGTTCTTTGTCGGATGGCCTCATTTCGAATTTTATCCTTCAAAGAAACCCCAAGCATAGCTCCCTCCATAGCCCGCTGCGTGACTTTTAAGTCGTGGACTAGCCTCACTGTCAATGTCCACGTTTCGGCACTGTAAGTCATGATAGGTAGGACGCAGTGGTCGAACACCTTTGTTTTAAGGCATTGCGGTAAAGGGGAGGAGAAAACCCGATGCAGTTTGCCAAATGCTGCCCAACCTAATTGGATCCTTTTGGTGACTTCTTTCTCGAAGTTGTTTCTACTGAGCTGGATAACCTGCCCAAGGTAGACATACTGTTGAACAACTTCGAGTGTCGACCCTTCGATGGCAATCGGCCTCGGCGTGACATGTTCGTTGAACATAACCTTGGTTTTGTCAAAGTTCACACCAAGACCGACACGTCGAGAGGCTCAATTTAGGGTGTGCAGCATCTCGCCTAGCTGCTCCAGCGACTCCGCAACTATGACGATGTCGTCGGCGAATCGAAGATGAGAGATGTACTCGCCATTTATGTTTATACCCCGCCCAGTCCAATCCAGAGTCTTGAAGACGTCCTCCAGCGCGTTGGTGAATAGTTTGGGGGATATAACATACCCCGTCTCACTCCGCGCTGTAGGCTTATGGGGTTCATCGTCTGGTCCTGGAGCTGGACGGACATAGTGGTGGTCTCATATAGGCATCTCAGCACTTCGATGTATCGCCAATCAACACGACACCGTTGCAGAGCATCCAGACCTGCCCAGGTCTCGATGGAGTCGAAGGCTTTCTCGTAGTCCACAAAAGCCATACACAGCGGCTGATTGTACTCGTGAGTCTTTTGCATAATCTGCCGAACAGTATGGATATGGTCCACGGTACTGTAGCCTTTTCGAAACCCGGCTTGCTCCTGTGGATGGAACTCGTCGAGCTTGCTCGCAAGACGATTCGTGACGACTCTCGAGAACAGCTTGTAGACATGACTCAGGAGTGAGATGGGTCTGTAATTCTTAAGCAAGGTCTTATCACCTTTTTTGAAGAACAGTACCACCGCACTCCCGCTCCATACCCTAGGTGTTAAGCCATGCTGGATGACGGAATTAAAAAGGCTCGCTAGCTCTTGGAGCACTGGGACCCCGCCTGCTTTTAGGAGCTCAGTAGTAATTCCGTCATTGCCAGGGCACCTGTTGTTCTTTGTTTGCTTGATAGCCGCCTCTATCTCGCACAGCTCGACATCGGGTATTTGGCGCGTGAGTGGAGCTCTGTGGTCTTCATCGCTATGTCTCGTCAGTTTAGTCATCCGTGATGCATACAGCTATCCATAGAACTTCTCGACCTCTTCGAGAATCTCGAACTTTGAGGTGATGGTTCTGCCATCCTCAGTTTTAAGTTTCGTCAGATGGGGCCTTCCCAATTGCTGAGCGAACACTTTCGACCCCCTATTTCGCTCAATCGCATAATGTATGATGTTAGTGTTGAAGCGTCGGAGGTCGCGTCGTATCAGCTTTTTTATTTTTTGGTTTAAGGTTCTCCCATCTGAGGAAAACGACTGAGTTGAGGGCTCATCACGCCTCCTCCTCATAAGTTCAAGAGTCTCAGGAGAGAGTTTGGACTCTAGCTGTTTGCGTTTTTGGGGAAACAACTTTCGGGACACTTCCTGCAGAGTTTTAACCACTGTGTCGGTTTTCTCATCAATACTGCTAGTGGTTTCCAGCATTGTAAAACGATTTTTAAGTTCCAGTTGGAACTTTTCGTACCCTAGAGCTACTTGGAGCGGCTTAGGTCGGAGAGTAGACCGTATCATTCGGAATCTTTCAGCTTTAAGGTTGATATTTAGAGAGCCTCTAACAAGTCTGTGATCACATCCGGTGTTGAACCTGTTAATCACGGAGACGTCTCTAAATATGTGCTTACTGTCCTTAATGAAAAAGTATATCTCGTTCCTTACCACGGAATCCCGGCTTTGCCAAGTCCACTTCCTTTCTTTAAAGAAAGTATTCATTAAGAAGAGCCCCTGGGATTCGAGAAAGTTGACTAGCATTTGCCCCCTGTGATTTCTGCGCCCCACTCCATAGGGTCCTCGCCGCGTTCTTGTACTCCCACTTTGGCATTGAAGTCCCCCGAAACAACGCTGTAGGTGGCCTTGGCGGTATGATTAATTGCCTTGACAATGTCCTCATACACGGCCTCGGCGGTTTCATCAGGGTGAGTCGAGGTCGCAGCATATACCTGTATCACCTTCAGGGAGTTACGGTACACGCCTGTTAGTGATTTTAAGGACAAGGTACGCTACCCGGTTCGACACACTACCGACTTCAACAACGCTGGGCCGTGCCAAAAGGGCAGTTAGGTCCTTTTTGACCAGAAATCCGACACCTCCCTGGGAGAGCTGATCACCTTCTCTGAATTAGAATAAGTCGCCTGACTCAAGGGTTACCGTGTCCTCCCCCAGTCTTCGGATCTCGGACAACCCCAGTATATGCCAGTTTATGCGACCCAGTTCTATCTCCAGTTCGGCGAGATGATGGTCCAGCCGAAGTGTACTGCAGTTGTACGCTGACAGCTGTAGTTTTTGTTGGTAGCCTCCCGTAACCCGGAGATTCTTAGCACCCCCCGCCCCGCCGTTGCCGCGACCGCTACCGTAGTTGGGAATAGCGGGACCACCGGGAACTGGGGGCTTTTTGTTGTGGCTTCTATTCATGGGAGGTTTATGGCCTACTACTACCACGATGGCCAGACGGGTTGGTAGAGGGTTTTGTTTCGAGTTTTCCTTCTCTTAGATCAATTAGACCTTGGCGGAATATCAGCCTGAAGGAGCAATTACTCCCCCTAGGGAAGGAGAGGAGTTGCTGCTTCCGTTGCCCAGGGTGCACCACAAGGATGTTTTCTAGCATACACCTCACATAAGTCGTGCAAAATATCCTGCGTATGTATGTTGGGAAGTTTATAAATATTGTAGCCCTGTCGTAGGCTTGTAGCACACCTACGAACAATCGTAGCGATCAACGACTTGAATGAAAAATAGTTCTATTCATAAGCCATTTTATATTTACTGCATCTGTCATTATAGAAGTAGCGAGTGTGACTACTGTGTAGGAGTTCCCAGATTGGATACTCCGGTCAGGCTAAATGTAATTGTTATTTTCGATGAAAAATCTTAGTAACAATACGAAACCTAGAAAAGTACCTGGTGGATGCTAAAAACATTAATATATAAATCAAAAAACATAGTTGTTTCCTACCACAGGAATACACAAACGTGAATTTAATATTTTCATAGGTTGAAAGCAAGAGAAAAACTCACAACAAAGTTTCAACTTTAAGCCAGACCAAGTAATTAGTTACCCTCATACATTACTCTCTATACGACAGCAACAAAACAGAACAATATATTTTTATATTATCAAACAGAACAACGAAAGACCATTACGTAATTTGAAAACGTGACGTAGTAGAATGCAAAACTGCGACAGTGAGGGGAAGGAAAACATTAAGAGTTGCAGTAAATCTGAAGTTGCTCTCCGCTTCGTGCGAGTGTGGTGGCTCGGCAAACAACGAATGCGAATAACAACATCGCATTTTTATACGGCCATTGTTGTGTTGTCTTAAACCTTAATTATATAATGAATGGTTTGTATCCGAAGCAGTTCTTGAAAGTTTTATTATTCTGAGTAACCATCCGTAACATGAACGTATTTGATCACGTATATAACCGTTATACGTCACTTCCTTCTTGTAAGTAAACTAATTGTAATATGCAAAATTAGACACGTTACGACTGTGATCAGACACGCTAGCTAACAGAATAATGGCACAGTTGTTAGGGAGGTTCAACCGTGGGCGTTAATTCACGTGAAGATAATTTCGTAATAACATTTAATTTAGACGTTTGTAGTGTGTACATAGGTGTTTTAAAATATGATTACAAAAATTGGTTCTCCTTTTTTATCTGACTGCCAAGAAAGGGTTATATTTTTCGCATGTAACTTGTACAGTCGTGCTTAGAAGTTGCTGACAACTTATAAATTTTACAAACGATATTTACATTGAAATAACTTAGCGGTTCGGTGCTGCCTTTCTTTGTCGCACGATAAAGAGCTGGAATGCTCTGGCCGCGCACGTGTTTCCTTCTTCTTAGAATCCCGGGTTCTTCAAGCAGGGCGTAAAAAAGCATATTTTGTGGCCGTATAGGTAGGGGCCACCATTTTAGGATCGTTGCATCTGGGATGGTGGCCCGTATCTTCTCGACTGCACACTAGCTTCTCACCATCCAGCGAAGTGCAGTCAATTGACGGAATGAATATAAAAAAAATTATTAAAAAATTGATGTTTGATTATTTGTGTCATCTTCAGTGGACAAATTTAACATTTTTCAATTAGGTAGATTTCGATGAAATCGATCTACCTATTGGTTTCTTGACTACTGTCGAATTTAAAAAAAAATTTTTCATAGGAGGTCTAGTTATGACAACCTGAGTCCGAAATGACCACTGGTCAAAAAGTTTATATATATATATATATATATATGTATGGTTCCACTTCCCAAAATTTGCGGCACTCTCACGGTCGCATTTTTGCTCCGATCGCTTTCAAACTGCGGTCAAAAATTGCTTGGGTGTAAACTTAGTTTAAGTTCGTGAACGGGTGGAATCCGGCCTAAGGGGACGGTAGGGCTTCACTTTTTGTGAAATCAGTTTTTCCTCAAAATTTCACGTTCCATGAAAGATATTCGAACCGTTCTAACTTTATCCCATAGTATACATGAATACCAACAACTTTTAATTATAAACCTATAAGATTAAAACTTTAACTAAAAGTGGAGGGGGGAAAAACCATAAATTCTAACCGGTGAACATTCTTGCAGTCGGAAATATTTTTAATCGATGGGCCATTTTTAAGTCTAAAATAAATGTCTGAAAAGTTTTTCGCTAAAAGTTACCGTTTTCGAGAAAAAAAAATTAAACGTGTTAAAAATAATATTAATTGCTTCACGAAATCTACCTGTGCGTTCCCCCTGCGGGAACGGATTTTTTTCATTTATTATTTTAAGTAAAGTTTTAGTGCTAAGATGGTCGGTAAGGCGACGCTTCCCATGTATGTTTGTAAAATTCTTTATTACCTTGTATCTACCAAACGGCTTGAAGGATGGTGAAAGTTAAGGTATCGTCAGGTTTGTCTCAAATACCCAAGTGTTTTAGATAGGTGTTAAAAATCACAATGGTTGATTTTGGCGCTTCCCGGGACTACCGACCTCCAAGATCGGGGCTTGAGAACGGCAGTTGGCCGAAACGCTGTCCTTACAGAAGTAGGCCAAGGTGGAGGCGTGTCGTGTGTGTCCTACATACGCCTGCCAACTCACCGTTGCGGGATCAAACCCGACCCCATAGGTGAGGCTGCGATGACGGCCAAAGTCCGCCACTGAGTCCCCAGGGGGGTTATACTTTCGAGGGCTTACCCGGGGTGCCCGGCAATAGAGACTTCGGGAGGACACCGTTGTCTTAGATAGGTGTTTAAAAATCAAAATGGTGAATTTGGTGCTAAATTTTAAGTCGTCAATATTTGATTTTACTGATCCTTGTGAGGGTATCATAACGAAAGAAATTAGTTGCAAAAATATTAATGTCGTAACTAAAAAGTATAAAAACAACATTAATAATTTAAAGAAATCTATTAACCTATAGTCATCTTATAAGCAATGTATTTAACTATACTATCACATTACATATATATTATACATATTACACAAGTTCGAAGCCAAGTATCGATTCCTTAAGTAATATTAGAAACTTACAGTTAATGCTTCAGATCTTCACATTGAGAACAACAATAATTTTAACCCATAGGTATAGTGAAGTTGGGGTGTGTGTTGGGTAACCTCCTCGAGTGTCGCTCCGATTCCGATCCCGCTGCAGTCCGGGGGGAACGGAATCGGAGCGGCCGGTACACCCTGGGCGGCGGTCAATGGCTTCCCCTTCACCCCTTCATAGGGTTGGCATTGATCGTCGGCCAATACCCAACGTGGCGGGAACACATCGCTCTCCGTACTCCTCTGCTTTCAGAGGAGACAGGATGAGCGATGCTGTTAGTGGTGAGATGGCCCAGGGTCAGCCGGGGTGCGAGGGATATGCTCTATGGGTAACCTTACACCCCGGCGTCTGAAGACCCGAGACGGCGTGCGGTTTTAGTCGGTGCAAGCCCGACATAACCGCCCCCGCTGGCCGGCGTTTTTTACATATAATTGCAAATTATTATGGCATGTTACGTTAAAACTATTACGGCTGCTCTTAATATTATTTCTAGTTATGGACTGCACTGTTATGAACCCATAAAAACCGCCCCGTTGATTATGAGTCGGATCTAATAGTACATTACGATATTAGTGCGTATAGATGGTTATAACATGCGAGGCGGAATTTCAGCCCGAGCCGAAGGCGAGGGCGTAATTGAGCCGAGCATGTGCACCAATACGCACGTATATCGTACGACGTTTTTAACACATTTGCGAGGAAACAGAAAAAAAAATCATTTTATATTTTGTTCATTTTTAAGTATTGAAACAGTTAGTGAAATGAACAGCGCGCTAGCGCTGCCTACTGACTGGCGCCGCGCGGCGATTAGTTCGAAATTTGAATTTTTGATTCGCGCTGCTCACTAGCTGGAGTCGTGCGGCGGCGATCAGTTCCATATTTGAAATGGCAAATAATACTGTTATGGAATTTGTATGGACTATAACTTAACTATTTGCTTTGGTAACACACGCGTTTGTTATGACCCGCTTTACATATTTAAAACCGGTGGAATTACATCAGCTTTACGAGCAAGGGTGTTAAAAATGAGTATAACAGTTATGGATAGGTTAGTGTACTTCAATATGTAGTAGTAATAATTTAGTTTCGAACAAGGCATTGTTTCCATACCACTAAAGTAGCAAATGAGCATACGCTCTTGGTAAGCGGTTGCCTTGGCCTGTAAATGTACACAAGAAGCGGCCAATTCGGGCATCTATCCTTTTATAAAACTGATAAATTTGGTTGGTGTATGGTTTTTGAGGTCGACCTCGATCGACTTGTTCAATCACGTATGAAAAGCAAATGTAAGGTACAGTCGTCTTCATATTTGAATTGGCAATCGTTAGGTAATCATTCGTTCTCGACCTCTGTCATCCATTAGCGCAGGCCTGGGGGGAGCAGGCCGGGGTGGCGGGGTGACAAGCGCCCCTTCCTATTCCGGGGCAAGATGGGGACATCGTGGTTCCCAAACCCGAGGGGGCCATCTTCGGTTTCGAGATGATTCGGATCTGGGTGAGTCGGGGTGCGAGGGAAATGCCTTAGGGCCGTCTTACACCGGGTCTGAAAACCCGAGATGGCGTGCGGTTTTAGTTAGGTCTAGCCCGACATCACCACTCCCGTTGGTCGGCGAGGGGGTATCCGAGTGGACATCCGCACGGAAAAAAAAAGTACTCATTTGTTCTGTGTTCAAACTATCTCAACATTCGTTTTTTAATTCTCATTTGTTCATAGGCAAGTAATAGAGAAAAGCGTGGTAGTAGTAGCGAGGTAATCGTTTAGAACCATAGAAAATCAGCCTTCACGCGTGCCCTGATATATGGGCACTAATTGATATTGGTATATTGTGCATCGAGATAATTTGAAAATCATCATCTCATACTCATAAACTCACGCCTATATCCCCGAAGGGGTAGGCAGAGGTGCTAGCACCCACATTTCGCCAGTTTATGTTTAGGTCCCAATGTAATAGGTGGCGAGCCTATTGCCATTAACCGGGCACTTATAAACCTGCGGTAAATACACACATAACTTCGAAAAGCATCGAAAAGTCATTGGTGTGTGCCATGGTAAAACCTGGGATCGAACCCGAGACCTCGTCTCAGCAGTCCATTACCCATACCACTAGGCTACCGCGGCTAATTGAAAATCTCATCGAAAAAGTAGATACAAATTGAAGCGTCGGTAGCTTAGTGGTTAAGGAGTCGACCCTACGATCGATAGGTCCCGGGTTCGAATCCCGGCCATTACACTACCGACGTGAACCCACTCCTAACACAAGCAATTAATCTTAGCTGGAGGGGTTAGGGGGAATATTAGTAATTTCGGTTACTAATATCCTTTAAAAAAAAATTACAACTTGATTGCTCCATAAGATCTATTCATGTTATTCTCAAATACATCCAATCTCGAAATTAGTAAATACGTTAATTGGCAACGTTCGAAAATGAAATGCCACCGCTATACGTGGTCTACAACCTTCTCATATTTGTCCAACAATTCACAATAACCAACCAAATCCCAGAATATTTCGGCCATCCATGAAATATAGTCCTTCGTTAATACATTCGACAACGACGCAACAACCGGGCTGGGGACGGGCGCACATAAATCCACCCATGAATATACATGAGGAGAAACAAAACAAGACATTATGTGGAACAATGCTGCCTCCCTGGTACACACCTGGACCTGTAACGGGGGGTGCACACGGGACAAAGCTTGCCACCGAACCGTTCTAAACACGACAAATATGACTGATTTATTATACAGTCAAATACATTTTTGCGTTTTGTGCAAGGTATTTATCGCACATGAAATGCTGTAGTCGCTGCGTTTATTGCTATTAATCAATGGCATTGTCGACTGCATAATATATTGTTACGTGCGCGGGGTACAAATTAAATGCCGTTTACACAACAAAGAGGTTTATTCGCTCACCACAAACTAGACAACTAACTAACGAACACACACAGTAATCTTCAACAGTTCAAGTCGCTCAGCAGTTCACAGTAGTCCACAGTCGTTGCTTAAGTCGCACGTATAACTCTCTTGGTTCACTTCGGTAAGATGTGTTCGCTTTCGCTTTCGAAAATTAACTCTCGTGTCGATAGCCGGGCGCCCTTTTATAGCTCTTAATAAAGAGGGTAGAATGTTCCGGAATCATCTAGAGATAAGGCACTAGAGCGTGCGAGAAGAGTAGGTATTTACTGGGACGTTCGAGAAAACAAGTACCTACACAGTCGTGCCGACGATAGAGGTGAAAGCCCTTGTATTCGCGATTTGTAGGTAAAGTAGGTATAGGTATTTAAAGGGCTTGTGATTTTGTATTGACTTTTCTGGATTTTTCTAAACGGATCGATAGAATACTTCGACATTAACAGTGCGTTTTAATTTCTAGAAGATTCGATCAGTAGTTGCCGAGATATCGACGATCGTTGTAACAATATACTAGGTCTGCAATTCATTCTGCTGTTGCAAAAATTGATCGATACAATTTCATCAGGACTTTTTCTAACGGTGATAATTCCTCAATGGCTTATCCGATTTCCGTTTTTCTGTTTTTGTCTTGTGTATATGAACAGATTACTTAATTTAATACCAATCGCGGGAATGAGGCCTTATTGATCATTGAGAAATCAGATCTTGAAAATTTTGGTTCGGTGATTATTCCTTCGTGGTACACATGAATTTTCATTAGATAGCCTATGTCCTTCCCATCAGTAACATCTTTGCTTGTGTGAAATTTCATTAGAATTGGTTCAGCCGTTTCGGAGAGAAGATGGTCTAACTAAATACATGAGTCGTCTGAAAGAGAGCAAAGCTCCGAGGGCGAGTTGATAGTTATTGAGCGAAGCTCTCGCTCAATAACTATCAACTCGCCCTCGTTTTGCTTCGGTTTATAAAAGATTCTTGAACTCAAGCCATCGTAAGCCTATATCCATCGCGGATAATGTACTTTCCAAATGGTGAATGATTTAGATTGAGTGATTTTTTCCAATAAGTGCATTCGTTCCGTACCCCAAAAATAGAAACAAACTATCAAAATTTGGCTTTTCTCTTTATAATATTACATAACATAACATAAACTCACGCCTATATCCCCGAAGGGGTAGGCAGAGGTGCTAGCACCCACATTTCACCAGTTTATGTTTAGGTCCCAATGTAATAGGTGGCAAGCCTATTGCCATTAACCGGGCACTTATAAACCTGCGATAAATACACACATAACTTCGAAAAGCATCGAAAAGTAATTGGTGTGTGCCATGGTAATACCTAGGATCGAACCCGAGACCTCGTCTCAGCTGTCCTTTACCCATACCACTAGGCTACCGCGGTCACTAGGCTAGCACAGATTACATAATATTATTCTTATTATTCATTAAGTTAGGTCTACATTCAATTCAAGTCACCTAGAAGCGGGGTGGTTTAATGGCTTTGAACTTACAATTAAGAGGTCGCTACTTCTGAAGCAAGCCATTTAGTTTAGCTAGAAAGTTTAACGAGATACTAGTCACGTGTACTGAAAAATCTACTAACGAAGTGGTCGTTAGTAGATTTTTATAAAAAGAAAAAACAAATTAAGTAGAATGTTTGTGGAGAAACCAATTATAATTATTCTCTCACTTAGTATTTCATAACCGACATTGTAAGTAATGTAAATTATGTATTTGTACTAGTTGATGCCATTTTTCTTTTTTTTCGTGCGGATATCCCCTCGGATACTCCCCTCCGCCGCCGGCCAGCGCGGGTGGTTATGTCGGACTTGAACCGACTAAAACCGCACGCCGTCTCGGGTCTTCAAACGCCGGGTGTATAGTGGCCCATAAGGCATTTTCCTCGCACCCTGACTGACCCAGGGCCATCTTCCGTTTCGAGATGGCCCGCTCGGGTTTAGGAATCACGGTGTCCCCATCTTGTTCCGGAAAGGGTGGGGGTTGCTAGTCACCCCGCCGCCCGGGCCTGCTTCTACTGCGGTGACAGGCAGCCTCACCTGCCACCCCCTTGCCTGCGCTCATGGAGGACGGAGGTCATTTAGCGACTTCTGGCGTCTGAGTCGCCTACGAGTACTAGTTGATGCCTGCGTCTCCGCCCGCCGGTTATTATTTTTGGTCATATATCTGGTTCTACTTAACTAATTGTAATCAAATATACGGCAGCTTTTAAGTCTGACCAAGATATTTTAATAGAAACCGCATCAAAATCCTTTCAGTCGTTTTTGCGTCCATCGCAAATAAACAGACAAGAATTCCAATTTCTTTTTTGCGTTCAGGATCTTTCGTTTGACATAACCCGAGTTTTTTTTTAATATCTCTAATGTACAGACACAATTAATTTACAATTTTATAATGGTACATAAGTATGTATTTTTAAGTTCCAACTCCTTAATTTGATGAAATACTATCAACTAATCCACATATTACACAATGAAGTGTTTATTAACTCCACTCCCTTAGGATTTTAAACTTTAAAAATATAATTGAGCTGAGTGAGACGAAGTCGAGCGAAAGCTCCTCATACCAGACTTCAGGATTTTCTTTGTCACAGGTCTCCTCCTAAACTACTAATCCAATCAGAACCAAATTTGGCATCATTAAAGAGGTCAATCAGAGGAAGGCTTATGGATATATTTTGAAAAAATTTATGCTACCACAGAGGAATGATCACCGTTGAAAAAATTCCAGATTTAATTACATAATAACCGCTAGAGACACTGTGACCAAACTTTACACGCTCAGAAAGCATGTCCAGAGTTGTGACTTTCAAAAAGAATTTTCAAAATCGAACTTGCCACGGAGGAATGATCACTGTTCAAAATTTTCAAAATCTGATTTTCAAATCACGATGTCTCACTCAGCTCAACATTGCAAGCAGCGATTCGCCTTGCAAACCTAGTATTATGAACCTGACCAGACTTACAATGACTGATGAACTTTGAACATAACCCGTCTGGTTCTTGTGATATATGTATAATTGTGGGTAGTTCGAATACTTGTAGCCGTTGTCTCATGTAGGTACTGGGCGTATTGGGGTGCTTGGTTGGGGACCTCCACGCGGTGCACCCTGGGCAACGGAGACAACAGCGCCTCTCTCCTAGAGCGGGAGAGACGCTGCCGCCTACGGCCAAGGCGACCGAGGCGAGGCGAGGCGAGGACGGCCTTGTTGAGGACTGTTCGGAAGCTTTCCACGTGTCCCTCTGATTAGCAGATGGCACAGTGGAGAGCAAGTCAGGGGGCCATCTCAAAACCGGAGATGGCCCGGGGTCAGTCGGGGTGCGAGGGATATGCTCTATGGGTAACCTGGGAGACGGCGTGCGGTTTTAGTCGGTTCAAGCCCGACATAACCGCCCTCGCTGGCTGGCGGGGGGGTACCCGAAGGGATTTCCGCACAAAAAAAGGTACTGAGCGTATTAAGACCCGAGACGGCGTGCGGTTTTAGTCGGTTCAAGCCCGACAAAATAACCGGCCGGCGGGGGGGTATCCGAAGGGATTTCTGCACGAAAAAAGTCTCCACCTGTCACCATAGCAGAAGCAGGCTGGGACAGCGGCGGCGGGGCGACTAGCGCCCCTCCCCTAAACCGTGGCAAGACGGGGACACCATGGTTCCCAAACCCGAGGGGGCCATCTCGAAACCGGAGTTGGCCCAGCGCCAGTCAACCTTATACCCTGAAGACCCGAGACGGCCGCTGGCCAGCGGGGGGGTATCCGAGGGGATTACTGCACGAAAAAAAAAACGCGGTAGCCTAGTGGTATGGGTAAAGGACTGCTGAGACGAGGTCTCGGGTTCGATCCCAGGTTTTACCATGGCACACCAATGACTTTTCGATGCTTTTCGAAGTTATGTGTGTATTTATCGGAGGCTTATAAGTGCCCGGTTAATGGCAATAGGCTCGCCACCTATTACATTGGGACCTAAACATAAACTGGCGAATTGTGGGTGCTAGCACCTCTGCCTACCCCTTCGGGGATATAGGCGTGAGTTTATGTTATGTTATGTAAAAAAAACGTTACTGTGCCAGTCTGTAATTATACGCCTTAATAGCAAGCTGTGTTTTTATTTAGAACAAGATAAGCAGACTACTCCGATACTCTTCAGTTCTGAATAAACGTACTAGCTATAAATACCCGAAGCCCAATCAATCTCTGACGTTAAAACAAACTTAAAGGTTAACGCACACACTTCAAACAACACGTTCTCGTTGCACAAACATCAGCCGTATGCGACACATTTTGAACCAGATCTACCCAAAGTTAATACCATCCGTAATAGAGAATCGTCATAATTCGAGCCACGGACGAACTGGGCACGCCCAAACCAAACCCGGGCTAGTGCACGTACGTCCTAAACAAATTAGTTTTTGCTTTGAATAACGTCAAATGCGATTTACTTCGCTTTATGCTACGCATCTAGCAACTGTTTTGAATTAGGAAATTCTGGTTTTTGTGCGAAAGTTAATTCTGTTTCAAACGGTTAATGTTACAGTGTGTTATACGTTTTTTAGTTTTATGTCTCACTAGCTTTTACACGCAGCTTTGCTCTTGTTATTGTACGATCGTCTGAATTTTTTTTTTCTATCCCTAAAAACCTGTTTTGAATTAAAGGTACCATTTTATGTTCCTAACTCTAAAAATGTGAGTGCAATATTTTAAGATGATCAGTTGAGTGGATAAGAAGAGAAAGCATATCAAATAAAGAAATAACACACTTGGACTTTGATTCTTTTTTTATACCACTTAGGGGCCAGACAAGCACACGGCCCACCTGATGGGAAGCAGTTACCGCGGCCTAAGGACGTTTGCAACACTACGGGCAACACACTCAAGCAGCCGACCCTGTAAAAACCTTCTAATGCCCTTCTTGAAGAACTCCATATTATAGTCGCTTGGGAAAACCACAGCAGGGAGATCATTCCACAGCGTGAGGGTGTGCAGAATGAAGAGCTTTTCATACCTAACTGTACGCAATGTTACCAACATTGTTATTGTTAGCAACATATGAGGATGAATTTCCTGTCTGTGGCGAGCGGTGCGATGATAGAATGTGGCCGTGGGCATCATAAAAAACAATTCTTCTAAACAACCACCATTGTATAGGCAGAACACGGTGGAACACGCACAGAGAGGCAAAATCTCTCCTAAGGATGAGAGGTTCTACACTGCCTTTAAGTATGGGATTGTCGACGATCCTCAGCGCCCGTCTTTGCACTAAATCGAATGGGTCAAGTTGGTACGCAGGTGCTCCGGCAAAATGGTGACAGCAGTACTGCATCGAAGGCCGGACTTGCGACTTATAAAACCCGACCCCACCAGGTGAGGCCGCGGTGGCGGCCGAAGTCCGCCGGTAACCCTAGGGTTATCCTTTCGAGGGCTTACCCTGGTGCCCGGCAATGGTCACTTGGGGAGGATACCGTGTGGTTTTAGTCGGTCGGATTCCGACACGCCCACCCAATCATCGGCACCGATGGGTGAAGCCCGTGGGGGCTTTCACACGCTAAAAAAAAGTAGTCTTTGCTCCGCAGTGAATTATTTTTATACGCTCGTGAATGTAGTCTTTAAATTGAAATATTATATTTGTTGTTGATTACACAGTATACAGACTCGATAATACTCCAGCTTACTCTCTGAATATCAGTAATAATAGGTCGTGGTAATATTGCAGCAAACATCCAGTATTTATAACAAATAATGTGATTTGTGCAAATATTCCCAGCTCCCAGTGCAATTGAATCGTAACGTCGCATGCCTACTGTTAGAAGAACGTATCGCTGGAACTAGGTACAGTGTGTCGACAATATAAAGTAGGCATTCAATTTGATCAATTTCATCTTCTTCTTCTTCTTCTTCATCGTGTCGATGGCAATTTTTTTTCCTTTGTAGGACTGTTTATTGCCATCGTGGTGAGAGGATTAGTCACCTAGACTCTGCGATCAATTTCATGTCACAAAAAGTATAGTATGGTTATCAACCACTTATGTTAGAACTAATTTATTCTTTTATGCACCACGAATTCGAATGCGAGAATGGGATCTAAATTCCACGCAAGTGATACCGCGGGCAACAGCTAGTTTCTACTATATTTTACATGACATAACATAACATAACTTCACGCCTGTATCCCCGAAGGGGTAAGCAGAGGTGTATTACACACCCACGATTCGCCAGTTATGTTGAGGTCCCAATGCAAGCGATAATATTAACATTTATTAATGCACACATAAGTACGAAAAGTCAGAGGTGTGTGCCCGGGGTGACTGGGGATCGAACTCGAGACCTCGTCTCAGCAGTCCGTTACGTACGCCACCGGGCTATCGCCGCGCATTTTAATTTTTTATAATAAAATATAACCCAAGTCTACTATTCAAGTCCCGTCCTAGATGTTCTCTTTTTCCGATCTAAATCTATAAGAAAAGTAAGCATACTAATTGTAATTAAAAAAAAAAAGATTGTAAAGTCATTAATTTTTTCCGTAGTTCTCCAGAATTACGGTAGATGGCTCCAGCGTCGCCTTGAGGTATATATAATATAAAATAAATAAATAAATATTCTACGACATTCTACACAGCGCTTTCTAGACCCAAAGTAAGCATAGTTTAACTAGCTTGTGTTATGGGTTCCAGAATGCGGATAAACATACTTATATACTTTTTTTTTTTGTAAATACATACATATTATACATAGAAACACCCAGACCAATGCAAATAGACATATTCATGCATACAAATATTTGCACTGAGCGGGAATCGAACCCGCGCCCCCTGTCGTAGCAGTCGAATGCACTACCGCTACGCCACAGAGGCCGTCGAATATATGAATATATCGGAGAATTTCGAATATCTGGGACGTGTCTAGATGGTTCAGTTGGTGAGAGCATTCCCCCTGTAAGGGACTGGTTCAAGTCCCGTCCTAGATGTTCTCTTTTTCCGATCTAAATCTAAAGGAAAAAGTAAGCGTACTAATTACTTAAAAATTTAATTGCATAAAATATATATTTTAGTTCAAAATTTCGGTTTATGAATCATTACCTAAAATAGAATAATATTACGTAATCTGCGCTTAAAATTAAAAAAAAACACCGTAGGTAGAAAACTTAAATTACGAATTAATAGTATAATTAATAAATGCGTAAAATCACCCTGGACGCTGGTCAAGAATCAATTTCGTTTATTCAGTTTAGGCACATAAAGAGCACATATGAATGTCAAAGTTTTACAATTGCATTTGTCAAAAATATCAAAAAGATGAAAATAAATCATTTGAAAATGATTCTTTCGGTAATACTTTGACAATGGTATGTCATGCTTAAAATAAACCAATGAATGTTAAATATCCCTAGATAGTTTTGAGGTGTGTATTATGCAAATTTCACCATGTAAGTAATCCAATTATTTGTTTTTAAAATAAAAGCTTTGTTGCTACTTTAATACGACAGATAATTATTTTTACCCTTTGTATTACTTTTTTTTAGTGGCAGAAGATATTTCAAGAAATATCTCACGCTCGTTAAAAATGATTTCAAATAACTTCTTACACAAAAAAAGCTCTTGTGTCCAGAATATTCTATAAAAATTCTGACATCGCTTATATTTAGATGTTTTTACACTGCAAAATAATCTCAATTGTAACTGCATAAAATACACAATCGACTGATGATGTTGCCTAGAAAATTAAAACAGTAAAAGGACCGAAAAATTACGAGTTTCCGTGAAGATAATTAGCGAGAATGTTTTATTATTGTTTACAGAGAAATGTGTCAGATAAAGTTGAGTCTTGCCACTGTTTTGTTAAAGCAGCTTCTATTTTTGCAACTTGTGTTGGTTTATTTGAACTTGGAACCTTTGTTGTAGATATTTTAATTTCCTTTTTATCTTCATACCTTGAATCTGTTGTTAGGGACCAGTTGCCGATGGAACCGTATAGTACAGAAGGGTTGTTAAAGCTGTGTTAGGTGTTTTAAGACCCGAGACGGCGTGCGGTTTTAGTCGGTTCAAGCCCGACATAACCGGGCGGTTATGTCGGGCTTGAACCGACTAAAACCGCACGCTGGCCGGCGGGGGGGGGGGTATCCGAGAGGATTGTCGCATGAAAAAAAAAGAATGCTTTGTTTGATAATTTTTATTGAATAGGTTAACTTAAATTGTATTTGTTTGTTGATTAAACTTTATAGTATATTTTAATAAAGGTAAGAAAGAAAATAATATTGGAATATATTTTTCAAATTATGGACAAATATGGATTTAATGAAAGATGAATGCTCTTATGGCGCTTTGGTTTATTTTCGATCTCGCCAGCTGCAGATATATTGAGTGTTGTAGACTAGGTTCAAATCATAATAATAACATATAACTAACAGATAACAAAAAGATCGATGCTTTCGAAATGTGGTGTTGGAGAAGGTTGCTCAGAATTCCGTGGACCGCTATGAGAACCAACGAGTCCATACTGCAGGAGCTTAACATCACGACGAGGCTCTCAGCAATCTGCCACCAAAAGGCCCTTCGCATCTTCGGACATTTCATGCGCTCTCCTAAGCATAGTCTGGAGAAGCACATCATAGTGGGTCAGATGGAGGGAAGGCGAGCCAGGGGTAGAGCACCCTCAAGATGGATAGATGCCATTAAGAAAACTGTGGGGCCGGACATCCAGACGGCAGTCCACAGCTGCAACAACCGCAGCGAATGGAGAACTCGCTGTTGTGGTCACGATCTTCAGCATTGAGGGACTGAGGAAGAAGAAGAAGAAGAGATAACAACTTATATCCACTGCAATCTATTCTATTTATATCTATGTATTCTATTCCGCATTGATGGCGAGATTCAGGGCGATTACAGACCGCATTGGTACTACAATATAATATACTATATAGGTAATTCGCTATATCTTTTGTGTGAAGCCTATTGACATCAACAAACAGTTTTTTTCCAGAATCCAAACAGCTACTGAGTATTTCCAAAGAAAAAACAGTACTACACTTGACCTAACTCGGACATCATATCCTAAACTTAAAGTAGTTAATCATTTCACCAAATTAAGTACCATTTTCAGCTCCTATGCTTGGTTTGCGTTTAGTGCAGAGTGCTTCTATACTAAATTTGACTAGCATTTTACTATTTGTCTTTGTAATTATCTCACAACTCAGTTGAAACATTGGCCATTGAGTTTCTTACAGTCTAAGCTGTGCTAATTCAGCAGGCTCCTCAGCAAATGTTCGTACGCCCTCGTAAATCTTCGGTTTCCAACTTTGATTCATCCGGGGATGTCGGACAGCCGGGACAGCTACGGGAAACTGCTGAGAAAACTTGCGAAGCATTATGTTTCATCGACAAACGCTTTTCAAAGACAATATTGTTTTTCTGGAACATTGGTAGTTACATACTCAATTGGTACTTTTTGCTATTATTTTATAATATACATCACATATACAAACATATCATAATATAACTTCACGCCTGTATTCCCGAAGGGGTAGGCAGAGATGTATTACACACCCACGATTCGCCAGTTATGTTTAGGTCCCAATGTAATAGGGGGCAAGCCTATTGCCTCCAACAGGCACATTACTTAGCGAGCGATAATCAACATTTTGAATACACACATAACTAAAGATTTAGATCAACAACACACATAACTACGAAAAGTCAGAGGTGTGTGCCCGGGGCGACTGGGGATCGAACTTGAGACCTCGTCTCGGCAGTCCACCACCACGTATACCACTGGGCTATGGCCAGTTTATGTATAGTAGGTATACATCATAGGTTCATGCTGAGAATAAAATGAAAATATTGTATGATTTATAGAGGTGTAGCAAAGTGGACTAATCATTGACATCTCACGCTAATGGTTCATAGTGACGTATGTTCGACTTCTTGTATTTTTAGAGTTAATTATGACTAAACTTGCTCCAATAGTGACAAAATCGTGTGGGAAGGTAGGTCGTGGTATATTATTAACACCCACATTTAGTTTCTTTTTCTATCTATAAATACATACATAATAATAGGATGTAAATCTGTATTTCTTTTGTTGACAGTAACAGTATACTGCTACTGAAATTCAAGGCTTTACTTCCCCGCCTAAAATAATCTATTTAATTCGAAATAAAACTATATTCAACGGATTCTAATATGTTTTATTTCAATGTGTGATATTTGCGTAAAATTCCGACCCCGACCCCACCAGGCGAGGCCGCGGTGGCGGCCAAAGTCCGCCGGCAACCCTGGCGTTATCCTTTCGAGGGCTTACCGGGGGTGCCCGGCAACGGACACTTGGGGAGGACACCGTGCGGTTTTAGTCGAATATTAATCATATTTTAGTGTTAATTAAGGATAGCTATTAGACTTTAACATTGTGCTGTTAAGTTAAATAGGAAGAGTCTGATATTTCATATTTATCTAATCAAGTTCACGCATAGCGCAGTTCATTCACCCAAGCACTTATACAAAATTTAAATTTAATTGTTCACACATACATAATGTAAATATTTTGAGAAGAACTTATACCAAATGCACGCTCCAATGCGCCGTGTAAACAATCAAGATAATTTGACGGCACCAGAATATCTAATTTTAATAATACTCCACCTAAAAGTTTCTTTAATTTACATAATTTGTAGTCTCTCAAAACGGAGGAGTTAACTATATATCGAGGGTTGCTCCAGTTCCCCCCTCTTTCCAGGGGCGAGACGGGGACACCATGGTTCCCAAATCCAAGGGGGCATCTCGAAACCGGATATGGGCCTGGGTCAGCCGGGTTGCCAGGGAAATGCTTTACCCTACATCCCGGCGTCTGAAGAACCGTGACGGCCTCTGGGTTTCATCGGTTCGAACCCGACATAACCACCCCTGCTAGCTGGTGGGAGGGAGGGGGGTATCCATGGGATTACTGCACGAAAAAAAGGGTTAATCCAGTTGAGCGGCTGGTTTATTTGAAGTTATGATCGTACTAAAAATGATACCAATATTTTTTTGGACACTATTTTAATGTCTGCTTGCAGCACCATTGTCTTATACTCATAAATTTAGAGTTATGAACCAGTTAAGACGATTTTCTTAACGGAGCAGTTACTTTAAAATCAGGAGCGTGGTTTTATAATAACTACTTTTCAAACGCAAAGTTCAAGCTTAAAGTAATCCGGTTTAATTAAGTTTAGTACACGTGCTAATCATAAATACAAATAAAACGCCAGAAACATTTTGCTGACGTCAATTCACAACTCTTAAGAACTAATTATCTTTGGAGCTGTGAATTTCACGAGTTAAATTACAAATTGATTAAAAACTGTTGATCGAAGTTAAATCCAAAATGAAGAAGCAACATGCAACTATTTACAGAGTGTTAATTTCACAAATATATCCACGTATAATCACCTGCCTAAATTGTTATGTACATTACTAAAAAAGAGTATGTACAAAGTAAAAATTTTAGGTGTCAAAGAATTCCTCCCCATCGATGTCGACTGGTAACGTACCCAAACGACTGGCGGCATTGCCACGTTGGATGGCAATGCCAATTCTTTGCGCAAAGAACAAGCCAGCCAGCCAGCAGCTAAGCGACAGGTGACGCGAAGCGTCGACCAGTCGCTTAGCAATTTCTCTGTCAAGTGATCGTGCACTCGGGCCCCACGAACCAAGTTTTTCGACCCCAAACGGCTACATTACTACTATTTAATTAACAATAGAAATAATGTGTGAACAGAAAAACTTTTAGTTGATTTATTTATTGAAATAAAACTATTTGTAGACTTTTCGTGACTTGTGGTCATAATATATCTTCGGTTCTATTCGACAAATTGCAATCAAACATACGGCAGATTTTTAGTCTAACCAAGATCTTTCAAAAAGAATAAACCGCAACAAAATCCATTTAGTAGTTTTACGTCCATCGAGAACAAACAGAGAAGAATATTAAAAAAAATGATTTTGTATTCAGAATAGTTCATTTAAGATATACTTACAAGTATTTTTTACGACTTTTTTTGGACGAAGTTTTTGAGACGAGGTCTCGGGTTCGATCCCAGGTTTTACCATGGCACACACCAATGACTTTTCGATGCTTTTCGGAGTTATGTGTGTATTTATCGCAGGTTTATAAGTGCCCGGTTAATGGCAATAGGCTCGCCACCTATTACATTGGGACCTTTTTTTTTTTTTTTTTATCGTGCGGAAATCCCTTCGGATACCCCCCCGCCGGCAAGCGGGGGCGGTTATGTCGGGCTTGCACCGACTAAAACCGCACGCCGTCTCGGGTCTTCAGACGCCGGGGTGTAAGGTTACCCATAGAGCATATCCCTCGCACACCGGCTGACCCTGGGCCATCTCACCACTAACAGCATCGCTCATCCTGTCTCCTCTGAAAACAGAGGAGTACGGAGAGCGATGTGTTCCCGCCACGTTGGGTATTGGCCGACGATCAATGCCAACCCTATGAAGGGGTGAAGGGGAAGCCATTGATTGCCGCCCAGGGTGTACCGGCCGCTCCGATTCCGTTCCCCCCGGACTGCAGCGGGATCGGAATCGGAGCGACACTCGAGGAGGTTACCCAACACACACCCCGCATTGGGACCTAAACATAAACTGGCGAAATGTGGGTGCTAGGCAGAGGCTACCCCTTCGGGGACATAGGCGTGAGTTTATGTTATGTATGTTATGTTTTTTTTTAATATCTTTAATGTACAGACACAACTAATATACAATTTTATAATAGTAGTAGTTTATTCATTGTGTTATTTTCTGGAGTCTGGAGTCTGGAGGCCAGACAGATATAAAAAAGTTAAAACCGAATTTCAACTTATGATCGACCTAGGAATATGTAGACCCAGCAAAAGTGCGTGGGCCAGTCCATTACATGTAGTACCCAAAAAGGATGGTAACATTAGGCCCTGCGGGGATTATAGGAAGCTAAATGCGATAACAAAACCAGACGGGGGCCATCTCGAAACCGGAGATGGCCCAGGGTCAGTCGGGGTGCGAGGGATATGCTCTATGGGCAACCTTACACCCCGGCGTCTGTAGACCCGAGACGGCGTGCGGTTTTAGTCGGTTCAAGCCCGACATAACCGCCCCCGCTGGCACGCGGGGGGGTATCCGAAGGGATTTCCGCACGAAAAAAAAAAAAAAAAAGGTACCCGGTACCGCGACTACAAGATTTCACATATCTATTAGCAAACAAGAAAGTCTTTTCGAGCCTGGACATCAACAGGGCATACAACTGCATACCAGTACACGAGGATGACATCGAGAAGACAGCTGTAATCACACCAATGGGTTTGTATGAATTTCCAGCAATGCCGTATCGTCTAAAAGGAGCGAGTCAAACGTTCTGTTACACGGGCCTTCTGAGATGACGTTTTAAAAAAAATACTTTTGATTTTAAACACTTTTACTTTACATACACTGAATCACTTTTACAGAAGTGGAATTACAAGACTTAGAATAAAATGGAAACGGCGAGTGTTCAAATCGAGAGCTTGCAGAAGACTGACTAATCCTATGCACTACAGTGCTCATCTTGACATCTGATACCTAGGGGAGAAATGCCTAGGTCGGCCAAGTCCCATACATAAGGGATTCGTAACAACCCCCTGGTTAAGAGGAAACTTACCCCAAAGGAAAGTTTCCGGAAAACTAGTCAATACGCAAACGAGGTCGATTTGATGTTGTTTCCAACTCGATATTAGAGTCCTCATTTTGTTCACTAATTACTATAGGCTCTTTCGATTTTGTACACTTTCCCTTTTTACAAAAGTATATAAAAACTAAAACTAACCACAAAATTACAGATAATACACTAAGGATTGGAAAACTTATATGTTTATTAAAATTATTTGAAGTTTGTACAGAATTAAGTTTATCTACGAGTTGGTTTGATACAATCTTAAGGTCTTTAAGGTTATCTAATTTTACATTACTTATTTGGAAAGGAGGAAGGTTTAATTTGTTTACACGCTTAATATTACAACAACTATCATTAATAATATTAAAACTAGAAGAAACCATTGGTAATTTAATAGTAGGGGCAGTTTCTCTTACTAACCTAGTGTTTTTACAATAAGCTGCGCAATTATTTGGAATATTTAAGATACCAGTACCAGATATTACAATTTCCGGTACTATACTATTTGAACATTCAATAGTAAGTTTTGTAGGTTTGGATTGTACAAATATCCATTTGTTGTTATTTAATTTATGCCAGATATCAATATTACCATGAAGAAATCTATACTGACAGTTTTCTGGCAATGAGGATACAGCTTTAGTAATTATATCTATTTCACAGTATTGATTTCCTGGCACTGTATAAATTTCAGATATTTTACAAAGGTACATTTTATAAGATATATCTTTACAACTATTCAAATCTTTTATAAATGTAAATGATGATTTGTCTGTGCTTAAAGCTAAGAATTGTTCAGTGGGTAAAACTAAACTATAAGAGTTTGGTTTTCCTGAATTATGTGGGATTGGCAATGGAATATTCTTATATAAATTATATTCTAAGGCACTTACTAAGGGTATACGGATTACAAATATTAATTTGTTATCTAAATAGTAGCAAACTAACTCAGCAATGTTAATTAAAGTATGAATATTATTTAACTCTAACTTAACAGGAAAATCCTTATATTTAGGAATTACTTTAAGGTTACTTACAATGTCATTATATAATTGACGAGGAGTCAAAATTGATGGGTGAAGAGTGTTACTTTTTACAAATAAAATAGAATTTAAAATATCTTCCACTTTAAAAGAAAGAGTGTATAAATTAGAACTTAAGACATTTAGAACATTTTCTAATCTAATTTTAAAACTATTATTTAATATGATCGTGGATACATTATTAAATGACAATGTCATTTTATCAATGACGTCGGTCAATTTTGCTTGATTGGAACATAATTTGTGTAGGGAACTATTTATGTTAGATATAGCTGACTGAGACACAATAATACTTTCTTTGACTACTTCTGTAATTTTCTTTTCATTGTTAGATAATATTTGAATCGCATTATTATAATTTTCAGCATCATCTTCATCTAGAGTGCCGAATACGTGTCTAAAAATAACACCTACACCAGAGATCCAAGCGGATCTTTTAGAGAATTCGTTTGAAATGATGTGGGAGAATGATTCGAAGTCGCGTATAATATCCGCATACAATGAGTTTAAAGGTTCTAGCATATTTCGACATTGGTTTTCATCCATTTCTTCATTTTCCCGACATTCAAACCGAACTATATTAAATGCATTATGGATATTTTCAATATGGCTTTTAAAGGCGGAGACATCTATGGGTATAACGACGTGAAATTGATCATTTACTACTTTGAGAGTGCCAACGGGATCGAAGAGTATACCAGGACCCTGGGTGATGTATTCAACGTATTGGTTTTTGCTGGTTGCCATGACAATAGCGGCCTTCAGTCTGCAATCGTAAGTTATAAGAACTAGGTTAATTAATTTATAAAAATAGGAATAAAATATTTTCTCTAACCGTTCAGATGCGCTGGCTTTACTTCGTCGAAATGGTGTTTGACATGACGCCGATTGATCAAAAGAGATAATGTATTGTTTCCGTGGACTTGAACGACTTTGTACGGGCCCTTCCAGACAGGTGATAAAGCCTTACGTAATCTCAAATGGTTTCGCAAATAAACATAATCACCGACTTTATATTGGACCAAGCGAGTTTGTCTGTCGTAATATGTTTTGGATCTTTCTTTCGAAGCTCGTATATTTTCAAGCGCCTTTTCACGGGAAATTCTGAGACGGTGTTGAAGCATTTTAATGTAATCAGGATAGGTAATATTAGGAGAAGGATCAAAAACTGAATCAGGGATAAATGGTTTATGGCCGAATACGAGCTCATAAGGTGTAAAGCGAGTTGTTGTATGGACACTACTATTGTATGTTAGCATGGCAGTGTATACGAATTTGTGCCAATCGGTTTGGTTTTCGTTAACGTAAGATTTTAAATATTCCTTCAAAGTTGAATGGCTTCTTTCAAGAGCCCCTTGGGTTTGAGGTCTGTAGGGAGATGACCAGATTTGTTTTATTTTCAAAAACTGACAGGTTTGTTTAAATAAATCAGCAGTGAAATTGGTTCCTTGGTCTGTAAGTATGATTTTAGGAATTCCGAAAAAGGATATAAAATGTACTAGACACTCACACGATTCTTCTGCAGTTGCATTGGAGATGGGATAAGCGATGGAGAATTTGGTCAAGTCATCTTGGAGAGTAAGTATAAATTTAAGGTTGCGGAGACCAGCTTCGGGCAAGGGCCCTACTATGTCTAGGCTAATTCTTTCAAATGGGCGAGTTGAAGTTGAGGTAATTTGCATGGGGGATCTATTGATACCACGATGTGCTTTATTTGCTTGACACAGAGTGCAGTTTTTCACGTAATTTTCTATGTCTGACCTCATGTTTTTCCAGTAATAGCGTTCTTTGATTCGGTCAAACATTCTGTTTGAACCAAGATGGCCCGCAATGGGTATGTTGTGATTCTCTTTCAAGATTTTTGCTATTTCTGAAGGTACAGGATATATAATAGTATTATGATGTACATTAACCTTAATGTTAGTATTATTAAATAAATACATAAGCATACCGTAGATTTTAACAAAAGAGAGACTTTCGAATGCGTTTTTAAAATCTGAGATTGCTATTTCATTAATGTCGCCACAGAGAATTATATCATCTCTGGTGGTTTTTAGAGTTTTAAAGATATCGGGATATGTGCAATTGTCAAAATGATGAACTTTTGTGAATAGTAAATAGTAGGTTTTTCCTCTTAAATTTAATTTTTTGAATGTATGAAGTTCTATTTCTTCCTGCAAGACGCTATTTAATTCTTCTGGGGTAGAGAGCACGTCTGTGAGATAGGGGTTAGATTCGTCGAGGTCTACTGATACGGGAATAATTATTGTTTTAGCATTGCTTTTTAATAGGGTTTCGTTATGTTCTGCGATTTGAGTATTATAAGTTTCGTTTTTATTAGCAATCGATTTTAGGAAATCAGAGTATTCATTACCGTGATTAGTGGGAGATTGCTCTGCTGATTCAGGTGTGTCAACGGGAATAGGAGGATTTGGAGAGTCTATTGGAGTAGGGGGAGTTCTGAGGTCAAGGTCTAGATTTGGGCTAGGATCTAGCGCACCTAAATCGATTAGTTCGTCGAGGACATCTTGGGGTATTTCGAGTTCTGGGCTAGGATTAGGAGGATTGTTTATACCACTGGTGGAGGGTTCTGGATCTTGGGATACTGGATTAACTGGGAATCGTGACAACGCATCAGCATTACTGTTTATTTTTCCCTTTTTGTACTCTACTTCATAATCGAATTCTTCTAGTTTAAGTCTCCATCTCACTAATTTCGAGCCAGGGTCTTTACAATTAAATAACCATTTCAAGGGACGGTGGTCTGTAACAATTTTGAACCGATGGCCATATAAATAAGGTCTAAATGTTTTGGTACCAAAGATAATTGCCAAGCATTCCTTCTCAGTTACGCTGTAATTGCTTTCGGCTTTATTCAGAGTTCGTGATGCATATGCAATAGGAAGATCATTTCCTATAGGGCCTTGGGATAATATGGCTGAAATTGCGTAATTTGATGCGTCGCATGTTAACACAAATGGCTTACTAAAATCGGGATAGGCTAGTATAGGAGCTGAAGTTAGGGCATTTTTAAGACTTTCGAAAGCTAACTGCTGTTCGTTCTGCCAATTGAAAGGGATGTTTTTCTTTAAAAGGTAAGTTAAAGGTTTAGCTATTTTGGATAGGTCTGGTATGAAACGGCGGTAGTATGAAACTAATCCTAAGAAAGATTTTATGTCTTTAGGGCTTTTAGGTAAAGGGAATTCAGATACGGCTTTGATCTTTTCTGGGTTTGGTTTTACCCCTTTGTCTGTGATGATATGGCCAAGATACGACACTTCCTTACGAAAGAATTCGCACTTGTCAGGCTGGAGTTTCAAATTAAATTGGCGAAGTCTTTCAAAAACTTCGGATAAGTGTTTTAGGTGAAGGTCAAGGTCAAATGAGTGAATTACAATGTCATCTAAGTATACAAAGCATTGTATACCTTGTAAGCCTGACAAAGCAGAGTTCATTAACCTTTGGAAGGTTGCGGGGGCGTTTTTGAGCCCAAACGGCATACGGGTGAATTGGAAATGACCCTGTGGGACTGAGAACGCGGTTTTGGGTGCATCTTCTTCTGTCATTTCAATTTGATGGAAACCGGAAGCTAAATCTAGGGTACTGAAGTATTTACTTTTACCTAATTGGTCTAAAATTTCCGATATGTTTGGTATTGGGTAAGAGTCTCCTATTGTGATATCATTGAGCTTGCGGTAGTCTATTACTACGCGCCATTTACGTTGGCCTGAGGCATCTATTTTCTTCGGAACTATCCAAATTGGGGAAGACCATGGGGACATTGAAGGTGTAATTATACCCTCATCGAGCATCTTTTTGATTTGAGATTCTACTTCTTGCTTGTGAATTTCTGGAAATCTATATGATTTTGTATTGATTGGAATGGATGAAGTAGTACGAATTTCATGTTGTAGGACATTAGTTGTAGTTAATTGATCACCAGGAAGATGAAATATATCGGAGTAAGTAGAACAGAGGTCACCTAGGGCATTAGCTTCTTCAGAATTTAGGTGAGAGACTCGCAATGAATTTAACACTTGTTCAGTTCGTTCTAGAGTATTTTTTTGATTTAGTTCTGAGTAAGACGAATGAAAAACCATGTTATTGTCAGACTTTTCTAATGGCGTAATCTTTATCTTTAGGTTCGAGCTTATGCGTATCGGAGATTCAGATACATTGACAACAGATAGGTTTATTCTCGAATTAGGTTTTACTTTTACGATACAATTCGCTGTTAAAAGAGAATCAGCTATATACTGGTCAAGGACAAGGCCTTCTTTTATTTCGGGGTTGGACACGGAACATTCAATAATGGATTCTGTTCTAGCAGGGATAATGTAAATAGGCTCACAAAATTGCAACGTAAAGTTGGTTTTATTTATTACTAAAATACCTTCTGTATAGTCAATTTTACAATCTGAGTAAGCGAACAGGTCATTACCAATTATTCCATCATACGGGAAATCTATATTGGGAACTATGTGGAAATGATGGTGAACCGAGTTAATTTCAATTGGTATGTGGCCTAACGTTTTCATTGGGTTTCCTGTCGACCCTAAACCATGAAAAGTTAAAATATGATCTGTGATAGAAGGCATTTTTTCGATAGCACTTATTTTTAAGAGACTTATAGAAGCACCGCTGTCGACGAGGAGTTTAAGAGGTTTACTAGAAACAGAAGTCAGAACTTCTACATGAGGTAAGTATTTTTTTGTAGGATTTTTGATTATATTATATGTTTTGAATGTATCTTTTTCTGTTTCAGATGCTGTACAGGATGGACAGGATTTCGATTTGGGTTGGGGTATGTTGACAGGTGAAATTGGGATAGAGACGGAATCTAAACTGTGTTTATCGATACCATTGTAAGTATGTGATATATTGCCCGGTTTATGAGTGGATAGTTTGTAAATGGATGATTTGGATATAGGGATTTTGTAAGGGCCACTATGAGTTTGGGGCTGGTTACCCGGTTTGTTAGTGGATGAATTGGATACAGTGATTTTATAAGGGCCACTATGAGTTTGGGGCTGGTTACCCGGTTTGTTAGTGGATGAATTGGATACAGTGATTTTATAAGGGCCACTATGAGTTTGGGGCTGGTTACCCGGTTTGTTAGTGGATGAATTGGATACGGTGATTCGATTAAGTAAGGCTTTAGTATCGGTTTGTCCGTTTTTTATGCCCGCACGATACTGAACGGGTAGGACTACTCGTTTAAATTATGATTGATTGCATCTTCAGGGCTCCATGGTTCTCCGACTTCGTCAATAGCATGAATAGGTTGGTTATTTCTACCGAAACTCGTCGACGGTTGGTTGGATTGTTGAAGTGGAGGGTTTCCAAAACGTTTATTATTGTACTCGCGTTTTCGGCATTTGTCTATAGTGTGACCTACCGCTTTACAGTAGCGACACACGGGAGTAGTAGAGGTAGGCGTAGAACTGTGGTTGTTAGATCTGTTATTAGTACCCATACCATACTGAGTAGAGCTTCGATTTGGTTGAGATTGTCTTTGAAGTGAACGCCCTTGACTGAAGGAATTGTTGTAATTAAAAGAAGGGTTGCGTCTCAGAGTAGTATGTAATATTTTTTCTTCGGATGTTGCAAAATTGATTGCGTCATTCAAGCTTTCTGGGTCGCGACATCTAATAATGGTGGACAAACGGGGATCTAAACCACTAATAAAGGTATGCAATGCAAGATCCTGCATTGCAGCGACACGGCCGGCAAGTTCGCCCTTCTTTTTAGTAGGTATAGAAACATTGATTTCGGTCAAAAGTTTCGATAAACATGACTCGACTCGTAGTGCGAACTGGCTGACTGTTTCGGTGTTTAATTGACGACACTCTTGAAGGTCCGAGAGCAGTGCTGCATAATGTTTACGTTCCCCAAATTGGGATTTTAAAAATTCTTCTAATTGTTGCCATGTGTCAAAGTCTTTAATGGCGCATGCACTTTCGGCACGGCCCTCAAGCTGGCTAAGTATATATTTAAGTAAAATATCCTGCTGTGCCGAAGCCGCGAGGTTTATGGCATTTCGGCAGTTATTTAGAAATGCATTTAATTTTTCACGGTTACCATCGAATTTGTTTATAAATTTGATTAAAACATTAATGTCAATTTCCTTAGGATCTTTCGACATGGTCGTAAGTGATGAACCGGTAGGTTTGTCTATAGGAGTCTCTGATTTTTGTTTGGCTTCTTTGGACATATCACGTCTGAGTTCCTTACAATAAAATAAAGCGATAAGACGCAGACGCTAAGGAATGCGATAAGGAGGCTATGTTGCACTGTTCTCGGAATTGAATTAGACTAGACAATATATAACAATGTAATAATGTTCTAATGTAGAATGAATGTATTTAAATTAATTGATGAACACTTTTGTCACTTTTTTGTCTTCGGGATATAATATACTTTATAAATTCACTTGTACTGATCACGACGAAAAACTTCGACGTTAGGTGAGTATAGGTTTCAAAACTTACAGGAACACGGCGACTGCAAGAGTACCACGGGACATCTCGCAGCAGATGGTATACCTCTTTCGCTAAGGTAAGCGGGCTCAGCGGCAGGAACAGCGGGAACCAAGTAGGTTAGCAGGAAACAGCGGTACACGCGCAGGTTTTGTACACTACGCGGCGATTCAGCGACACGGTTATAATACATATATGATAAAATATTTTGTAGAAATGAGGCGATCCAGGATTTCAAAAATCCCTTAAGCTGCCACCAATGTTACACGGGCCTTCTGAGATGACGTTTTAAAAAAAATACTTTTGATTTTAAACACTTTTACTTTACATACACTGAATCACTTTTACAGAAGTGGAATTACAAGACTTAGAATAAAATGGAAACGGCGAGTGTTCAAATCGAGAGCTTGCAGAAGACTGACTAATCCTATGCACTACAGTGCTCATCTTGACATCTGATACCTAGGGGAGAAATGCCTAGGTCGGCCAAGTCCCATACATAAGGGATTCGTAACAGTTCCAGAGATTCATGGACCACAGTGTCTTGCAAGGGCTGGATTTTTTGTTTTGTTTTGCAGACGACATAATCGTCGCCAGTGCCGACGTAGAGTCCCACAAACATCACCTAGAGGAAGTCTTTAAGCGTTTTAACGAATTCGGCATCACCATCAACATATCAAAGTGTTGTCTGGGCCGACAAAGACTTAAATTCCTAGGCTACGAAGTGTCAGCAGAGGGCATAAAACCCCTGCATGATAAAGTTGAGGCCATAAAAAAATACACAAGGCCTAAAACAGTAGACCTAAACATAAACTGGCGAAATGTGGGTGCTAGCACCTCTGTCTACCCCTTGGGCGTAGACTGCGGAACTCGGGGGACAGGGTTTTTTCCCGCTCCCGCAGTACCTGCTCGCAGATATTACAGCATGCTAAACTAAATCTCTCAAAGTTAAAATACGTTTGATTAATTATCAACTTTGAGGGGTACACATGCATTTCTATCATATGTTATTGGTTAATGGCTATTTTAGTCTGTTCCTATATATTGGTTCTAAAAACCGTGGATTCTCCTCGTTTCCACCGGGTTTCGTCTAGTGTAATAAAATGTATTATTTCATTTTATTTCTGCTACAATAATAACACAGATATAGGAGAATCGCAAAGTAGAAATGTATGTCGTACGATATTCTTTGAAAACGCAATGTTTTCGTGCAACTGGAGCGTTACATAAGATGCGCAACCTACTAACGCTTTTGTGTAAAATTTACATTGAACAAAGATAAATACTGATACCTTATATAAATGATATTCTCGGAAGTTTACGCGAATGTCACACATTGAAATAAAACTATTTTTAACGGATTCTATTTTTTTTTTATAAACTCACGCCTATATCCCCGAATTGGTAGGCAGAGGTGCTAGCACCCACGTTTTACCTGTTTATGTTTTAGGTCCCAATGTAATAGGTGGCGAGCCTATTGCCATTAACCGGGCACTTATAAACCTGCGATAAATACACACATAACTTCGAAAAGCATCGAAAAGTCATCGGTGTGTGCCATGGTAATACTTTTTTTTTTTTTTTTTTTTATCGTGCGGAAAACCCTTCGGATACCTCCCCGCGTGCCAGCGGGGGCGGTTATATCGGGCATGAACCGACTAAAACCGCACGCCGTCTCGGGTCTACAGACGCCGGGGTGTAAGGTTGCCCATAGAGCATATCCCTCGCACCCCGACTGACCCTGGGCCATCTCCGGTTTGGGAACCACGGTGTCCCCGTCTTGCCCCGGTTTTGGGGGAGGGGCGCTAGTCGCCCCACCGTCCCGGCCTGCTTCTGCTGGGGTGACAGGTGGCCTCACCCGCCACCCCCAGGCCTGCGCTCATGGAGGACGGAGGTCGTTAAGCGACCTCCGGCGCCTGAGTCGCCTGCGACGCGCGGCGAGCAAGTTGCGGGCTCGGCGGTCCGGGAGAGTTCTAAATCTCTCCCGGGCGCGCTCCGCCATCTCCTTCGCGAGCATTACATGCTCGCAGAAGGAGGTGGCGGCGGCCCACGCGCTCGCGCTCCGCACCATTGCCGCAATCATGCTGCCGAGCGATGCCATGGTAATACCTGGGGTCGAACCCGAGACCTCATCTCAACAGTCCTTTACCCATACCACTAGGCTACCGCGGTTTATTTAAAACGCTTTTATTAAAAAAAAATAGTTGTAATAAAACGAAAGTATGTAATAATTCTATGCTTACAATCCTTGCATGCCTTGCTAACCCTTTAAAAAAGTAAAAGTAATGTCTTCGGAAAAGCAGTTATAGTGACACAACTACAATAGTTGGACATTTAGTCTCGCCAAGTTTTTGTAGATATTGATATGTTCTATAATATTATAGAACATTTTTTTATTCGATCATCAATACATTCCGCGGCGCATGAAATTAAAGACATTTTATTACTAATTTTTTTACACCTTTTTTTTTTTTTTTTTTATCGTGCGGAAATCCCTTCGGATACCCCCCCCCCCAGCCAGCGGGGGCGGTTATGTCGGGCTTGCACCGACTAAAACCGCACGCCGTCTCGGGTCTTCAGACGCCGGGGTGTAAGGTTACCCATAGAGCACATCCCTCGCACCCCGGCTGACCCTGGGCCATCTCACCACTAACAGCATCGCTCATCCTGTCTCCTCTGAAAGCAGAGGAGTACGGAGAGCGATGTGTTCCCGCTACGTTGGGTATTGGCCGACGATCAATGCCAACCCTATGAAGGGGTGAAGGGGAAGCCATTGACCGCCGCCCAGGGTGTACCGACCGCTCCGATTCCGTTCCCCCCGGACTGCAGCGGGATCGGAATCGGAGCGACACTCGAGGAGGTTACCCAACACACACCCCATTTTTTTTTACACCACACCCACACAATTTTTTACACCCACACAATTTTTTTACACCTGGTTTTGGTTTTAGTAAGGATTTATAAGGATTTCAATTTTTTTCTACTAATAAATTTAACCTATCTTACTCAGTGATTATGTAGCTTTCTAACGGTAAAAGAATTTTTGAATTCGGTCCAGTAGTTTTTAACTTTATTCGTTACATACAAAATAACTAATCTTTACTCTTTATAATATAAGACGTACAGCGAGAATAACAACAAAGGTTACATTTTGAATAAGCGAAAGCCATCTTTATCCCTTCAAAATTACGTTCAGCGGTTTAATGGGGCGACAAAAATTTATGTGAAAAGTTAACGACAGTAACATTTGTTTGTTCGGACGATAATAAGGCGATTTACCTTACCAGTAATAGGTCATATAAGAGAATTAACTGTTAGACAGTTTATGTTATAGATTTGATGATGTAGATGTCTGCATAACCCAATTTAATCAATGATAATAATAAATAATAAATATTCTACGACATTCTACACAGCGCTTTCTAGACCCAAATTAAGCATAGTTAACTAGCTTGTGTCATGGGTGCCAGAATGCGGATAAACATACTTATATAATGTTTTTTTCTTTTTGTAAATACATACATAAGAGACATAGAAACACCCAGACCAATGCAAATAGACATATTCATGCCTTCGGATACCCCCCCGCCGGCCAGCGGGGGCGGTTATGTCGGGCGTGAACTGACTAAAACCTCACGCCGACTCGGGTCTTAAAACGCCGGGGTGTACGGTTGCCCATAGAGCATATCCTTCGCACCCCGACTGACCCTGGGCCCTCTCCGGTTTCGAGATAGCCCCCTCTGGTTTGGGAACCACGGTGTCCCCGTCTTGCCCTGGTTTGGTGCATACTACAACCTAGTGTATTATTATTTCTTTGAAAATAGTTAATGTTATATTAGCTAGCTATAGAGGCATGTTATTAGCAATATTGTTACATATTTGTTACTACCACAAAATTTGTCATTAGTCTGTAAGCCTTCTTCAAAAGTAAATAAATAAATATGACGCTGAAAGGAATTCAAACCCTACACTTCAATCATGGTACTATTTCTATGCAAAACCCGTGAGCCCATTGAATCTGATATACACGGTGTCTGTTTAATTTCAATCTCTGTCCGGCCATTAGCATACACAATACATAGCACTATAAGTAGATGGGTATCGAACGAGGTTGCTTCATGCTATAATTATCTATTGTAAGGTCGTTTCAAGCAAATATTGAACATAATCTCGTGATTAATGTATATTGGGATATAATAAGGATATGTCATATACCTAACTATGAGTATCTATTTGCTTAGTGGATAAATTCAATTAATTATGCAGTGCCACAGATAGATAAGTATATTTTATTAGTAATTAGGAAAGTTTAATTTTCATGGGTAGATAGCCGGGTGGAAAGTAGCTTATTTCATCTCTAGGGTGGAACGTTTTTTTTTTAATTTTACGTTTTGCAATGAAGTCCATGATAATTAAGTTACGTCATAATGCCTTAATATCATGACGCTTTTTTTACATGGCCGCCTAGATACACATCTCGTAACCAACTTTATTACAATGTAGATTCGATTTACAAAACTTTTCTAATGTTGGCAGTATGTACGTGAATTATAACTTTTTATATCATTTGAAAATTGAAATTTTCGAATGTAAATATACACGACAATACATTGCATTTGTCTTTTTCAAATTGTTCTAATTTTAATTTTAATTTTAACTGATTTTCAATAAACCTGTTTCATTAAATGTGTGTGTAGTATTTTAATTTCCTCACATAGTCGAAATGAAAAGTAGAGTGTTTAGCTCGGGTGAATGTCACCCTCGAAATATTGGCGCTCTCACTACGTTCGAGCGCCAGAAATATCTCAGGTGAAATGGGTGACTTTCATCCCTTGTCTAACAATCTACTATTAACACACGTCTATTCGTTTCAGCTGTAAATTTAATCAGAAACTTTGTTATCAAACATTGCATGATGGTTTTAATTTACTACTAACAGGTGTACTGATTTGAATCTTTGCTGATGGGAAGCGGTTACCGCGGCCTATGGACGTGTGCAACTCCATTGTCGTCACTGTCGCGTTGGTCATTCTGTGAAAACCTTCTAATTTCCTTCTTGTAGAATCCCATATTGTAGTGGATTAGGAATACAACTGTTATATATAGGATGTATGGTTATTCGTTGTTAACAATACATTAATTTGTCATTTTTGAGCGAAACAACGAAGACCTCACCTAGAGGCGCCATCTGAAAATTAACGTGCACATTATAATTTGATGTGTAAGCATTTATTGTGTGGCGATTACTATTCAGGTTAGAAGAATATTATATTGTAAGCCATTCCTGCGTCCTGAATTAACCCACTTCATTAACCGACTTCAAAAGGAGGTTCTCACAGTTTGACTAGTATGTTTGTATTTATGTTTGCCCGCGATCATTTCGCGTTTCGGTAAACAGGTTTTGATGCGGGTTTAGAAAAGTATTTGTTGTACACTGGAGAATGTTTTAGTTTACTTAACCGACTTCAAAAAAGGAGTTTCTTAGTTTGTCATCTATGCGCATCCCCGATTATCTCGCGTTTGAACCGATTTTGAAACGGTCTTCAGATGAGTACCTGTTACATTCTGGAAAAGTTTTTGGTATACAACAAATGATTAACACGTGACCTCGCCCACATAGAACTGTTATTGTGCAATGTATTAGTTCAATTCGACCATTGTTTTATTGTTAATTTGGTTTTTTAACAACTTATCGTCGTATTGGCTTCTAGTTTTCCGTGTTCAATAAATAAGTTACGTTCGCTAAAAAGTCTAAAATTTTAAACCGACCTTAATAGAAAAGTCAATACACATTTTGATCTTGTCAATTAAATTTTTGAAGTCAGTTCTATATTTTTATTAAATTTTTATTTTTACTTTCTATAAATAGATATTTACAACCATTATATACATTAATATCAGTGTCTATTCATATTTCATGGTCTATATCATATATATATATATAACAATTTGACAAATTATGCGACAATTTTATAACTGTTACTCATATTGTCTAATATACACTGTTGAATGTTCCGATGAGCTATTCCAATTGATTCCTCCTCCCTTCTTGTCCCGAACGACACGTGCAGGACTTAGGTGTCATCCTCATACAGTGCAATCGATACCATCGCGAACCAAGCGGTTTGGTTACTCCTTTTTTTGTCGGACTATAAAGCACTGGAACGCTTTACCCACACACGAGTTCCCTTCTACCTACAATTCTGGGCTCTTTAAGCGGGGCGTGAAAAAACATCTGTTAAGGCCGTTTAAGTAGGAGCCATCATTCTAGAGACAATCTCTGGAAATGGTGGCCACTACTTTTTGTACTTCACCTCAGCTTACCACCAGGCGGGGTGCAGTCAATTTGACGGACTAAATATTAAAAAAAAAACTGTTCAACCAAGACTGAATCAATTTCCTTCCACTAATATACATATAAATCGTATCCAATCAGAGGACAAACTTCATACCGTCACAAAATACATTGAGTACAATAACGAAACCACCGCGGTAATTTAGACAGAACTCTTTATAATACCGTTACCTCGGAGTTATCCACGAATTTCCCGCGGGAAATGAGTTTCCCTTCAATGATGACACGTGTATGTAGTCTTCGTGATAGAGCGGAACAGGTATCGATAAATACGGCCCCAATATTTTATTATTTAAGAATACGCAAGCAAGGCCCCTACGAAAGAGGTCAAGGTTACCAATATCGCATCTAGAAGGATTACTTCCATAATAGAGATATCCCCGAGCCGCAGGGGACTTTTCAAATCTTCGAATAACGAGCATGAAGTAAACTCGAATTATGAACAGAAAACCAAATACCTGCTGATCTCTTATTATTGATAGTGAAAAAGAATGATACTAGTTCTTTGTGAATACAACATTATTTAACTTGTTCCTTATTTGGCGTTGAGTACCGTCACGTCGGGATCACTACTGTTCCTTATTTGGTGTTGAGTATTGAGGAATAAAAGAAGTGTTATGATGCGTCCATTTAATACGAATATCATGACAATACTAGCTTAATTTTTTGCATCCAATAAAATTATAATGGTACATGGTACATACATACACTATATTATCTTTACATGTATTTATATACCTATATATATTATCTATATATTATAACTATGATATCTATTTATATATTATTCTATTATTTTACTATCCACCTCTTATAGTAGAAAACCGCAAAACTTTTGTTAAATATGTATCCTTACTACCAATGACAGTGTAAACCGAACCAATATTAATTTATCTGTAAACGAGAATGTAACAGGCACCCACAGGACAGGCCTAGACCTAGTGTGGGGTCACCGGAAATGTAACTACATATGTAAGTGTTTATGGTAATAAATGAATTATTATTATATTATATTATTATATATAGGTCGGCACAAACTCAAACATGTAGTTTTAAAATATGCAATTATTTATACACTAAGAATAAAGCATCCAAATAGAAAGGAGTGCGGGAGTGTCGACAGTCAAAACTATAACAAATACGTGTATATTTTTTAAATCTTCTGGAAATATTTACAGAAATGTCGGTAACGGTAACAGTGTCGCGAATTCAATTATTTTTTCCATATCAAAAATGTCCAATGGGCCTAAAGAAGGTTTCACTTCAAAAATAGTTGAAGTTCTTATAACTTGGCTGTGTTGCACCGTACACGTAGTTGTAGAATAGATAATATTACTGACGTACTGTACCCAAGGAAATGAGCACGCGGGTGAAAAAAAAATTGCTGAAATTGCGTTTTCTTGCCTCATCCGGACTGTGAATACAGTTCAATATTAAAAATCTTTGAGTAGTAGAATATGTTTCTCTGTTGATACGTCCAGAAGCTAAAATGAATGTTTTTTTTTTACTTTCCTGACCTATCTATCTATAAAACTATCCTTAACGAACAACATAGCCAATAGAATCAACATTAAATCGTAATGTTATTTCTCTAGTAATCACAACAATAGTATTTAACATAACATAAACTCACGCCTATATCCCCGAAGGGGTAGGTAGAGGTGCTAGCACCCACGTTTCGCCAGTTTATGTTTAGGTCCCAATGTAATAGGTGGCGAGCCTATTGCCATTAACCGGGCACTTATATACCTGCGATAAATACACACATAACTTCGAAAAGCATCGAAAAGTCATTGGTGTGTGCCATGGTAAAACCTGAGATCGAACCCGAGACCTCGTCTCAGCAGTCCATTACCCATACCACTAGGCTACCGCGGTATTTAGATAGATAGTATTTATACTCAATTAATTTAAATAATCATCATCATCATCGACCTATTCTAGTCCACTGCTGGACATAGGTCTCCCCTAATGAGTGCCGTAGCGCCCTGTCTTCAGCTTGCCGCATCCAGCATTTAAATAATACATGCCGTCATATTACAAATTCTGTATGCTACAGAGAGATCCGATTCTCAGCACTCCATGGATTCACCGTGCGGTCGCCGTGTCCATAGCGTGGTACAGAGAGGAACACCATGACGGCGACTGGGACTTGCAACCCAGATGTAGGTTTAGGGTGGCCACCTTGTGATGCATCAGCGCTCACCTCCACCGTCAGTAGTGTTCCCCCCCCTACCTATCCAAATTTGGTAAGATCCTAACAATGCCGCTTTTGATATACGTTTTAATAAAGAGCTTACTGAAGCTCTTGACAATCCGAGGTCTTTAAGTAAGTTGTACGGGGATTTAGCTGGAATTCCCTGGAATTCAATTTGATTATTATGTTTGAAATTCCGAACAAATATATGCATGGTAAAATGCGTGCGGCATCAAATACTATTTCCAACGACGCAGGGCGGAGTTATCATCCTCCAAGTCTTGTTCCAACACAGTTAGGGTCAGCTTCGATAGTTTTCGTGAAGCGACTATTATTTGACCTTCATAACCCTTGGGCAACATCGAAGTTCTATAGTTACGAGTAGATCAGTTGTCAGACTTTTTCAGGCTCTAGCTACCCGAAATGACTGCGTTAGATTTTCCAATGGTAACCGGGACCGACGGATCAACGTGCTCTACGAGGCACGGAGGGGTCCGTAAGGCGGAGTGACGAATAAAAAGAGCTTAATGTCAACCCACGTCGTAAGGTGGATAAAGATCAGGTTATACGAAAATTCATTTCGACATTTGGGTATGAAATAGGAACGAAGCGTTTTATAAATAGCTTCTAACAATAAACGTTGATACTTACATACGCAATAAAATGCTTCACTATATGACTTTTGGGAGATAAACTTAGGGTAAGAGATTTACAATACCATACTTACAAGTGACTTAGGTACTTAGAGATCGTCGTGTCGTCAAAAATTTTGATGACAATCTGATAAATTTTTGTTAAATAAATAAATATTCCATGAAATTCTACACAGCGCTGCGTTATGGGCTCCAGAATGCGGATAAACATACTTATATACTTTATTTTTTTAAATAAATACATATTGTACATAGAAACACCTAGACCAATGTAAATAGTAGTAATATTCGTGCCTACAAATATTTACACTGAGCGGGAATCAAACCCGCGTCCTCTGTCGTAGCAGTCGAATGCGCTACCGCTACGCCACAGAGGCAATCAGCGGTGTCTTTAAAGTTTCATCTTCATTTGTTTTTTTTTTTTTTATACCACTAAGGTGGCAGACAAGCACACGGCCCACCTGATGTGAAACGGTTACCGCGGCCTATGGACGGAAGGGATGGGAAAGGAGTTTGGGTTCCGGCACTCTCACTCACCAAACGGAACGCAATAGTTCAAATACTGTTGCTTGGCGTCGATATTCTGTGAGAGGGTGGTGCTTCCCCGGTCGAGTCGGCCCATTCGTGCAACGACCAAATTGACTGTTGCTTGACTCTACCACCGTCCATTTGTCCGTCCATTGTTTGCTAAACTTCAGCCAATTGACGACCTGGGCGTAGACAAAGTGACATTCTACTAGTGGAATCTCTTCTAAGCGAACCTTCACAGGGCCTGTAGACAAAGTCACATTCTACTAGTGGAATCGCTTTGAAGCGAACCTTCAAATGTTCAAGATGTATGGGAGTGACATTATTTGTTACACGTGACATGTCGACAAATGTTGTCTCTCCCATACATTTCGGTCTTTTGAAGGTTCGCTTCGTTGCGATTCCACTAGTAGAATGTGACCCTGTCTACAGGCCCAGGTCTGAAATGTATAAGAGTGACATTATTTATCGATATGTCCCATGAAACAAATAATGTCACTCCCATACATTTCGAACTTTTGAAGTTTCGCTTCGATTCGAAGTGATTCCACTAGTAGAATGTCACTTTGTCTACAGGCCCTGTGTGGTGTGGTGGTAGAATGTTGGTCTGTTATGTGAAAATTATATTATTCCCATTAGTCTGGGTGTATTTATGTATAACGTGTGTATGTATTTATAAAAAAAATATACAGGTAGATATGATATGTTATATTATGGATCGGGTGCTATGGCGTACAATGGGAGAGGCCTGTGTCCAGCAGTGGGCTGCAATAGGCTAATTGATTGATTGAGTGATGATATTGTCGGAAGTTTACGCGAATGTCACACATTGAAATAAAACAATTTTGAACGGATTCTATCACGATTTATTTGATGTTACTTTATATTTTACTTTGATCCCGACGACGACCATGGCTCTCCCCGTGACCATGGCTGCTGAAAAGCAACCGAAACGTCGGGATCAAAGTAAAATATAAAATAACATCAAATAAATCGCGATAGAATCCGTAAAAAATAGTTGTATTTCAATGATTGATTGATGTATATCTGAAGGCTAGAACTCATAATTACAAACTATGCTTAATTTGAGCCTAGAACACGCAGTGTGATTGAGCTGAGTGAGACGAAGTCGAGCGAAAGCTCCTCATAACAGACTTCAGGATTTTCTTTGTCACAGGTCTCCTCCTAAACTACTAATCCAATCAGAACCAAATTTGGCATGATTAAAGAGGTCAATTAGAGGAAGGTTTATGGATATATTTTGAAAAAATTAATGTTACCACAGAGGAATGATCACCGTTAAAAAAAAATCCAGATGGAATTACATAATAACCGCTCGAGACTGTAACGCTCCCCCCTTACAGTGTCCCGAAATAATTTGAACCGCCCACTGATGAGACGATGGACCTGAATGCAGCAACTGATTACAGTGCTGAAGGCACTGAGAGTATCCGTTACTATTATATCCTCCAAGTTTAGGAAGATACTATTAAATGTTTGGCTTTATTGTGATCGTCTAAGTATTTATAAGTATGGAACCCTTTATACGTTGTGTTTAAGCATTGTAGTAACTCATAGTCCTTTATTTGGTACATTGAGACAAGACAAGAGTACATGGTATTGAGAACACTGATTTCAATCTAATTCCTATAACTATTATTCTATCTAGTAATAAAGTTAAATAATGTTCCTATACAACTACATTGAATCCCTGAACCTAATATGATTTAAGATTTTGATTTTAGAAGCTACCTAGTCTCTATAGTGATAATTAGTGATATTTATAAAATTCTGAATACTAAGTTCATTCCTAAGTGATCCTAGATATAGACATTTTAAGTTTTGTGTACCTTTAAATGCAAGCTAGTTCAATTTCACAGTATGATATATAAGCATTTAGTTTAGGTAAAGTAAAGATATAACACACACAATATGGAGTTGTCTTACCATAACTGGACCCTGCAAAGGAAATGTATATAGTTTTCTTATATACAATTTGAGTTATTTAGACAAAGATATAGTAAATATTGGTGGTCAAGTAAATAAAATGTGTGATTAAATACATATGTGGTTAATAATTAGTTACCTTGAGATAACCTACATAGTAGATTATCTCAGAGTAGCCGGAAAATGAAATGAAGCATCTGTTGATATGTGTAGACTGCTAGGATGGGGTAATTTTATAGGTAGTAAGGAATCCTATGACCGGTTCCATTGCTGGAACCGGGGAGGCCGCCTCCTCCAAAACCCCAGGCCCCCAACGAGCAACCAATCCTCTCCAGGCTGAAGGCATACTACTTTTAAGTTATGCACAACCTTGGTGCTTTACAAAATAAAAATAGTACCGAATTGGGAATGAGTGCCCATAGGTTAGATGCAAATATATCCAGTCTAACGAATGTATAGCTCGAATCATTGCTGTAGTGTATTCATACACAGGCAGTAATTGGGTAACCCCTTGGGCAGTTCATCTAGAACACGGCCAATGAGTTACTAGCGCTGTTATGGGTACCAGCTGTAAACAGACATGGTAATATATATGGTAAGGTCTTCGCGAGCTTGTGGCAACTGTCCACGTTTCAGGGTCAAGTGATACCGCGACCAAACGCTTTCAAGACACAATGCGAGCTTGTGGCAACTGTCCACGTTTCAGGGTCAAGCGATACCGCGACCAAACGCTTTCAAGACACAATGCGAGCTTATGGTAACTGTCCACGTTTCAGGGTCAAGCGATACTGCGACCAAACGCTTTCAAGACACAATGCGAGCTTGTGGCAACTGTCCACGTTTCAGGGTCAAGCGATACCGCGACCAAACGCTTTCAAGACACAATGCGAGCTTGTGGCAACTGTCCACGTTTCAGGGTCAAGTGATACCGCGACCAAACGCTTTCAAGACACAAGTATTTTCCCCACACCGATAAAGACAATAATAATAAGTAGGTAGGTAAGTATGATAGATAGCATGTATTGCGAGGGCTTAGCCCAGCATGACATATCACTTACAATGAAACGAGCTCACATCCGTCAAACAGGATACATAGATCGAATTGGACATCGATCCTGTAAATAATTTGTTTTAAATGTCTGAATTAAATCAGGCACTCACAAGGACTGGATAAAGACAAAGGAATTGTCAAGAGTTAAATGAAACTGCTTTGTAAGACATAACAATCATTTACTCAAGTAATTACCGTACCTTTTGAGCTTCTCATCTTTACAATGAAAGTGAGGTCTGTATTTGATAGGAATAATAGTCCAGCAGATGGCTGTATGTATACACAATACAACACAAGTGGACTGTCTGATCTTGTCCTATCACCAGTTGAGAAACCGTATGATACTACAAGATGAGCTCAGTAGGGTTGAGCTAGCTAAGGGGCATTAGTCGTCACTAAACATCCCCTCAGACCGAACCAATATCAGCAATGAACTGAGTCAGGGTATGATTATGTTACCTTACTTGATTAAGCAAGGTTTCACAACACACATCGACAATCCATTACTAGCTATTGTTGCGTACAGTACTGTTGTCTCGGCAGACTAGGCAAGTAAAGGGACGCTACATTCCATCCACTAGAATAAACATTTAGTTTGTCTAGCACATAGAATGCGATATCCAACGCTGAACGGGCTCTGCCCAATTGGGGTTCCCTATAATAAAACAACGGTCGAATACAGCCATCCTCTGGACTCATCCCAGACAGACAGTTGAATTTCAGTAGAACCATCGTAGAAAATAAGATAGCTCAATTTCTCAAACCTTTACCTCATTCCAAGCAAACTTAAGAACTTAGGAGGCTCTTAAGAGTGCCTAGAACTACATATTTCGTGTACACAAGGGTATTGTGTAGTGTGCAGGATGAGTGTAATGATGAGTGTATGAAGTAATATTTTATAAGTTAGTTTACCAAGTCATATGACCCGTTAATCACACTTTGAATATTAAATGCCATTACAGATACAGGCTAAGAATCTACAATAGACATCCCAGGCTTATAGAAACTAGCCATCTAGATTTAGGTAAGGTAACATTAAAAGAAAATGTTAGTAGCAAATTGCTTACATACCTATAGGTTAACGGCAATAAAAGTGTTCCCAGTCACCTCATTCCAGATAGAGAGCCTCGAGTGCTCTAAACCCAGCATGAATCGACAGAGAACGCTATCATAGCATAGTCACAGTCTGATCCCTGACTTGACTTGGCCAAAGTCAACCCAGTTCACATACTACGACCACACCAGATATATAAATCTTAGGTTTCAAAGGAAAATTTATATTCTATTTTATTTTTCTACCTCCAACCTACAAAAGTAAATTGTCATGAAAACAATTTATGAAACCTAAATACAGTCAACATTTTAAGACTAAGAAGAACAGAAACTAAGATAACTCACCACCAGATTTAAACGCAGGCTACAAGGTTTTCTAAAATTCGGATAGAAATGACGATGAACTTTTCCCTAATTTACTTTCTCGGTTATAGATTCGCGGCGTTTCCTATCACTTTCCTATTATATCCTAAGCTGAGCAGCGATTGATCGAAGGCTGCTCGGGCAGAGCTTCCGCTTGCTTATATAGTTCGCGGCGAATTCTTGAAGACTCCTCCTATATCCTAAACTGAGCAGCGACTAATCGAAAGCTGCTCGGGCAGAGCCTCCGCCCGCCCATAGTTCGCGACGAATTCTTGAAGACTCATCCCGATATTCCCCGGTACGCTCCTTTTATTACCTCTTACTACCCCCCTTTCCTATAATCACGCCACTACACGTCATCTCTTCTGAGTTGCCATAAAACAATTTGTTTTAAAGCCACTACCAACTATCGACTATTTGAAATTAATAACGGAAGCTATCAGTCTAAACAAATAAATTCACTTCAACTATTCCTACTCTTTAAATTGTCTTGTAACCAAATTAACATGAGATTATACCAAAATTATATTAAAAGTTAATAAAAGAAATCATTAAGTCTTGAATTGTCCTTATAATTTTTATTTTACTTTTAGGCCAACAATGTATGAGCAGTGAGAAGGGTATTTTAATGTTAATCTGCAACGTCTGAAGCCGTTCTGAACAGCAAGCCCCCATCCTCAGACCGCCAATGCAATCTCGATGGTTGGACCGTCACAAGACACTGTGACCAAACTTTACACGCTCAGAAAGCATGTCCAGAGTTGTGACTTTCAAAAAGAATTTTCAAAATCGGACTTGCCACGGAGGAATAATCACTGTTCAAAATTTTCAAAATCTGATTCACGATGTCTCACTCAGCTCAACATTGCAAGCAGCGATTCGCCTTGCAGACCTGGTACATTATGTCTTAGAATATTACATTTTATATTACTAGTTTTGCCTGAGTCGAACAAATTTTAGTACTTAGAAATTTTACAAATTTATAACATTGATACGCCGAGAGCAAAAAGTGTTACTTGAAAATGTTTTTGCTACACATTTTTTACACTTTGAAATCTACAGATACACCTACAAGTACATTATTTATATGTATATACTGACTGTTGCCCGTGGCTACGTCCATATGGAATTCTGATCCCGTTCCCGCAACCCATGGGAACCTATTCCCGAGATAAAAAGTAGCCTATGTGTGATCCCTGTACGAAATTTCAGAAAGATCCGTTCACCCGTTTTAGCGTGAAACGGTCCATACATCCTGAAGAACTTTCTCGTTTATAATATTAGTAGGATTACCTCGCATATATGTCATTTGAGGACCTTTCTAGACTGTGGGAGAAATTCAACAAAACTCTGTAATGTTTCACAAGTATAACATACAACTTTCGAAATAACAAGCAAACTATGCCAACAAGTGTAATTCTATTATAGCAGCCATTTTGCTATTTTCGCTTGTGTTAAACTGCAACGAAACTTGAAGGTGATAATAACTGTAAAATATGGCGATTGCAACAAAGTGGGTATACTTACTGCAATAATGGAGACTAAAATGGTACAAATTTATTGAAAACTAGCTGATCGGGTGCTACGGTGTACAATGGGAGAGGCCTATGTTCAGCAGTGGACTGCAATAGACTAATTGATTGATTGATTGATGCCCGCAGCTCCACCCGCGCGGAGATCGGTTATCGTTTTTATGGTTCCGAATGGCATAAAACGGAACCCTTATAGATTCGTCATGTCTGTCTGTCTGTCCGTCCGTATGTCACAGCCACTTTTCTCCGAAACTAAAAGTACTATGCTCTTGAAACTTGGTAAGCAGATGTATTCTGTGAACCGCATTAAGATTAAAAATAGAGAAAAACATTAAATTTTGGGGGTTCCCCATACTTAGAACTGAAACTCAAAAAAAAATTTTTCTTCAAACCTATACGTGTGTGATATCTATGGATAGGTCTTCAAAAATTATATTGAGGTTTCTAATATAATTTTTTTCTAAACTGAAAAGTTTGGAAGAGAGACACTTTCAAAGTGGTAAAATGTGTGTCCCCCCCCCCCTGTAACTTCTAAAATAAGAAAATGATAAAACTAAAAAAAATATATGATTTACATTACCATGTAAACTTCCACCGAAAATTGGTTTGAACGAGATCTAGCAAGTCGTTTTTTTTATAATACGTCATAAATCACAAAACGCAATTTACCTTTCATTCAATCAACTCAAATATAAAATTTAAAAAAAGCATTATTATGTTACTTGCTGCTACGGAACCCTTCATGGGCGAGTCCGACTCGCACTTGGCCGCTTTTTTTGGTTATATCTCCGGTTCTACTTAACCCATTGCAATCAAACAGCAGCTGAGGAAAAGTCTGACCAAGACCTTTCTAATAGAAAAACCACAAACAGACAATGATTTAAAAAATATTTTTTTGTGTTCAGAATCGATCATTTAACATAACATAACATAACTTTACGTCTGTATCCCCGAAGGGGAACTCAGAGGTGTATTACATACCCACGATTCGACAGTTATGTTAAGGTCCCAATGTAATAGGGGCCGACCCTATTGCCATATACCGGGTATATAATTTAACATAACCTAAGTATTTTTATATTTGCAATGTGCAGTCACGACTAATTGACAATTTTATTGAGCGGAGCGAGCGAAGTTCTTATAACCAGCATAGCCGTTTGTTGGTGGTTGAACTCCTCCATAACCACTCGCGCGATCTTGACCAAATTTACCACGGTGATAGTGTGGACACTGAGCAGTGTTTTGAAGCGAGATGGTTCATGTCCGATTCCCATTGAGGAGACATCACCGAAAAACAGTTTCACGAGCGCGCGGCCTTAGCTAAGCGCGGGACCGTAGTAAGTTGTCTTATTTTCAAGTAACAGTCCTGCTCGATCAGCTCAATTTATTTCAGTCACACCCTGCACTGATTTCCTAGTAATAGTATAGATAGATTATTGTTTCGTAGGAAGTGTGAGAATTGCAGCATTTTTCTTACTGATGGAATTTGTAAACGCCATTGAAAAAGAGTCGCCAAGTTTGATATTGCCAGATTTTTTTCTTATCAACTTTTATGAAATATGACTGTAAATGTATGTGTCGTTTATATGTGTTCTAAATTAATACAGACATTTGAAATTGAGCATTATGTTGCCTACCTACGTCACACACCAAAAGTCCACTTTAATTAGAAGCCGAGTAACATTAATTACGAGACAAATAAGCCGCATACTCGTATCCCTAGAGGTGAGGCAAACTCGTTTAGACCTATTTAGCTCAATGCTTAGGGAATACTCTTATGTAACATAATAGATTTTGTTTTGTTGTTATTCAAAGTAAGAAAAAATATTCTGTGTGGAAAATTAAAACGACACTTACAAAACGTCTAAAAAGCATGTACTCTGAAAATGCACGACTTAGTTGACGAAAAGCAATATGATTGTAGCTACTATTATAGATATGTATTATGTATAAAATAAATAAATATTCTACGACATTCTACACAGCGCTTTCTAGTCCCAAAGTAAGTATAGTTTAACTAGCTTGTGTTATGGGCTCCAGATTGCGGATAAACATACTTATATCCTAAAGATTTAGATCGGAAAAAGAGAACATCTAGGACGGGACTTGAACCCGCGACCAGTCCCTTACAGGGGGAATGCTCTGACCAACTGAGCCACCTAGACACGTCCCAGATATTCGAAATTCTCCGATACATTACTACGTCTTAAGGCGACGTTGGAGCCATCTACCGTAATTCTTGCGAACTACGGAAACAATGAACAACTTTACAGTCATTTTTAAACATTGTTTTTTGATGACCCCGCCTAATTAATTCAATTAAATTTTTAAGCATTTTTGTATGCTTACTTTTTTCTAAAGATTTAGATCGGAAAAAGAGAACATCTAGGACGGGACTTGAACCCGCGACCAGTCCCTTACAGGGGGAATGCTCTGACCAACTGAGCCACCTAGACACGTCCCAGATATTCGAAATTCTCCGATACATTACTACGTCTTAAGGCGACGTTGGAGCCATCTACCGTAATTCTTGCGAACTACGGAAACAATGAACAACTTTACAGTCATTTTTAAACATTGTTTTTTGATGACCCCGCCTAATTAATTCAATTAAATTTTTAAGCATTTTTGTATGCTTACTTTTTTCTAAAGATTTAGATCGGAAAAAGAGAACATCTAGGACGGGACTTGAACCCGCGACCAGTCCCTTACAGGGGGAATGCTCTGACCAACTGAGCCACCTAGACACGTCCCAGATATTCGAAATTCTCCGATACATTACTACGTCTTAAGGCGACGTTAGAGCCATCTACCGTAATTCTTGCGAACTACGGAAACAATGAACAACTTTACAGTCATTTTTAAACATTGTTTTTTGATGACCCCGCCTAATTAATTCAATTAAATTTTTAAGCATTTTTGTATGCTTACTTTTTTCTCAAAGTCAAAGTCAAAAACCATTTATTCTGCATAGACCATTAATACGGCACTTAAAAAACGTCATAAAAAATAAATAATCTAATGTTTGGCAAATGGACCACCGGTTCGAAACGCGGCCCTGTCCTGAGAAGACTCCGGCAAGAAACTCAGCGGACTGATTTTTTTTGGTCTATTTACAAACATATTTACTTAACCTAAGTACAATATTCCATTTGAGTAGCATAGAGAGAGAGCAAACAGTTCATATCCAAGCTTGTTTATCGTCTAAATAGTCTTGAATTTTATAGTAGCCTTTTTGGCAGAGTTTACTTTTAATTTGGCTTTTAAATTTATGAAGAGGTAGATTCTTCATTTCACTAGGAAGCTTGTTGTAGAAGCGTATACAGTTACCCTGAAAGGAATTACTAATCTTGTGGAGTCGACTATTACAAACCACAAGATTGTTTTTATGTCTAGTATTTACGTTATGTATATCACAAAGCCTTAAAAAATTGGAAATGTTTCTTCTAACATACAAAAGATTTTCAAAAATATATTGGGAAACTACAGTTAGAATGTTTATTTCTTTGAACTTTTCTCGGAGGGAGACTCTTGGGCCCAACTTATAAATTGCCCGCACCGCCCGCTTTTGCAGTACAAAGATTGTATTTAAATCTGCGGCATTACCCCAAAGGAGAATGCCATAGCTCATAATACTATGGAAATAACTGAAATAAACTATTCTAGCGGTATCTATGTCTGTAAAAGTCCTAATCTTTTTCACAGCGTAGGTAGCAGAACTTAACCTACTAGCTATTTTTTCGATATGTGATCCCCACTGTAATTTAGCATCGCTACTTAAACCTAAGAACACGGTTGATTCCACAAGGCTCAACAACTGTCCATTAAGTTGTACATTGGTTTCCACCTGTGTAACATTAGGTAAGGTGAATTTAATACATTTGGTTTTTTTTTCATTAAGGCAAAGATTATTTATATTAAACCAATGAACCACTCGTGAGATTGCGTTGTTCACTTCGTCATAATTATCTAATTGTCTTTTAATTTTAAATATCAAGGAAGTATCATCAGCAAACAAAACAATACTATTTTTATCCCTTACGTAGTAAGGGAGGTCATTTATATAAATTAAAAATAAAAAAGGTCCAAGTATCGAACCCTGTGGAACGCCCATCGAAACCAAAGATCCTACCGAACGTGTACCGTTCACATCGACCTTCTGAATTCTATTGTTTAAATAAGAAGTCAAAAGGTCGAGAGCCTTGTTCCTTATTCCGTAATAATCTAATTTCCTGACCAATGTATCATGGTGGACGCAATCGAAGGCTCTGGATAGATCGCAGAAAACACCTAATGCATACTGCTTATCCTCCCAGGCCTCGTAAATACATTTCAATAACTCTATACCAGCATCCGTCGTTGATCGTCCTTTAGTAAACCCAAACTGTTTATCATGAAATAATTTATATTTATTAAAATGGGTTAGCATTTGGTCTAGAATTAATTTCTCAAATACTTTACTCAAGGTTGGCAACACAGAGATGGGTCTGAAATTCGAGGGATCTGAGGCGCTGCCTGCCTTGAACAAAGGTATGACTTTACTGTGTTTCATTAAATCAGGAAATATACCGCTACTGACGCAGTCATTAAACACAGTTGCTAGATGGGGAGCAATGACATCAATGATGCTTGAAACAGTTTTGACTGATAATCCCCATAGGTCCGCGGTCTTTTTAATATCAATGGATTTCAACGATTTTGTGATGTCCTTGCTATCAACAACTGAGAATCTGAAAGCGTCCTCACATTTTGTAATTGATTCCATAAGCAATGACTCAGCGGAAGTGGAAGACGACTGAAGAGTTCGGGTAGTGGCTACAGGTATATTAGAAAAAAAGTGTTCAAACTCTGTCGCAACTTCCAGATCCTCCGTGACATGGCGACCGTCTATTTTTAAATGGTAATCTCTTACAACTGCTGGAGATTTACCACATTCGGAATTTATAATGTTCCAGGTAGTCTTAATTTTATTAACAGAATTTGATATTTTGTTTTTTATAAAGTTTGATTTAGCAAAGGAACAGGCTCGCTTAAATGTTTTAGAATAGTTTTTGACATAATTCTGAAAATCAGGGTTGAAATTGTATGATTTTTCAGAATATAATTCATACAATCTCCTCCTGCTATTATAAATCCCTGGTGTTGCCCAGTCACTGAAAACAGGACGGCTGCCAATCGATAATGTCTTTGGGGTAAAAATTCTCCCAAACTCAGTATTAATCAGGTTAATTAAGTCTGCATAAGACTTATCTACACTAGTGTACAAGGGCAAATCAGGTAGTTTATTAACTATATTTTCCTTGAAAGCATCTAAACGATATTGGTTTATCGGTACAAATTTAATTTCTTTTCTTCTTACTTCATAATAATTTCTGTAGCATTTTATAAATTGGCCACGATGATCCGAGTGTACAGCATCCACAATACATTTGTTAATAGGTTTAATGTCCGTGAAAATATTATCAATACATGTTGCACTTGTGGCAGTTATTCGAGTAGGTTCCAAAAATACATTACCAAGATTGAAGGACTTGAACAGATTCAACATTTTGTTTTTCTCTACTGGCGCTAAAGTGTTATCTAATATATTAACATTAAAGTCTCCACAAACTATTATTGACTTTTTAGAGCAACGGCATTTAAAAAGCGCTTCTTCCATCGTTTCTTCAAATCTTGCATAAGGCGCGTCCGGGGGACTGTACACGCTTAATACAATGAAGTGCTCAAACTCAATACCAGCTATCTCAATAACTCGCTCAATAGAGAGGCTTACTAGGTCTTTACGCTCTTTAAATTTAATGTTCTTATTAATAATAATTAAGGTGCCTCCACGTTTGCAATTTTTTCTACTGAACGAGCTAGCCACCTGGTGATTTTTGAAGTTGAAGATGACCTGATGGTCTGTCAACCTATGTTCAGTTACACAAAAAATATCAATATCATTCAAGGTCATGTGCAGCTCCAATTCCAATTCTTTACCATTTGTCAGACCTTCGACATTTTGGTGCACCAGGTTAAATGCTTTATTTTTACAATTTGAATTAGATTTGGACATTAACGGGCCGCTTTTTTTTATCAATATTACTAAAAGACGGCTCAATAGCCCCAAAAGCCTCGTGCCCATATCCGTTAATTTCGGATATACCGTAAAAAATGTCGCTAGATTTTTTATCTGTTGTCAAGTAATTTAGTTTTTTTTTTGGATACCGCTATCCATTATGTCAGAATTTATAATAATATTTATTTGCTTATTAGCTAAAAATTTAGCTTCGCATAATAAAAAGTTAGCTAAACACTTAGCTATCTGTCGTCGTAAAAAATTTGATAGTAAATAACTATCCAATGTCAAGATATAGTTTTGTAAGAGACCGTAATCTTAGCAATCCATGGATTCTCCGTGCGGGTCCCGGGTCCATCGCGTTGCTGAGTTGGGAACTCGGGACAGTGCCTGGGACTTGCGACCCAAGTGTAGGTTTAGAAGGGGCCCCTTTTGTTGATGTACATCAACACTCACCTTCACTACCCAAGTTCCCCTCCCTGCCTAACCAAATTTGATACGAACCTACTAGTGCCGCTTTAGACATTCGTCCTAGTAATGAGCTTATTGTAGCTCTCGATAGGCCTAGATCTTTAAGTAGGTTATAGAGAGATTTTGCTGGTATACCTCTCGCTCCCACTTCCACTGCATACAAATTAACCACGTAACCGTTTTTGATTAATTCGTTTGTGAGATCATAGTATTTATTTTTCTTTATTGTGTGGTCCTTCGGTATATTTGTTTCCCACGGTACAGTAAGTTCCACAAGAACCACATGTTTTAACCTCTTAGAATATAGGAATATGTCAGGTCTAGATGACGAAACCCCAACATCCTCCGGAATTTTGTAGTGCTTTTCATACGTGTCGATTAGGAGAGTCCAATCTGGGGCAGTATCTAAGATTGAATAAGGTTTGTTCCTGGGTGTTATGGATGAACCTTCAGACACAAAGTTGATATGACGTCTGTTAGTAGTCAATCCTTTTTGGGCTCTAGCTACTGCCAGACTCATTGCTTCACGTATGATGATAAGCACCTTATCGTGGCGGCGTGAGTAATGGCCTCTATCGAGAAGCACCCTACATCCTACTAATATGTGTCTAGCCGTCCCTATTGCCTCACCACAAGTATAACATTGTTTTTCTGTGGCCTTCCCCCACCTTACCAGATTACTCTGGTCTGGGAGGGTCATCTGAAAGGCGTTAAGATAAAATTTTAACAGGGCCGGCGACCAGTCATAGATCAAGGTGCGCCACTTTAAGGCCATCGGTATGCAGAACTCTCCCATTGTCAACCATTCATTTTGGATTTCCAAATTCATCGCGTGCACTCGATATTTATCATTTTCGTCTTGTTTTAGAAAGGACTTAAGTATATCCTGGTCCCTTTCTGGCTCTCGTACTCCCAACCCCACTCTGTTTGACTGGTCTCAGTCAAATAATTGTATATTCCTACAATATGTAGTCAAGGTATGCAATTTTCTATTCAAATTATATCTAATTTCATTCTCCTTATGTGTGAAAGCTTTACTGTAAGGGAATGCACATAGTATTACTTGCTTTACTTGCAAGTTTGATAGTTGTTCATGAAACTTTATGACAGATTGAATATTTGCATTTTCTCTTCTACCTATAAGTAACACTAATGTTGATTGTGGGCAATGTATACCAGTTAATACTTTATCGATGATTTGAGAGTATGACGCCCCAGGAAATGAATGAGTTGTGACCGATTTACCCAGATGTTCGGCCAAGCGATAACCTAGACTTCTACCAATTTCATCACAATATATGACAACCTTTGAAGCTTGTGTTATTTTCGTTTCAGGGTGAGCACAGGAAGGCCTGTTAGATTTTATGTTGATATTGTCACACATATTGCCCACATAGTCAACTGTTGGAGAAGTTAACTCAGGCTGGGGAGTTATCGACAATGAAGAACTTGGCAATGACTTTTCACAGTCTGATGTTTGACTGTATAATTTTTCAAGCGAGTAGAACCTTTGTTCATTGCTGTTACAAGTCTCCACCAGGCTATTCAAAGCCTCAATGTATTCCCCAATTTCTTTTTGAGAAATTTTATATTTTAAGGTAATTGAGTCTGATGAGTCATTTAAATGCCTAATTTCAGTCTGCAATTGATGAATATCAGTTTCATATTGGTCAGATTGGATATCTAATTCTTTTCTACTTATTCCTATTAATTGTCTTAGTTTTAAATTCGATTTACTCAACCTACGATATTTGTTGACACCTATTTTAAGTTTTTTTATGTGTTTTTGTGATTTGCAAATAAATTTATTTAGTTTTATATATTTTTTTAACTTATTCCTGCTAGTATTAACTAATCTTATTGATGAGTTTAATATGTGTTGGTCGTCACAGGTTGTATCTAATAATTTAACAGGAATATCTGATGTTGAGATATCTATCAGGTCTGTGGTAATGGATGGCTCAAGACAAATCAGATCAGGCTCGGTACCCACCAACTCATCATAGAGACTGTTCGAGAGGGCAGTCTGATCTGCCAATTTGAGATTTTCCATGTGAGTGATAGAGTTGTGAACATCACTCAGCTCGCACTCCAGAATGCTGATGCGTTTTAAAGCACGCTCATGAGTGTTGCTGCATTCTTCTAGACCTGACAATGTTGCCTGGAGGTGATCCCGTTGTAGTGTGAGCTCCCTAACCTGTGTATGTAGCTCAGCCAACTTGTGTTTGAGTTGGGTGTTTTTTTCTATTACATTTAATACTTCCTTCTCACTGTCTTCCCGTTCTTCTAACAACTGCTTGTTGAGATTTTTGCAAATCTCCAGTTCCTTCATTGTCAGATTGAACTTTTGTTGTAAGTCACGGGCTACAGCACTGCGGGTCATCATTATGTTGTGCTTCCTTTGTAGTAGATCAGTGAGGAATTAGTGGCACTGAAATGAAAGGGGTGGTGATAAGCAACTGTGTACAGAATTGATTAAGTTAAGGGAGTAAAGAAGCAATGATAAAAGAGATAAAATTATTATATGAAAGGAGGGTTATTTGAAAAAAAAACAAAAAGTTATAATTTATAAGGAAGTAAATGTTAAATTTATAAATTTATAGGAAGTAATCTATATTACAGGGAAAGTAAGTATAGCTATTATTTTAGAGAATAAAAGGGCACAAAAAAGAAACACATTGGAACAAGGGTTAAGCGAGGTAGGTAAGCAAATGACAGACAGGATGTGCAAGAACTACTAAATTAGATAACAGATTTATGTGAGTAACTGTTAAGTGAGTGTGTTACAATTTGTCTGAGGCTATATTGTTGGTGTCATCGAGTTGGCTTCCAACTTGTCAAGGCAACTGAGACTGTAACAGAGCCTGCTGTGTGGAATGACGTTACTCACAGCGGTGTGAGCGTTTGTATAGTAGTGTACTGTACGAAAAGTGTAAAAGAATAAATAAATCACAGAAATACTCCCCTGACAACAGAAGTCTTAGAGAAATTTCAAACTAGTCCGCTAACGAACTTTCCACTCCTTGTGTGTACCGCAATTTTTGAAGCACACAATATTTACAGAACACTTACTGTACTAAATATACTAATTACTTAACTTTACGGAGTCTAATTATAAGCAAAATACTTTATTTTATTTAAAAATCTTACGAGCTAAACACTTTACCAATATAATAAAGATTTAGATCGGAAAAAGAGAACATCTAGGACGGGACTTGAACCCGCGACCAGTCCCTTACAGGGGGAATGCTCTGACCAACTGAGCCACCTAGACACGTCCCAGATATTCGAAATTCTCCGATACATTACTACGTCTTAAGGCGACGTTGGAGCCATCTACCGTAATTCTTGCGAACTACGGAAACAATTAACAACTTTACAGTCATTTTTAAACATTGTTTTTTGATGAATCTTTAGAAAAAAGTAAGCATACAAAAATGCTTAAAAATTTAATTGAAATACTTATATACCTACTTTTTTTTTGTAAATACATACATATTATACATAGAAACACCCAGACCAATGCAAATAAACATATTCATGCATACAAGTATTTGCACTGAGCGGGAATCGAACCCGCGCCACCTGTCGTAGCAGTCGAATGCACTACCGCAACGACACAGAGGCTGTCATTATAGTAATAAGAACTTTAAACTTTTAAATAGTCGAAGATTTCTTATAATAGTTAACGAAGTTCCGGAAATTATCTCATACTTGAACATTTAAACTATTTTCGGGTTGTAATACCAACACAATGCTACGCAGCTCGAAACCATATTATTATAAAAATAAAATGATCTATAAAATTCTATCAATCAATTCTATCAATCTAGTCTATCTAAAGGTTGTCTGGAAGAGATCGCAAATTGCGATAAGACCGCCCATTGTACAAGTTTTTAGGGTTCCGTTACCAAATGGCAAAAAACGGAACCCTTATAGATTCGTCATGTCTGTCTGTCCGTCCGTATGTCACAGCCACTTTTCTCCGAAACTATAAAAACTATGCTGTTGAAATTTGGTACGTAGATGTATTCTGTGAACCGCATTAAGATTTTCATACAGAAATAGAAAAAAACAATAAATTTTGGGGGTCCCCATACCTAGAACTGAAACTCAAAATTTTTTTTTCATCGAAGCCATACGTGTGTGGTATCTATGGATAGGTCTTCAAAAATGATATTGAGGTTTCTAATGTCATTATTTTCTAAACTGAATAGTTTTCGCGAGAGACGCTTCTAAAGTGGTAAAATGTGTTGTCCCCCCCCCTGTAACTTCTAAAATAAGAGATTGACAAAGCTAAAAAAAATATATGATGTACATAACCATGTAAACTGCTAACAAAAATTGGGTTGAACGAGATCTAGTAAGTAGTTTTTTTTAATACGTCATAAATCGTAAACCGCAATTTACCTTTCATTAAATCAACTAAAATATAAAAATTTAAAAAAAAAACATTATCATGTGACTTGCTGCTACGGAACCCTTAATGGGCGAGTCCGACTCGCACTTGGCCGCTTTTTTTTAAGTATCTTAGACATTTGTATCCCTTGGTTGGTGTGCAATAAAGAGTATCTATCTATAAAAGATGTTATTAAAAATCTTCTATATTTTCCTTTATCGAAACATAACACACTATTTACAATTTTAGATAAATTTCATACTATTTCCGGAGCACCAGTCTTTAGAAACAAGATTTTAATAAAACCCAATTTATAAGAGCGAGTGGAGGCAGTAATTCTTAACGTAAGTGAATTAAAATCGAAACCTTGAGGGACATGCAACAGGAGATATTAAGTTGGGGATCGCGTATAGTGATGTGGTTGTTCAGTATTCAATGCGTGTATTTGATTTGATATGTGTTTTTGGGGTAATATGATTCGTGTTTATGTACCTATTTCATCAGTTGTATCTCAATAAAGCCACTGCGGGGTACTGCGGAGGTTCGAATATTAATACAATGTTTAGGATTTTGTCGATATAATTATTATGAAAGAAGATATTGGATATTGTACAAATTGAAATAATAGTAGTTTATGCAACTGTCATATAAGAAGGGGTATTAAAACACGAGAGTCTGTTTATGCGATAATAGGTTGACTCGAGTGTTTTAATACCTAAGTTATATGCAGTTTCATACACTACTTTATCTTCACTCATAGGAAAAATTGAAATTGAACAAAGTAGGTAGGTTACAAGGACGCCATTTTTTTCACAGTTCGAACTGCGCATGCGTGCGTTCTTTTTTCATATTCAGCCTAAAACCTTAGACTAGTTTAATGAATAAAAAAAGATAGCGGTACTAGAATGAGTTTTATGATACAGTTGGCAGTACTATAATAAGTTTTATCTACACCCATTTTTTTTTTTTTTTTTTTTTTTACGTGCGGAACATGCTTTAAATCCTCTATAAAAGATTCTGAAACAGTTAGCTTATTGCCAACATTAATACATCCAATGTCCTAATAACCATAATATCATCCGAACGGGTGTTATAATGTTGTATGAAATTTCATAATAACACTCCTTTCGCTTTTTCAATCTCTTCCGCGCAAAGGGTTACTCATCAGACAGCCAAATTCTTAGCGCTCGATGCGTGGAATCTGTATGAGTTTCAAAAAAAGAACTGTCATTCACGCGCGTTGCATTGCACTACCACAGCGGCGGCGCGCGCCGTAAAAAAAAAATTAAAGCTTATTCGTTCGAATTCGAAATCCCGCTATTTTTCTCCGCTATTATTTTTGCAAATTGTTTTGTTTACTTACGAAAATACACATCATGGGTGTAGATAAAGTCTTGTATGCAACTGTATAATTAGGTTTTTAGTCGGTTCAAGCCCGACATAACCGAAACCGGGGTATCCGAAGGGATTTCCGCACGAAAAAAAAAAAAAAAAAAAAAAAAAGGTATTAAAACACTCATGTGATACTATTATCACACTCAGCTTCGCTTCGTGTGATGTGATAAACCCACATTCATGTTTTAATACCCCTCATTATACCACAGTTGCATAAATAACTATTATTTTTAACTGTATGTATATGCGTTTATAAAGTGCGTATGTATAGAATCGTCTTTGAATTCGTAATTCGTTTTTCGATTTGAGTGTATAGATAAAACTATTTTTAACACACTTTATCGCGATTTATTACTATGTATGAGGGCATTTCCAGCAGGCCCGAGACGGCGTGCGGTTTTAGTCGGTTCAAGCCCGACCTAACCTCCCCCGCTGGCACGCGGGGGGGTATCCGAGGGGATCTCCGCACGAGAAAAAAATAAATAAAAGGTAATTAAGGTAACCTTTTTTTTTTTTTTCGTGCGGAAATCCCTTCTGGTCTTCAGACGCCGGAGTATAAGGTTTGCCCATAAGGCATTTCCCTCGCACCCCTACGGCGCAGGGTCATCTCCGGTTTCGAGATGGCCCCCTCGGGGGCAGCAGGGTACATGGCATTACTCGCGAAAGTGTGTACCTACCTAGGAAGATCCGCGAGGCTATTGAAATAAAAAAAAACAACCAACTTTTAATAGAGAAGATGGTTGGAATGTACCACCAGCTTGGGACCCAGTCATTCACTTAATTCATTGCAAGAAAAATCAAAATACAAGACTTCATGACACTGTGAGCTCATTCTGCGTGAACCTCCGACAATATCATGACGCCTACACATTTGAATTTTATTGATGTTTCTAGAAGCTACATATATCATTCTCATGCATGGACGAATGAATCAGAAGACTTTGAAGAATTTTAGAATGGATAGATATTTTAGGCCACCTGTCACCCCACCCCTGTCATTCCGGGGCAAGATGGGGACACCGTGGTTCCCAAACCCGCTCGAAACCGGAGATGACCCAGGGTCAGTCGGGGTGCGAGGGAAATACCTTATGGGCCACCTAACACCCCGGCGTCTGAAGACTTATGACTGCGTGCGATTTTAGTCCGTTCAAGCCCGATACGCTAGCGGGCGGGGGGGTACCCGAGGGGATTTCCACCCGAAAAAAAAATTAAAATATCTAAATTGTGATCCAGTTTACCTTATATTGTCGTAATAATAAAAGTGAGTTTAATTGGTAATACAATAAAAATATGTATTTGTGTTAGTTTTTTGCTTTTATCATCCACCAACACTTTACAGCCACAGAGAAAAACAGCATTAAGGATGCTGAGGAAGAAAGATTTGGAGGAGTCAGACAATTTACAGATGAAAGAATATGGGATGCCGTCAATGTCCGGTGATGAGTCATAACCGTAGCATCACTTAGCATAGAACTAGACTTTACGTGGAGATTTATTTACTGTCAGACAACTTCCGTAATATTGAATTATATCTGTGTCGCAGAGATCTCATAAATATATAATTTTCGGGAACGAAATTCACAGTTATTTATGTATGATACTAGTGGTGCCCGCGACTTCGTCGGCGAGGATTTAGATTTATAGGGTTTTAGTTCTTACACGCGGAACCCTAATTTTTTTCAACAATTAAAGTGGCCTTCATTTAAATTTCGCCTTGTCATATTAGCTATCTACCAGCGAAAGTTCCATCTCTATCGGCCCAGCCGTTCAAGAGATTACCTACGTCCTTATGAATGAAAGCATGATAGTCTAGTAGACACAACATATCCCGCAGTCGCCTTTGAACTATTTCACATAATTGTATTGCGTTCAATTTGCTAAATATACTCTCAGAGGATATAATAAGCAGGCTTTACGACATTAATTCATATATGTTTAATTATGTACATCTATAAATATAAAATATCCCTATACAGTGTTGATATGTGCATGTACTAAGCTATACATATATTAAATTCCTAACGAGGTGAAAACTGTACATTGAATTTTTTTCTAAAAAAAAAAATTAACCTCGCCTCTTTTCCCCTTTTTACCCTTGCCACATTTACCCTTTTTACCCTTTCCACCTTCCTCCATTTTCACATTTCCCGTTTTTTAACCCTGCCTCATTTCTCCTTTTTACCCTTTTCACATTTTCCTTTTCTACCCTTGCCACTTTTCCCCTTTTTACCCTTTCTATATTTCCCGTTTTTACGCTTTCTATAGATAGATTGATAGAATTCTCTTTATTGTACACCACATATAATTATATAAAATAACTTATTATATAAAATATCTATATTTCCCTTCTTTACGCTTTTTCACATTTCCCGTTTTTACCCTTACCACATTTCCCCTTTTTACCCTTTACACAATTCCCCTTTTTAGCCTTTTATAGTGTGTGTGTGTGCAAGTCACACACGGTAGAAGTGAAACTTCTGAAAGTCCCTAATAAAAAAAAAAACTAGGAACTTATTTTTTCCTTTCATCGAGTCTGAAATCACAACGATTCTAACCAGCGATACCGCTGCGCTGTCGAAATTGTGATTTATGGAGTTTTTTTTGTTGTTTGTCTGCTTTTAAGTATCGATATCCGATGTTACATATTTCTCTATCTATTTCGAACGAATTGTCAATGTAATACGAGTGTACTACATCACCTCATCCCGCCCGTTAAATAAAATAACTTAACACTTACGTGTTAGTATCGACACTGCAGAAATGTACCTTGATCTATTCCGAACTTAACTCATATATATACATAATACATAACTTCACGCCTATATCCCCGAAGGGGTAGGAAGAAGTATATTACACACCCACTATTCGCCTGTTATGTTTAGGTCCCAATGTAATAGGGGGCGAACGTGGGTGTCTAATGTTGTTCCGAACGCCGCTGTGGCGACACACGTTGTTGCGAATTGTTTTTCCACTGCCTCACAGTTTCGAAAGCTCATGGACTCGCGATAGTCGCGAAAGACGCTGGTTCGAAAAACATTTTCACTGCCTCATACCCTCGAATATAGCCACGTTATCGAAAGTCAACTTCCCGGATTAGTGGTTCCGGCACTTCGCCGGCCGCTGCCGCGATACGCTCGCTTCGCTCTCTCGGCTCGCGCTCTGTTGGTGTCACAGATCTTTTTTTTTTTTTTTTTTTACGTGCGGAAATCCCTTCGGATACCCCCCCGCTGGCCAGCGGGGGTGGTTATGTCGTGTCTGGACTAAAACCGCACGGTGTCCTCCCCAAGTGTCCGTTGCCGGGCACCCCGGGTAAGCCCTCGAAAGGATAACCCCAGGGTTGCCGGCGGACTTTGGCCGCCACCGCGGCCTCGCCTGGTGGGGTCGGGTTTTATCCCGCTTCGGTGAGTTGGCAGGCGTATGTAGGGCACACACGACACGCCTCCGCCACGGCCTGCTTCTGTAAGGACGGCGAGTCGGCCAACTGCCGTCCTCAGGCCGCGATCATGGAGGTCGGTAGTCCCGGGCGTAGATGAGTCTGCGGCGTCCTCGCCGCAGACTGCGAAACTCGGGGGGCAGGGTTCTTTCCCGCTCCCTCTCCGCCGTCTCTTTCGCGCGCATTACCTGCTCGCAGAAAGAGGCGGCGGCGTGCCACTTGCTCCCGTCGGAGACCACGGCCCTCACCATGGTCTCCAACGAGAGAACGTCCACGCCCAGGACCGCAACGAGATCCCGGCGTTGACTCGCCCACGCAGGGCACTCCACTAACGTGTGGAGCGCCGTGTCTTCGCCAGGATCCTCGCAGTGCTGGCACTGCGGCGTTGTCTCCCGGTGGATGCGCCACAGATACTTACCGAAACACCCGTGTCCGGTAACCATCTGGCACATCCGGTAGGAGAGGTCCCCATGGTCCCTCTCCAACCACTCCTTCATGATCGGTCTCACCGCCGCAATGGTGGATTTCCCCCACCTTGGGTGCTCAAGTCGCACCCTCCATGTCTCCATGAGTTCCTGGCGGAGCAGGGACCGCTGAGCCCTGATTTCTCGGGGCTCCGGCCTATGGCCCCGCTCCAGCGCCTCCTTGCGCCACTGGTACAGCAGCGCAAGGGCTCTCGCTTCCAGGTCCCATGGAGGGGTCCCAGCTAGGAGACATGCCGCCTCGACGGAGATCGTGCGATACCCCCTGATGACTTAGACGGCCATCGTCTTTAACGGGCTGTTAAGAACAGCCACGTTGCGGGCCGCCAGAGTCTCCGCCCATACGGGGGCCTCGTATAGGGCCATGCTTCGCACGATCCCCAGGTACAGTCTCCTAGTGGGGGCGTTGGGTCCCTTAACGTTGGGCATCAGCCGCGATAGCGCGGCCGCAGCCCCCCTCAGTTTCGGGACCAGACTTCGGAGATGAGGTCCGAAGTCCCATCGGCTATCGAGTACGAGCCCAAGGTACTTCATCGTGGGCTCGATGCCGATGCTTACGCCCCCTACGGTTATGCCAGTTCCCGCAGGTGGCCACCTCCGAGGCCCGTGAAAACACATAGCCTCGGATTTATGGAGAGCCACCTCAAGTCCCAGCCGCCGTATTCGACCCACGAATTGAGCAACCCCTGCCGTGGCCTTCAGTGCCGCGCTTCGGTACGTTGCTCCCCGCGCCATAACGAGGGTGTCGTCAGCATAGCACACTATGCTGACACCCTCGAGCAACGTACCGCGCAGCACCCAGTCGTATCAGATGTTCCACAGGAGTGGCCCTAGGACCGACCCCTGCGGAACACCGCACGACACTTCTCGCCGCCCTGGCCCTAGCCAGCTCGGGTAAACTATGGCCCTCTCGGATAGGTATGCCTCGACAATGCGGCGGAGGTAAGGAGGCACTCCGTGATACGCGAGCGCCTCCCTAACGCAGCTCCAGGGTAGGGTGTTGAAGGCGTTGGCGATGTCAAGAGACACCGCCACCACCACCCCACCCCGCGAGACTACTTCCTCCGCCAGGCGCCTAACGCGCATGATCGCTTCCACGGTGGAGCGCCCCCGGTGGAAACCGAACTGGTTGTCCGCCAGATCTGGCCCCACGTTCGTGAGATGCTCGACGAGGCGCTCTGCAATAATCCGCTCAAAGAGCTTGCACACCTCGTCGAGCAACACGATCGGCCGGTAAACGGATGGCTGGTCCGCCGGCCGCCCCGCCTTCCGGATAAGGACCAGTTTCCCCGTCTTCCAAGCCTTTGGAAACTGGCCCCTTTCGAGGCATGCGCTAAAGAGCGCCACCAGTCGAGGCCCTAGTTCCTCCAGGGCCAGGACCCATGCTCGGCCAGGAATGCCGTCGGGTCCGGGGGCAGTGCATTTCCGGGCTTTAAGCCGGAGCACGGCTACCCCCAGTTCACTCTCCCTGACTTCGGGCACATCGCTCTCGCTATTATCAGCGTCAGGCGCCTGAGGCGGAGCCATACGCGGAGGGACATGCTCCGCCACTCTCGCAGGGAACAATGAGCCCAGTATCCCCTCCAGCCGCTCCGGCTGGAGGCTCTGGGTCAGTAGGGGCGCCCTTGGGCGGATTTTGCCCCTGACCGCAAGGTAAGGACGCCCCCATGGGTTCTGCTCCAGAGACTCCAGCAGCTCTTCGCGGGCCCGCCGTTTGGCCTGCTTTATGGCTTCCTGGAGGGTCCTCTTGGCCCCCATGTACGCCTCATACAGCTCCGCCTCTCGGGCTGCCGCATCGTCTGGGCGGCGACGCCTCCGGCGAAACCTGGTGTACTGGCGGCGAGCGGTCACGCACGCTGCTCGCAGCTGTGCGAGCTCCGCTGACCACCAGTACACCTGTTTCTTTGCCGGGCCGGGCTTAACCCTAGGCATCGCCGCATCACAGATATGAGACATGGCTCTCCTGAACCATTCCGCCTCTGCGTCGACATCGGCAGGCCTGGCCAGTGACGGAATCCAGGCCTGCACTATTGATGCCTCCAGGAGAGCCTCCCGATCCAGGCGTCTGAGCGCCCAACGTGGATCCGGGGGATTCGCGATTGTCGGCGGCAGGTTAGTTGGAGGGGAGACGTTGAACCGAATATACTTATGGTCGGAATCCGTCTCCTCCTCCTCCACCACGCGCCAACCCTGGGCGCGGCGGGCGAGAGCAGGGGTCGCGAATGCGACATCCACGACCGAACTGAGCCCCCGCCGCTCCCAGGTGGCGACACTCCCCCGGTTGAGGACCTCTAGACCACGGGCGTTGGCCCAGTCCTCCAGTACTCGCCCCTTGTCATTGGTTTCCCGGGAGCCCCAGGCCTGAGACCAGGAGTTGAAGTCTCCCAGGACCAAGACAGGACGAGGACGGCACGCAGCGAGAACGATGTCCAGTTCAGCGAGCCTTATCTCAAGCTCGTACTGGTCAAGGCTTGGCGAGAAGTAGACGGCCACGACAGCCAAGCCCTCATAGTCCGCCGCGACACAGCCTCTGCACCTTGCAATGAGTGCAAGGCGCGAGGTGTCCGCGGCGGACCCCCCGAAGACGGTCGCTACGCCGTCCAGGTCCACCGGGCTTCTGGGGTGGACCCAGTACGGCTCAGCGACTACGACCACATTGATAGACCACTCCACGATGCTCTGGTACAGAAGATCCTGAGCACCGGTGCAGTGGTTTATGTTCGCCTGCAGGATGCGGATTGGTGTGTCCATTAATGGACGTCCATCTCCGCATCCCGCCGCGAATGTGGCCGCTCTTGAGCGGCACCCCCGCTACCCGTTGCGGACGAACGGGGCTTTGGCCTCGAGGCGGCGCAGGTTCTGCTGTCCGCCCGGTGCTCCGCCGCTTTGCCCTCCGCTACGCATTTGAAGCAGCGCGGCGGAGCATCACAAGCACTGGCCTTGTGCCCGGGCTGACTGCAGCGGAAGCACCGATCCCCCACGGTGTCTCCCGCTGTGCACTGCACTCCCACATGCCCCACGGCCAGGCACCTGAAGCACCTGGTCTCGCGGGGCTGCAGGAGTTGCACCCGCGCCTTTAGGAAGCCCCCAACGAGGAGGCTCCGTTCGTCCGCAATTTTCTGCGGCGCTGCGACGGGACAGTTGACGACTGCCGTGCCTTGACCGTTGGAGCTGAAGCGGATTTCTCCAGCTCTCACCTGATCACGGGGGCAGCCGCCCGCCTCCACGACGGCGGAGATGACTTCCTCCGTCGTGGCCGCGTCATCCAGTCCCGAAATGCGAAAACCTGCGCATTTGTTGGGTCTGGTGACGCGGACGGCTTCGGTATCCAGCGACTCCCTCAGCTTGGCCGCTAGGGCGCCGACTTTGGGGCCGCTGGTGGCGCCGGAGACCTCGACGAGGCGAGCTCCGGTGCGAGTTGTTTTGCACCGGAGCCCCCCCTCAATTTCGAGGGCCTTGAGGTCCACTGAGGCTTTAACCTGCCTCAGGACCTGGGCGTACCCCACGCCCTTCTCCACACCCTCCGTCGTCACCGTCAGGACGACGGCAGTGGAGCGTGGGGCGCGGAGCCTCTTCGGCGCCTTCGCCGCAGCGGCTTTTGCCGTCTTAGCCACCTTCTTAGCCGCCTTTTTGGCGGCTTTTTTTGCCTTTTTGGCGGCTCCCGCTACCACCCATTCCTCCCCTCTGGAGGAACGCTCGGGTGCAGCGGGAGCGGCGGTTATGGCGGGGGCGGGGGTGCCGCGCTTCTTCCCCTTCCCTTGTGGCGTTGGGGCCACTGGGGCGGCGGGGCCGGGCTTACCACTGACATCAGCCACGAAAGACGCAGTCCGTGTCAGTGGGGGACGGTAAGCCCGGTCCTCTAACACGCCAAGCCGCCTCTCGATGGCCGCCAGGAGCTGCACCACACTAGGCGCAGGCTCAGGCGGCGGATTGGGCGCCGGTCTAGGCGCTGATTTTGGCGCCGGCTTAGGTGCCGACTTTGTGGCCGGCTTTGGCGTCGCATTTGGCGCCGACGTAGGCGCCCCCTCTGGCGGCGCAAGAGCCCTCGGGTGTTCCGCCACCTCCTGGGCTCTTGGGGCCTTCTGGGCCTCCGGGGATCCCCTGACCATCTGGGTCAGTTGTCTGACCTCCTCCCGGAGGACCCGCTGTTGCTCCAAGGAGTTGGCCAGCTCAGTTTCCAGGCTTGTGACCCGGGCCCTGAGCTTGACCTCCTCCTCGGAGACGCTCCTACCAAGGAGCTCCTCCAGCGCCGTCCTGGCGACGGCGACGTTTTCCACCATCGTCTTTTTTTTTCCCGACACATTTTTGGACCCCTTAATGGTGTCCGTAATGCGGGCAAGCGCTGCGAGGAGTTCCCTCGCCGCGGGGACGCCTTGGTCCCTGCCACTGGGTAGTGGAGGGACGTGCACCGGCTGCTTCATAGATCTGGTCGCCGCGGTGGTCAATATTTTTTTGGCTGGCCGATCATCCTCACTCGAGGAGACCGTCCGTTGTCCGGAGCTTCTGCTCCGGTCAAGGGACGGTCCACCCGAGCGAGGCCGCTTACGTCGGAGACCCTCTTCGGTCTCCATACGGCTGGATACTGACTCGTTGTCAGTACCCGCCGTCGACGCCGCAGACGCAATGTCTGCGTCCGTTTCCCCACCTGTCGGTAACGGAGTAGCGGGTCTGGTGAAGACGGCCTTGACAGACCGCGAGTGAGGCCCCCGCCTCACCTCCTCTTCACCCCCCGCTACCTCCGTTCCATCGTCTCGGATGCCGTTGTCCGCGCCAAGGTCGTCGTTAATTGTATCGTCCGGTTTGTTTGTTTTGTTTGTGATATTATTCATAGTATATCCCCCCACGAGTATGGGGAAAAGGTGGTCCATCCAGGCGGAGCCCCCTGCACCTGGATAAGCCTATATACTATGGAGGTCGGCTGGTATCCATAGGTTTTGACGACTTCGCTGTCGGGTGTTATAGACATTTCCTTGTCGTGGGCCGGCCAATAAAGGCAAGCCCTCCGGTCGGCAAGTTCACAGTGTACACTTCTGGAGCCACCAGTCAGGTCGTTGCTGATCATCTGCCGATTACGGAAGGCGAGAGGATGGCTTGTCCTCTCTCACCGGCGGTGGCACAAGTGCCCGTCGGCCCCTGCGTGAGCAGTGGGCCAACCCGCCCCTGGATCCCCCAGGACTCTACGGTGGCCTCCACCACTAACAGCATCGCTCATCCTGTCTCCTCTGAAAGCAGAGGAGTACGGAGAGCGATGTGTTCCCGCCACGTTGGGTATTGGCCGACGGTCAATGCCAACCCCATGAAGGGGAAGCCATTGACCGCCGCCCAGGGTGCACCGGCCGCTCCGATTCCGTTCCCCCCGGACTGCAGCGGGATCGGAATCGGGGCGACACTCGAGGAGGTTACCCAACACACACCCCTGGTGTCACAGATCTAACCTAACCTAACCCAGAAGCGCCGGAACCACTAGTCACTCTAATAGGCACTCTAATCGCAACAATGTTTTTCGAAACAGCATCTTTCGCGACTATTTCATTCGAGTCCATGAACTTTCGAACCTGTGAGGCAGTGGAAAAATAATTCGCAGTAGCGTGCATCGCAAGGACGGTATTCGACTACATATACGCCCCCCGGCGAACTTATTGCTATCTACCGGGCACATTACTAAGCAAACGATAACTAACCTTTTTAATACACATAATTAGGAAAAGCAGAGGTGTGTGCCCGGGGCGACTGGGGATCGAACTCGCGACCTCGTCTCAGCAGTCCTTTACGTACGCCACTGGGCAATCGCCGTTAATATACATAATAATCTTAAACAATTGAACTCAAATATTTTCCATTGGAGCATGCGCTATTACATATTTTCCCCAACGCTTCACCTGACGTTTTCCTAGCTGTAAAATATTCTACGAAAATAAGCGCCAGTTCTGTGCCCAATTACGCCGGTGGTTCTTGAAAAAAGCCGTTGAAATTTTTCCATAATTCACTCTCATCCTTTTTTCATCGTGGGAATTAAAGTCAATGGAGAACAATAGGGCGCGGTTGTTTTATATCCTCTTGAGTTAACTTCTTAAGACGATAGATTTTTTTTTGGTTGAGTTGCGTTCAAAGGAATTGGGTTGGAAGTTTAGAAAAATTACACATCTTTTGTGATAATTAGAAGGACGTGGTTGTATATTGAATTATTTATAATATGCTAATATTGGAACATAACTAAAATTAATGTATGTATATAGGTTTAATATGTATGTATTGACAAAAAGTATATAAGTAAGTTTGACGACCTCTGTAGTGTAGCGGTAGCGCTTCTGACTGCTAAGTCAGAGGTCGCGGGCTCGATACCCGCTCAATGCAAATATGTATATTTTCATTGGTCTGGGTGTTTCTATGTATAAATTCTAGAACCCATATGACAAGCTCCGCTTAGTATCGGTCTAGATGGCGTTGTGTACTTTGTCCTACAATATTTATAAATTTATTCTTTATCCACATTCTAGAACCCACAACACAAGCTAGTTAAACTGTGCTTACTTCAGGTCTACAGAGCGCTGTGTAAAAATGTCGTAGAATATTTATTTATTTATTAACTCTCATTGATTTCGAATAATACTAAAGTCCATTGTAACCAATAATAATGTGTGCAGCAAATGATACGCACTAAAGTTTAACGTACGAAAACCCAACAAATTCTTCCTTTGCTATTTTGATTTCATAAAAATCATTTAGATAAATTGGGTCGTCTTTTATTACGAGTACTTAACCAATTTCGATTTATCTTCAGTCTTTGTAAAACCCTGTGGAACCTTCCCAACTTAAGTGGTTACCCATTCGCGAGGGCTGAAGATTAAGCATCCAATATCCTATTGTCATTTTCAACCCTCCCATTGCTGTGGGCCACCTACATAACTTACAACTTTCGATTCCTATGCTCCAATCATGGCGACCCCTTCGCTCTTCAAATAATCAACTTTTTTATTGGTGGGGTTTTTATGTTATTTTGTCAATTTTGGATTTCCACTGAAGGACGGTAGTTGTTGTAAAAATTATTTAATGAATCAAAGGATTCAATTTGACTTCACCTCGCCTGATGGTAAGCTGAAGGTAAAGTCTCAGGAAAGAAGGTCACCATTACATACACGTACCATGTTAACAATGGTGGCACTCAGCTTGACGGCCTCATCAGAAGAGGATTGTCGTCTCAGCACCGCGTGACACCCATCGGTCCCACTAGTGCTGCGACCACAATCCCCCTGCCCGCCTATGCACTTGCTGACCCCTGAAGGCAATCAAACCGAAATTGGATTACTATGATTTAAAGTTATATTTCACCATCAGCCCAGAGTCAATCTCGGTTTAAAACCTTACCCTTTGAAACCCCTCTCCAACTCCTTTTTCCTTATGGTTTATTTATATTGACTTTTCCGGGAGCAACTGCTGTCTGACCCCCAAACCCCGAGAATCCAAAACGGCTCTGGCTCCCGGGGCTATGCGTCAATCAGCAGGTGTAACGGCTTGCAGCTGATGTTGGTTTGAGCTCCGACGATCATGGTGGAGTCCCATACACCCGTTGAAAGTCGTATTTAGGATATAATATACTTTTTTTTTTTTTTTTTTTTTTATCGTGCGGAAATCCCTTCGGATACCCCCCCGCCGGCCAGCGGGGGCGGTTATGTCGGGCTTGCACCGACTAAAACCGCACGCCGTCTCGGGTCTTCAGACGCCGGGGTTTAAGGTTACCCATAGAGCATATCCCTCGCACCCCGGCTGACCCTGGGCCATCTCACCACTAACAGCATCGCTCATCCTGTCTCCTCTGAAAGCAGAGGAGTACGGAGAGCGATGTGTTCCCGCCACGTTGGGTATTGGCCGACGATCAATGCCAACCCTATGAAGGGGTGAAGGGGAAGCCATTGACCGCCGCCCAGGGTGTACCGGCCGCTCCGATTCCGTTCCCCCCGGACTGCAGCGGGATCGGAATCGGAGCGACACTCGAGGAGGTTACCCAACACACACCCCAGGATATAATATACCTACAAACATAAACTCACCTCTTAAACCCAGATGGGGTAGGCAGAGGTGTATATATACGATAATGTCATATTTCGTACTCTGTACACAAATTAATTGAAATAGATTCTTTGACATGAAAACTTTTTTTTGTCGTGTGGATATCCCCTTCGATATGGATTTACCGTGGATATCCCCTTGGATCCGCCGGCCATCGGGGGCGGTTATGTCAGCCTTGAACAGACTAAAACCGCACCCCGTATCGGGACTTCAGACGCTGGGGTGTGACATGAAGTACCTCAGACAAATATATTAATCATAGAATTGAGGTTTTATCCCACGAGATACAACTAATTGTGTGATATTAATGTATTTATTCTACGACATTCTACACAGCGCTTTCTAGACCCAAAGTAAGCATAGTTTAACTAGCTTGTGTTATGGGTTCCAGAATGCGGATAAACATACTTATATAGATACTTTTTTTCTGTAAATCCATCATCCAGACCAATGCAAATAGACATATTCATGCATACAAATATTTGCACTGAGCGGGAATCGAACCCGCGCCCTCTGTCGTAGCAGTCGAATTTTGGTAATGTATTTTTGGAACCTACTCGAATAACTGCCACAAGTGCAACATGTATTGATAATATTTTCACGGACATTAAACCTATTAACAAATGTATTGTGGATGCTGTACACTCGGATCATCGTGGCCAATTTATAAAATGCTACAGAAATTATTATGAAGTAAGAAGAAAAGAAATTAAATTTGTACCGATAAACCAATATCGTTTAGATGCTTTCAAGGAAAATATAGTGAATAAACTTCCTGATTTGCCCTTGTACACTAGTGTAGATAAGTCTTATGCAGACTTAATTAACCTGATCAATACTGAGTTTGGGAGAATTTTTACCCCAAAAACATTATCGATTGGCAGCCGTCCTGTTTTCAGTGACTGGGCAACACCAGGGATTTATAATAGCAGGAGGAGATTGTATGAATTATATTCTGAAAAATCATACAATTTCAACCCTGATTTTCAGAATTATGTCAAAAACTATTCTAAAATATTTAAGCGAGCCTGTTCCTTTGCTAAATCAAACTTTATAAAAAACAAAATATCAAATTCTGTTAATAAAATTAAGACTACTTGGAACATTATAAATTCCGAATGTGGTAAATCTCCAGCAGTTGTAAGAGATTACCATTTAAAAATAGACGGTCGCCATGTCACGGAGGATCTGGAAGTTGCGACAGAGTTTGAACACTTTTTTTCAAATATACCTGTAGCCACTACCCGAACTCTTCAGTCGTCTTCCACTTCCGCTGAGTCATTGCTTATGGAATCAATTACAAAATGTGAGGACGCTTTCAGATTCTCAGTTGTTGATAGCAAGGACATCACAAAAGCGTTTAAATCCATTGATATTAAAAAGACCGCGGACCTATGGGATTATCAGTCAAAACTGTTTCAAGCATCATTGATGTCATTGCTCCCCATCTAGCAACTGTGTTTAATGACTGCGTCAGTAGCGGTATATTTCCTGATTTAATGAAACATAGTAAAGTCATACCTTTGTTCAAGGCAGGCAGCACCTCAGATCCCTCGAATTTCAGACCCATCTCTGTGTTGCCAACCTTGAGTAAAGTATTTGAGAAATTAATTCTAGACCAAATGCTAACCCATTTTAATAAATATAAATTATTTCATGATAAACAGTTTGGGTTTACTAAAGGACGATCAACGACGGATGCTGGTATAGAGTTATTGAAATGTATTTACGAGGCCTGGGAGGATAAGCAGGATGCATTAGGTGTTTTCTGCGATCTATCCAGAGCCTTCGATTGCGTCCACCATGATACATTGGTCAGGAAATTAGATTATTACGGAATAAGGAACAAGGCTCTCGACCTTTTGACTTCTTATTTAAACAATAGAATTCAGAGGGTTGATGTGAACGGTACACGTTCGGTGGGATCTTTGGTTTCGATGGGCGTTCCACAGGGTTCGATACTTGGACCATTTTTATTTTTAATTTATATAAATGACCTCCCTTACTACGTAAGGGATAAAAATAGTATTGTTTTGTTTGCTGATGATACTTCCTTAATATTTAAAATTAAAAGACAATTAGATAATTATGACGAAGTGAACAACGCAATCTCACGAGTGGTTCATTGTTTTAATATAAATAATCTTTGCCTTAATGAAAAAAAAACCAAATGTATTAAATTCACCCTACCTAATGTTACACAGGTGGAAACCAATGTACAACTTAATGGACAGTTGTTGAGCCTTGTGGAATCAACCGTGTTCTTAGGTTTAAGTATCGATGCTAAATTACAGTGGGGATCACATATTGAAAAAATAGCTAGTAGGTTAAGTTCTGCTTCCTACGCTGTGAAAAAGATTAGGACTTTAACAGACATAGATACCGCTAGAATAGTTTATTTCAGTTATTTCCATAGTATTATGAGCTATGGCATTCTCCTTTGGGGTAATGCCGCAGATTTAAATACAATCTTTGTGCTGCAAAAGCGGGCGGTGCGGGCAATTTATAAGTTGGGCCCAAGAGTCTCCCTCCGAGAAAAGTTCAAAGAAATAAACATTCTAACTGTAGTTTCCCAATATATTTTTGAAAATCTTTTGTATGTTAGAAGAAACATTTCCAATTTTTTAAGGCTTTGTGATATACATAACGTAAATACTAGACATAAAAACAATCTTGTGGTTTGTAATAGTCGACTCCACAAGATTAGTAATTCCTTTCAGGGTAACTGTATACGCTTCTACAACAAGCTTCCTAGTGAAATGAAGAATCTACCTCTTCATAAATTTAAAAGCCAAATTAAAAGTAAACTCTGCCAAAAAGGCTACTATAAAATTCAAGACTATTTAGACGACAAACAAGCTTGGATATGAACTGTTTGCTCTCTCTCTATGCTACTCAAATGGAATATTGTACTTAGGTTAAGTAAATATGTTTGTAAATAGACCAAAAAAAAAACAGCCCGCTGAGTTTCTTGCCGGAGTCTTCTCAGGACAGGGCCGCGTTTCGAACCGGTGGTCCATTTGCCAAACATTAGATTATTTATTTTTTTATGACGTTTTGTAAGTTCCGTATTAATGGTCTATGCAGAATAAATGGTTTTTGACTTTGACTTTTGACTTTGACTACCGGTACGCTACAGAGGCCGTCAATATAAATTAAAACTTTGTCCTCCCATTACTAATAAGTTTAGACAGCGAGAAAATTCTCTGCGAAATCGTAACAAGTATATGCTTTGCTCTCAGTATACTAAGTGAACACTTTACAACGAAAGCGAGCATTAATCTTGTGTTATTCGCTATTTCACTAGGCTCTAAATATGTTTTTGTTTTTTCGCAGACAAGTGTTGGACAACGGCACCCTGGTATTCCTGCCATTCAGCGCGGTACAGTACAGACAAGACATTCACGCAACGGTGTATCGCTGTCGTGCGAATAACGCACACGGTACCATCGTCTCCAGAGACATGAGGACGCAGGCAGGTCAGTGATCCTTTAAAATATATTGTAGACTATAAATCTTTAGTATTTCACGGCCGGAGTTGCATGTAGAATATACTGCTTCCGGGCTGATTGGCCGTGGTCCATAGGAAACTTGTGTTCCAAACGTTTCGTCGATCACTGTGGTCGACATCTTCAGTGGTTCAGGTCCGGGTGCCACTGAAGATGTCGACCGCACTTCTACTTCTACACACTCGTCGACGCCCGGACCAGTACCACTGACATTCTACATATATTGTAGACTAGTTCTTTATACTAAGGTAGCATACGGTATAAAGTATTCTCGATGACAAGCGGTTATTGAGGCTTCTAGACATTTACAACGAAAGAGGGGAAACTAAAGCGTTGTCATGTGCCGCGAAGAAAGTGGCCAAAAAGATAAGAACAGAACAGAGAGATAAAATTAAATTTTTAAACAACTAGTATGCTTACTTTTCCAATAGATTTAGGTCAGAAAAAGAGAACATCTAGGACGGGACTTGAACCCGCGATCAGTCCCTGACCAACTTAGCCACCTAGACACGTACGTCTCAAGGCGACGCTGGAGCCATTTACCGTAATTCTTGCGACAGTAAGTAAGCCCCTGTAAGAGACTGGTCGCGAGTTCAAGCCTCGTCCTAGATATTCTCTTTTGCCGATCTAAATCGATTGGAAGAGAGATAAGAGTTTTCTTGTCTAAAATCGTAGCATACTGCTACTTAACATAAGCTACTGAGAGCCTGGTACTTTCAAAAAAATCAACTCATAATATGTTAAGAGGAACATGCCCTCACCCACTAGGTACAGAAAGAACATCTACTAAGGAGGTAATAATAGAGTTCAAATTTAATTAAAATATTTTTTAAGTAGAAGGGTTGACTAGACCCCGCCTGGTAATATACTGGTCTGAAAAATGTAAGCCACTTTTATAGAATATTTCGACAATTATCTATTTAAAAAAATTATTAATTAACGAACTGAAAGATGTACTTTTAATAAAAATACAATTTAAAGCTAATTACAAATAAATGTAAAAAGAACTAAACCTAAAGATAGAAAAATATTTACATACATGCGTCATAGAATTCCTCCGCATCATCACCTACTGGTAATGTTCCCAGAAGACTGGCAGCATTGCCACGTTGAATGGCAATGCTAATTCTTTGTGCAAGATGAAGTTCAGCCTTCTGGTCACGTGTAGCGTCGATCAACCGCTTTGCCAAATTTTTGTAGACAAAACGGGCACTTGAACCCCATGACCCCAACGTCGCAACCCCAAACGGCTCAAAAACATAATCCCCTACTAGATTGGAGTATTTACATCGTTTGAGGCTTTCGGCAGATGCAGCAGCAGCGTCGGCACAACTCGACAATTTATTCATTAATGCTAAAATAGGGGTCTTCTGTTTGACGCCTTCATAGATGCTTTTTCACAGCCCCACATAAACGACACGGAATTACAGGACGAAAACACGTGTGCTGGTACAGAATTTGAAGTAATATGGTAGGTTTTAAACACAGTTTTGTTCACTTCTTGTTCGTTAGGCAATAGTTTAAAACAAACATTACCATAATGCGAACAAAGACGCAATAACGTACTGATAACTATCTCAGAAGAAAAAAATAAAACATAATTAATTAAATTAATTTGAAAATCCTAAAGCCGTAATCGATAAATGCTATGAACATCATTGTGTAAGTCATACTGTAAATAATAATAATTACGGTAGTCATCCACGCGTATGCGCTGCCAATTTATTGCTCATTAGCGCTCGATTCTGTTCAGATTGGCGCGCTTCCTACCTTCTACCTATATTTTCCTAATAAATCCCTCGCTTGGTAGGTGTATAGGTATTAATATATGGATGGGCAGGGTTGTACCATGCGCATAAATTTCGGTAGTTATATTTTCGGTTTCACGAAAATGTGGCGAGAGTGATGCCGCCAACGAGGTATCGGCGCATGAGGTCACTCAACGACCTCTGTCGTCCATGAGCGCAGGCCTGGGGGTGGCAGGTGAGGCCGCCTGTTACCCCACCAGAAGCAGGCCAGGGGTGGCGGGGTGACAAGTCCTCCCCCCCCTTTCCGGGCAAGATATGGACACTGTGGTTCCCAAACCCGAGGGGGCCATCTCGAAACCGGAAATAGCCCTGGGTCAGTCGGGGTACGTGGGAAATGCCTTATTGGCCGCCTTACATGCCAGCGTCAGAAGACCCGAGATGACGTGCGGCTTTAGTCGGTTCAAGCCCGACATGACCTCTCCCACTGGCCGGCGGGGTGGTATCCGAGGGGATTTCCGCACGAATAATAAAAAATCGGCCAAGTGCGAGTTGAACTCGCCCATTCAGGGTTCCGTGGCAGCAAGTAACATAATAATGTTTTTTTTTATTTTTATATTTGAGTTGATTGAATGAAAGATAAAATGCGGTTTACGATTTATGACGCATTAAAAAAAAACTACTTACTAGATCTTGTTCGAACCAATTTTCGTTGGAAGTTTATTTGGACACACATTTTACCACTTTGGAAGTGTCTCTCGCGAAAACTATTCAGTTTAGAAAAAAATGATTTTAGAAACCTCAATATCATTTTTGAAGACCTATCAATAGATACCACACACGTATGGGTTTGACGAAAAAAATTTTTTGAGTTTCAGTTATAAGTATGAAAATCTTAATGCGTTTCACAGAATACATCTACTTACCAAGTATCAACAGCATAGTTCTTATAGTTTCGGTAAAAAGGGGCTGTGACATACAGACGGACAGACAGACAGACATGACGAATCTATAAGGGTTCCGTTCTTTGCCATTTGGCAACGGAACCCTTAAAAGGTTTCACGGCATTAAATAACAAGATGAGAAAATGTGCATGTGTTGGAAGCGAAATATACGGAATTTTAAGGAAAGATAATGAAGAAACTCCTCGAGCAAGTCAGCGTCGCATGCATAACTATAAACTGCGAACTAGTGGTGCTGGGAAGTCTGAGGTAATCAAACTCAATTTGATGATAATAAAATTGAATAGGGTGTGGGTGTGGCAGAAGGAACATGAAAGTAAGCTGAATGCTGTTGAAATGAGAAATCTAAGAAGTATAGCTGGAGTTACCCTGATGGACCGAGTGAGGAACAGCGTGATTAGGGAACGTTGTGGTATGGCAGAAGATGTAGTGACCAAGATAGAGAAAGGGATGCTTAGATGGTTCGGTCATGTAGAGAGGATGGATGAAAGGAGATTAACGAAACAGATTTATGGGGCTAGGGCTAATGGGCAACCCGGTAAAGGTCGACCAAGGCGTACGTATGCCAATCACATCGAGGACGTTTTGAAGAAAGGCCAGGTCAGAAGTACCCGTAACCCGTAACATCAAATAAATCGCGATAGAATCTGTTAAAAATAGTTTTATTTGTATGTGTGACATTCGCTTAAACTTCCGTATCACTATGAAACTCATTTAAAACATCACACAAAATTATTATTTTTCTCGTCCCCTAATCAGTCACTGTCATACATAAATCTGATTACCGATTTGTAAAAGACTACAACCGTGTTCTCGCCCTCGGAGGGCTGATCACAGAGTGTTGCAAAGAATTTATATTTTGGATTACGTGTAAACATTCAACGGGCACTCTCTAGGAAATGAAATCTCATTAGTGTTATTAGTTTTTAATTTTAATAATAAATAAATATCTGCATTGGCGTATGCGCGGCTTTTGGTACGAATGGCTTACAATGTGTTGTAAAGAAAAGATACATTATTACGTATTACCTCGTGTTATTCTCAGTATAACCAACAAAAAAAGCAGCCAAATGCGAGTCGGACTCACCCATGAAGGGTTCTGTAGAAGTAAGTAACATAATAATGTTTTTCTTAATTTTTATATTTCAGTTGATTGAATGAGAGGTAAATTGCGGTTTACGATATATGACGTATTAAAAAAAAACTACTTACTAGATCTCTTTCAAACCAATTTTTGGTGGAAGTTTACATGGTAATGTACATCACATATTTTTTTTTAGTTTTATCATTGTCTTATTTTAGATGTTACGGGGGGGGGGGGGGGGCACATTTTACCACTTTGGAAGTGTCTCTCGCGCCAACTATTCAGTTTAGAAAAAAAAGATATTATGTAACAGGGATAGTTGAATTTAAGGTTTATTATAAGTTACAAGTTATTAGAAGTTAGTAGTTGGTTTATAAGGTTATAGCAAATCAAACATGAGACTAGTTTTACCTTTCATATATTAAATGTAATAAATTGTATGTGACCTCAAGGGTGAGTACGCATAATTTTTATTAAGATTGAAGTTAAGGAAGTGAAGTTAAGAGATGTGAAAGACGGCCCGCGGCAGCTAGGAGTCTGCACTTAGTTTTGCCCGGCGTGTCGCGCTGGCATCCACCGCTGCGTGACTCGCTCGGCGGACCAACAGCTCAGTACCAGCTATGCACTAGTGGTAGCGATGCTGAAAATTAGGGGCTCGCAAAACCGCTGCATCGTAATTTATAACGTCGGCTGAAAGCAGCGACTTGGTGGGAGTCCATAGATAATGAACCACAGCCGATAGGGTTGACCACAGCTAACATAGACCGAGTCGATGAAAGAATACAGATAATATTAGTAGACTATGAATCGATATCAACTAAGGAATCGACTACATATTCCACTAATATTCTTAAAAGTGCAATGTGCATTGTTACAATAAATTAAAGTTTAATCATTTAAATCACATCAATAACTTAATTGGTAAAATTCTATTGTAGTTACAAAAACTTGCATACATTACCACTTTACATGATAAGCTGGTCGCTTATTATGTTGTATATGCATATTATGCACGGTTAAACCGTAATTCCGGATAATTTATCTATATTTTGTATGTTCAAAACATTGTTATAAACTTAATTAACCTCACTTGTGTAACTTGTCAATGACGTTAGTGTTGACAGTTCTGTCAAACTTGATCACGTTCCGTTATAATTATAATAACATGCTTAACCATAGCATAATAACATACCTTATCTTAACTTCTTTTATGGAACGAAACGTAATATTGTATTGGATTCGAACTGTCATTCGTCAACACTGAATGACAATTACGTTGTTTCGAGGTTAAATTGTTGTATCATGGTAAGCTAAACTTAAATATTTTAAACTTATCTCGTCATATATGAATATTTATGTGGAGATTTAATTAGTGTTGCAATTCCTAGTACCCTGTTGCTACTGTGTAATTTCAACTTGTATTTTCTTCTATTAAACCATTGGTTTTTAACCAGGTTATTGAAAGACTTATGTCTTCCACGATTATTGTACAATAGTTGTTTTGTTCGTTGGTGATTCAATCAACGAATTGTCTGCGGCGACGGCCATTAACCATCGACCGTGGAATTCATCTTAGATCTGGGAATTCAACCAGTATCTGGGAGTTGTTATAATGGTTTTACCATTGTTTTTCGAGCGGCTTACGACTCGTAAAATAAGCCTTCAGTAGATGCGGATGTAAACATCTAAAATAAGCCTTAATACAATTTTTTTCTGCTTGGATCTGGGAATTCAACCAGTATCCGGGTGTTATTGATGGTTTTACCATTGTTTTCGAGCGGCTTACGACTCGTAAAATAAGCCTTCAGTAGATGCGGGGTATACATCTAAAAAAAACCCTATATATAAAAACTTAACTATCTTTTATTAGTTGAAATTACATAGTGGAAATTTTGCTCATGTTCTCTTCTAGTTGGAACAGTTGTATTCTGGTCCTCCGGTGCCTAACACCTTCAATTGGTCTATGTTGAGTCTCCAACGGCAGTTATGTTGGAAACTCTGTCTAAAAGGATGCGTCTACCATATTCTTTAATGGTAACCGCTTGTTTGAATGATGATGCATGTATGAAAGTATAGAAGGTAAGCGTAGATTGATTGTAGTACTGAGCACAGTATCGAATTTCTGAATAACAGAAATTCTTCCTGATGGGACGGGGTATTGTAACAATGCACATTGCACTTTTAAGAATATTAGTGGAATATGTAGTCGATTCCTTAGTTGATATCGATTCATAGTCTACTAATATTATCTGTATTCTTTCATCGACTCGGTCTATGTTAGCTGTGGTCAACCCTATCGGCTGTGGTTCATTATCTATGAACTCCCACCAAGTCGCTGCTTTCAGCCGACGTTATAAATTACGGTGCAGCGGTTTTGCGAGCCCCTAATTTTCAGCATCGCTACCACTAGTGCATAGCTGGTACTGAGCCGTTGGTCCGCCGAGCGAGTCACGCAGCGGTGGATGCCAGCGCGACACGCCGGGCAAAACTAAGTGCAGACTCCTAGCTGCCGCGGGCCGTCTTTCACATCTCTTAACTTCACTTCCTTAACTTCAATCTTAATAAAAATTATGCGTACTCACCCTTGAGGTCACATACAATTTATTACGTTTAATATATGAAAGGTAAAACTAGTCTCATGTTTGATTTGCTATAACCTTATAAACCAACTACTAACTTCTATTATCTTGTAACTTATAATAAACTTTAAATTCAACTATCCCTGTTACAAATTTTTTGTACGCAATCTAATTTCTGACATTAATCTATAGTCATAATCAGAAATGCTGAAATCCTGTTTTAACATTTCAGCTATATCAGACCAAGTCTCAACCTTCGAGGTAATACATCTGAACCAATGAAGAGCATCATCAGTAAAAATCTCATAAGCAAAAGTGACCAACTTATCTTGAGGAATAGAGCGACTAATAATGAATTCGTCAACCTTTTGTATAAAAGCACGAACACAAGTCTTTCCAGAATACTTTAATTTGGAAAGCTCAGAGTAAACTTTCCTTTCACTCATGTCATTAACTGGAGTCAATGGCACTTGATCTGAATGAACAGTAGTTACACTGGTATTTTTAATGTCTCTCCCCTTTAGTGATAACAATTCCTTGTATTGAGACTGGTAACTAGACATACAAGTTTGAAACAACTTGTCAATATCTGGCAGTGTGTGGTCAACCCTATTAAGTCTATGATATATATGGTTGAGTAATGTTTCAGTACGGGCCAATAAGTTCCTGTCGATACCACCTTTTAAAGTTTTAAGGCTTACGTCTGCTTTAGATATAGAATCAGAAATACCTCTGAGATCATCGGCTGGTTCGAGGTGAGATGTTAAGATATCCTAGAATTTTACCAATTAAGTTATTGATGTGATTTAAATGATTAAACTTTAATTTATAGGCAACAATGCTACCAGACAACTTAGTGCACTCTTTTATTATAAAGAGGTGAAGTTTTATTGGTATTAATACTACAATAAGAGGTTTATCACAAGTATGAACATACAATTGCTTATATGCCATCTGTGTACAACCAGAAGGAAATTTATGTAACTTAACAAAACAACTGAAGATAATTAATCTCCTACAACAATATAACCATGGAGTCTAAGGTTTCAGAGATCTGGAATCATTCCAGACTTCATTTCTAACAACAAAATAACAAATTTATTTTTCAGTTTTAAAAGTTTGTAACTGGTTTATACAGGTAATGTATCAAAATTGTGAAATAAACCATAACACAACACACTTTTACTGTTAATTATTCTTTGTAATTTATAAGTTTAATATCTTTTATGTGCCAGTCACCCAGCGGTTTACCTGACATATCAATAAGTTCATACACCAAAGGAGATTTTTTTCTTAGTATTTTACATTTAACAAATTTGGGAGCTAATTTTTTAGTAAAGTACTTATCCTTATCACTGAGATAGAATGTTCTTTTCCAAACTATATCACCTGCATTAAATTCAACATTCTTTCTGCGTAGGTTGTAAGATTGACAGTTCCTACTGTGTGCATTTATCAAGGAAGCCTGGACCTTATCAAAAATAGACGATAGATAGCCAAGGTTTTCAGCATAGGACTCACGTGGTTCAAAGATAAGGGAGTCATCAAACTTATCGCCATAGAAGGAACCACAAGTAATAAGTTCACGACCATGTACTAAAAATGAAGGTGTGAAACCAGTGACCTCATTAACAGAACTGTTTATAGCAAATTGTATTTTAGGAATTAGAATATCCCAAATTCTATGGTCGCTTTCAATAAAGGTTGATAAAGATTGTATAACAGTACGGTTATACCGCTCAACAGTATTAGACTGTGGGCAGTAAAGAGGGAATACAACACTATACCCCATAGTGTAATTTAGGTAGTTTATATTAAGTTAACAGGTTTTTGAGATCAAGTACTGATTCAGAGCTAGTACTACCTCGAACAGCCACTTCATATTGAAGCTCGGCTTTTTGTAGTGAGAGGAACTTAATGGTATACGCGGACATAATGAGGTTGAGAATTACAATTTACACACAGTGCACAAGAATATAATAGAATTTTATTGGCTTACCAGTGGTAATAAAAGTAAAATAAAGAAACCGTAACAATTGTCACTCCCTTATGGCTTGAAAGTTAAAGCCTTAAGGATTATAAATCCCAGTAGTACTAATACTGGTCTAATGCTATAAGCATTAGCAAAATAATAAGTGCTAAAAGTAAAGACACTTAAATTCTCAAGAACTACAACATTTAAATATTGTTGTACTAAGTTAAGCAATGTTTAACCACTGGTAAGTCCATAAAAACAATTAAAAATTAAAAATTAATACTCACGGACCGTCCCTCACTTTAAAAACTGTAAAAAAACCGATTATTGGGCGCCATTTGTAACAGGGATAGTTGAATTTAAAGTTTATTATAAGTTACAAGATAATAGAAGTTAGTAGTTGGTTTATAAGGTTATAGCAAATCAAACATGAGACTAGTTTTACCTTTCATATATTAAACGTAATAAATTGTATGTGACCTCAAGGGTGAGTACGCATAATTTTTATTAAGATTGAAGTTAAGGAAGTGAAGTTAAGAGATGTGAAAGACGGCCCGCGGCAGCTAGGAGTCTGCACTTAGTTTTGCCCGGCGTGTCGCGCTGGCATCCACCGCTGCGTGACTCGCTCGGCGGACCAACGGCTCAGTACCAGCTATGCACTAGTGGTAGCGATGCTGAAAATTAGGGGCTCGCAAAACCGCTGCACCGTAATTTATAACGTCGGCTGAAAGCAGCGACTTGGTGGGAGTTCATAGATAATGAACCACAGCCGATAGGGTTGACCACAGCTAACATAGACCGAGTCGATGAAAGAATACAGATAATATTAGTAGACTATGAATCGATTTCAACTAAGGAATCGACTACATATTCCACTAATATTCTTAAAAGTGCAATGTGCATTGTTACAATTAGAAACCTCAATATCATTTTAAGTATGGGGAACCCTATTTTTGTGTGAAAATCTTAATGCGGTTCACAGAATACATCAACTTACCAAGTTTCAATAGCATAGTTCTTATAGTTACGGAATAAAGTGGCTGTGACATACGGACGGACAGACAGACAGCCATGACGAAACTATCAGGGTTCCGTTTTTTGCCATTTGGCTACGGAACTCTAAAAAGGTACCACCTCGTTAGCTCATATCAACTTAAAGTACAAGTTGGGCGCAGACCTTACCGGTTGTGGCGTTTACGTGCTGACCATTCCTTTCTTCCATTTTCCCCTATCGTTAGAATACTCCAGTAGATATATCTTCTGCTCAAAGCAGAGAAATACTTTTATCTGTATTTTATTATTATTTGATGAGTTGAGTAGTTATCACATTCTAACTTAAAGTCGAAGTTAAGTAGCATGTTGTTGTGTTCATATCTTTGGAGAGACTGCTGGCGGCCTAATCTCCGTTTCTTTTTCGTTCTTTTCTCCTTCTCCTTCATTTCCCTTTAACAGCTAACAATGCACTAGAAGACCTGTGGTATTGGAAACCTCCATCAGTCATAAATCACTTTGAGTTGGCTATTACAGCGTAATGTAGCGTTTTATAACAATTGGCTAATTAAAAAAAAAGTAAAGTTTAAAAATGATTGTAACATCATTCATTGTTTCCGTAGTTCGCAAGAATTACGGTATATGGTTCCTGCGTCGCCCTGAGACGCATATAATATATCGGAAAATTTCGAATATCTGGGACGTGTCTAAGTAGCTCAGTTGGTCAGAGTATTCACCCTGTAAAGGACTGGTCGCGGCTTCAAGTCCCAAGATATTCTCTTTTTCTGATCTAAATCTTGGGAAAAATGTGTCTTATTTTAAGACCCTTAATTGAAAGTAATCACTGTAACTCTCTCATTGGTACTTGCAGCACAGCATGGCGGGGAAAATGCGTGTCTCTTGACTCTTTTCGAACAATGAAATTGTAGAAAAATCTGTCATGTGAGCATCTCGACTGATAACATTGGTCAAAGAAACTTGAAACACATGAGTCTACAGTCGGAGGAAGTACCATCACGTGCCTTCCACGACAATCGAACCTATGATCTCACACATAACATTCGCAGTCATGAGCCACCGAGGTTCAGTAATGCCCTATTATGCCGGAAGCAAGAGGCCCTAAAGTTTCTACTGATAAGACACCCAGGTGAACGATTTACTTAGTGTTGAAGTTGTTATTTGAACAAGAACAATCTGCGTGCTGTACGGCAGATTGTTCGCGTTAAATGAATAAACAGTAACTAATTCAATTAACTGCTCTGTTAGTCCTGTGTGTTAGTTCTGTGTCCTGTGTGTGAATAAGTACTTGGTTATGTGTGCGTGCACCTGCGAGGTATTGAAGGATATTCCCGACCTTAAAAAGGTGTAATTGGCATTCTCTTTATAAGGATTATCTAGTACTTTCAATCCTGGTTGCATGCAAAGGTTGCAATTTAGAGCCCAGGGTCCCGCAATCCTCGATGTTGCGGAGCGCGTGCGCGTGGGCTGCCGCTGCCTTCTTCTGCGAGCAAGTGATTCTCGAGAAGGAGGCGGCGGAGCGGGTGCAGGAGAGACTCAGGTCTCTCCCGATCCGCAGAGCCGGCGAGGCGCGGAGGCGAATCCTACTACAGCATTATTCGTTTATTTACTTTTATGAGAGCAACTGCTGCCGGACTTCCCAAGTCTGAGAGAGAAGTCTGGGTCGGAGCTTCGTCCGTTAATCCGCAGGTGTACCGGCTTGCAGGAGAGGTAGGCTCGGTCTCACAGACATTGGCGGGCCCATACCCCTTTGTGTATTTATTGAGTATTCAAAATCAATCGTATCGTATAGATCGTGCGATTTGACACCGTTACACTATTTTGGTGAAATTAGTCAAATCTTTGATAAACCAGCATCGATCCAAGCACTAAAAGACACGTCCAGACATCACACTTGTTATCGCTGATAGTGACTAGATAGGTGGACAAACCGATATAGCCGGTGTCTGTCACACAGTTTATACTAGTACAGACACCGTCGTTAGCTCTATCTTTCAGATGTATCCATTTCATAATGTTCACTCTTGCACGTTTGATAATAAGATAGATATATTGCGTTTTTTTTTTATATTTAGGATACGTCAATTTGACTTCACCTCGCCTTATGGTAAGCTGTAAAGTCTCCGGAAAGAGGGTCACCATTACATACACGTACCATGTTAACAATGGTGGCACTCAGCTTGACGGCTTCATCAGAAGAGGATTGTCGTCGCAGCACCGCGTGACACCCACCGGTCCCACTAGTGATGCGACCACAATCCCCCTGCCCGGCTATGCACTAGCTGACCCCTGAACGGAATCAAACCGAAATTGGATTACTATGGAGGGTTTTTCGCAATTGTGCACGGTGGTACCTACTAAAACCGCACGCCGTCTCGGGTCTTCAGACGCCGGAGTGTAAGGTTGCCTATAGAGCATATCCCTCGCACCCCGACTGACCCTGGGCCATCTCCGATTTCGAGATGGCCCCCTCGGGTTTGGGAACCACGTGTCCCCGTCTTGCCCCGGTTTGGGGGAGGGGCGCTAGCCGCCCCACCGTCCCGGCCTGCTGCTGCTGGGGTGACAGGCGACCCCGACGAATTTTGTGACAAATTTGTGTCATCAAATTTCTACCACCAGTAGAGTAGAGTGTATTATGTTTTTGAATTGAAATAAATTGAAATTGAAATGCTCGAAAAAGTAACTCAAAATTGAACCGCCTACAACGTAGTCGTGGCCATCATTTACATAAAATAATCTTTAAAACATAAATTTTGCAAGGATTTCGAATTCCCAATTAAAAAAATATATGTTTTTTTTTTTCAATATTATGTTTTTTTTTGTAAATCAAGAACGAAACCCTTAAAAACTACCCGTTAGATTTAATTTTTTGACTAAGAACAACCTAATAAACGCATAGAAGGGATAATATATGATTTTTTATTTTATAGACAAACATCAACACATGAATTGCTACGTAAACGGATATCAAACTTACTAAGTTTTAGTGAGATTTTGCTGAACAGGAGAAGGAGGTACAGTCAACGAAACAAAAATTTACCACAAGTACAATACATATTTAAAATAATTGATGTTTAAAGAATTAGGTATTCTTTTAAGTTGAGGTTCAGAACTAATTAGTAAAAGGTTCAGCCATTTTTGCTGACGGTACCTACCTCCAAACAAGTAATATTCAAAGTATAGGTACCGAGGGGATTTCCGCACGAAAAAAAAAAAAACAGAAACATTTTTTTTTCTTTACGATATTAACTGGCTTTCGAAATGAAAAGACAATAGCGCCCGCACCAAGTTCACTTTTTCAAATTGTACCTTTTTTTTTTTTTCGTGCGGAAATACTGTTAGTATTAATAAATGAAATATTAAAAATGTTCTATTGTTGTTATAGATCAAAAATACATTATTATTTTTATTTAAATATTCAAATGAAATAACAACGCATGACTTCTGATGTTGTTATTGTCAAATTATATACTATTAGTGGTTGGAGGGATAATTACGATTTAAAATTTATAAAAAAAAGCAGCCAAGTGCGAGTTGGACTCGCCCATGAAGGGTTCAGCAGCAAGTAACATTATAACGTTATTTTTTTAATTTTTATATTTGAGTTGATTGAATGAAAGGTAAATTGCGGTTTACGATTTATGACGTATTAAAAAATACTACTTACTAGATCTCGTTCAAACCAATTATCGGTATAAGTTATTCATATTTTTTTTTTAGTTTTATCATTCTCTTATTTTAGAAGTTACAGTTACAGACCGGTCGAAATGGAAGTCGATGGGGGGGTTCCTACGGCTGATATGATGATGATGATGATGAGGGGGGGACACATTTTACCACTTTGGAAGTGTCTCTCGCGCAAACTATTCAGTTTAGAAAAAAATTACAATAGAAACCTCAATATAATTTTTGAAGACCTATCCATGTATGGGCTTGATGCTTTTTTTTAATTGATTTTCATTTCTAAGTATGAGGACCGCCAAAATTTATTGTTTTCTTTTTCTATTTTTGTATAAAAATCTTAATGCGGTTCACAGAACACTTCTACTTACCAAGTTTACAACAACAGCATAGTTCTTATAGTTTCGGATAAAAGCGGCTGTGACATACGGACGGACAGACAGACAGACATGACGAATCTATAAGGGTTCCGTTTTTTGCCATTTGGCAACGGAACCCTAAAAAAAACACTTTCATATTTTCATAATCGAAATTCTGTCATAGATTGAAATAAAACTATTTTTAACGGATTCTATTGCGGTTTATTTGATGTTGTATCCTAATTTTAATAGAGAAGATGGTTGGAATGTACCACCAGCTTGGGACCCAGTCATTCACTTAATTAATTCCAAGAAAAAACAAAATACAACAAGACTTCATGACACTGTGAGCTCATTCTGCGTAAATAGTAACACCAACAATTCAACATAGTTCGGGTACTTTGAGATAACTTTCACTTCAAACTTCAAGACAACAACCATCTTTAGTCTCCCCGTGACCATTGCTGCTGAAAAGCAATCAAAACGTCGGGTTCAATGTAAAATATAAAATAACATCAAATAAACCGCGATAGAATCCGTTAAAAATAGTTTTATTTCAATGTGTAACATTCGCGTAAACTTCCGACAATATTCTGTCATAGACTTGAATTTATAATATTTTCTCTTCAATCACCGTGCCTAACAACTTCATCATCGCGTGTATATCGCTTAGTTTGACAATTTCAGTCACAATTTGACACAGACACCCCGCGGCACATGTAGTTATAACTGTAATTACTCACTTACTCACCAACGCGCTAGCTGGAAAACATGTTAGCTACAGAGCCAGTACATTATTAAGCTTGTAGTTTTAAGTTTTACATAGCGACTTTATTTCAATAAAATTTTGAAGCAATTACTTCGCAATAAGTACAGTTCACCTTCGCTCCAAGACGTATAATATATCGGAGAATTTCGAAAGTCAAGAACGTGTCTACGTAGCTCAGTTGTTCAGAGTAGGTATTCCATCTATAAGAGACTGGTCGTGAGTTCAAATCCCGTTAAGGATGTTCATTTTTTCCGAACTAAATCTTCCGGATTTGTTACTTTTTGTTGAATTCTTGTCTAATCTTAATGATAAACGAGAAATAAACAAATATTCTGGGACATATTACTCAGCTCTATTTGGACCCAAATAAAGCACTAAACTAGCACTAAAGCTCTAGAAGCATGGAAATTTTGCACAAATATTCCATAATGACGTAGGTCTGCACTAAGGAAGGATTTTTGAAAATTCAACCCCTAAGAGGGTGAAAAGAGGTTGCAAAGTTTGTATGGCACAACGTGTTATTTTATTCTGATTAACTTCAAATTTGGCATTCATTTTCTCTAAGAGATTTAATTACACACGTGTTTCATCATTTTTTTAATATTCAACTCCTAAAATGACAAATAGGGGTGTCAAAATATTTTTCATCACATTTCTTTGGAAATCTCTATTAAAACTCCTTAGTGCAATCGATTATTAACATTGATTGTTGTCTATATTTTTATTAATAACTAGCTGACCCAGCGAACTTTGTTCCGCCTTAGAGGCAATAAATGAGCAGACTTTTGACTTTAGCAAGGTCAATTTTTTATTTGGATAATTAATGTAAATTAAAAAAGGAAGTATTTTAATGACTTTTTATTGGCCATGTATTTTAGTGCATGGGTTCCACTCTTTAGTGAAGCACCTTGAGATTTTTCGTTTTATTATCAGGTGCAAGAACAAATAACACAGATGGTCTTCCGACCCGTGAACATACCACATATAATTGACCATGGGAATAACATGGATTTTCTAGATTCAGGCAACAAACGTTTAAGGATTGGCCTTGTGATTTGTTGATGGTCATGGCGAATGCAAGACGGATCGGAAATTGAAGTCGTTTAAGCTCAAACGGCATGTCGGTTGGGATCATCGGGATCCTTGGATGAGAACTTCCTCACCTTCGAATTTTCCTTTGAGTATCGTCGCGTAAATCACATTGTTCATCAATTTCCTTACCACTAAACGCGTTCCGTTGCACAGTTTTGGTTGGTTTATGTTTCGAAGCATGATTACTGCGGAACCAACCTTTAATCGTAAATTGTGGGGTGGTAAGCCCGGTACATCCAAGGAGTTTAAAAATTCAATTGGATAGTTGGTGGCCTCATTTTCATTTGTTACACAGTCAATTGATTTGGAAGAATGCCGTATACCAATTATCTCATTCTGAATTATGAAGTTTAAGTCATTTACATCTTTATTCTTAGCCGCCAAAATTGCTCGCTCACTCAACCAGTCATTATTTTTGTGGTTAGTAATGATGTTTGGGAATACTTTGTTGATGAGTTCGTCTTTTGATGAGACAAGTTACAGAAGTTCTGAGGAAATGAAATCAATCCGCTCGATTGGTCGACAGGTACTCGACCATTGGGGTGTGTGTTGGGTAACCTCCTCGAGTGTCGCTCCGATTCCGATCCCGCTGCAGTCCGGGGGGAACGGAATCGGAGCGGCCGGTACACCCTGGGCGGCGGTCAATGGCTTCCCCTTCACCCCTTCATAGGGTTGGCATTGATCGTCGGCCAATACCCAACGTGGCGGGAACACATCGCTCTCCGTACTCCTCTGCTTTCAGAGGAGAAAGGATGAGCGATGCTGTTAGTGGTGAGATGGCCCAGGGTCAGCCGGGGTGCGAGGGATATGCTCTATGGGTAACCTTACACCCCGGCGTCTGAAGACCCGAGACGGCGTGCGGTTTTAGTCGGTGCAAGCCCGACATAACCGCCCCCGCTGGCTGGCGGGGGGGTATCCGAAGGGATTTCCGCACGATAAAAAAAAAAAAAAAAAAAAGGTACTCGACCATTACCGATAGTCAGTAATGCAACTCTCATGTTTGTTGTCAGCTGAAGTTTCTTTACATAGCGCCATAGATTCGATGATTTGAATCAAGCATTTATTTCGTCTGCAGCAGTTGATGTTGGAGTTACTGGTAGGGTTTGGCGGAAACCTCCAGACAGTAAAATCATTGCGCCTCCAAAACATCTCAAGTTATTGCGCAGATCAGCGCCATTGTGCATTCGTTCCAGATGGATTCGTATCTGTAATCCAAAATGGATAGAAATTGTTCAATTGCTGCTTCCCGGACAATGTTCACGTTTTTTTTTTTTTGTTTTTTTTAATCTTTATGAAAAGTATCCTATGTCCTTCTCTTGGTTCTAAGCTACCTCCCCTCCAATTTTCAGCTAAATCGGTTCAGCCGTTCTTGAGTTATAAATAGTGTAACTAACACGACTTTCTTTTATATATATAGATATACATTTTATTTTGCTTTGTGTTCCGTCTTTGTATTTTAATGGCTTAGTCGTTATTTTCGTACTTTTTTAATGAACGCGTGGAGGCATCAACTTGAAATTAATATCAAATACACAAGTTTGCAACCCCTTGAAGCTGTGCAAAGGCAAACTTCTATGTCAATACTGTTACTCGCGCGGGGTACAAATTAAATGCCGTTTACACAACAAAGAGGTTTATTCGCTCACCACAAACTAGACAACTAAATAACTAGCACACACAGTACTCTTCAACAGTTCCAGTCGCTCAGCAGTTCACAGTAGTCCACAATCGTTGCTTAAGTCGCAGGTATAACTCTCTTGGTTCACTTCGGTAAGATGTGTTCACTTTCGCTTTCGAAAATTAACTGACTCGTGTCGATAGCCGGGCGTCCTTTTATAGCTCTTAATAAGCGGGGTAGAATATACTAGAGCGTTCGAGAATAGTAGGTATTTACTGGGGCGTTCGAGAAAATAAGTACCTACACAGTCGTGCCGACGATAGAGGTGAATGCTCTTTTTATCGCGATTTGTAGGTAAAGTTGGTATAGGTAGACAAAAGGGCGTGTGATTTTGTATTGACTTTTCTGGATTTTTCTAAACGGATCGATAGAGTACTTCGACATTAACAATGCGTTTTAATTTCTAGAAGATTCGATCAGTAGTTTCCGAGATATCGACGATCGTTGTAACATTACCCCCCTCTTAATCATGCTCGTCCCGAGCATCATTTGTTCCATGATATCGCGTCAACCTATCCACATGGACTACCTTTGGTTTTCCCCTAAGGCCCTTCTTAATGCGGTAGGTGATGTCATTGATTCTTGTGACAACCGTATAGGGTCCTTCCCAGCGAGCTTGAAGTTTTGGAGATTTCCCTTTTCTGCGTAGCGGGTTGTGAAACCATACCAGTGTTCCTTCTTCAAAACCGTTGGTGTTTGCATTTCTATCGTACCGGGTTTTCATCCTTATACCTGTCTTCAAATTGTTTTCCCGTACCATTCTGTGCACCTCGTCCAGCCGGTTTTGAAGTTCACTCACGTAGTCCGTTACGGGCTTAGGACTTTCGGGTGGCGTGCCGGTTATTGCATCCACTGGTAGCCTTATCTCTCGACCAAAATTTACTTTAGCTGGAGTGTGTCCCGTACTGTCATGCACCGCAGATCGATAGGACATCAGGAACAGTGGGATGTACTGGTCCCAATCTTTTTGGTGTTCGTCGACAACTTTAGCCAAGTGATTTTCCAACGTCTGGTTAAACCTCTCGACCATTCCGTCTGACTGTGGGTGCGCTGGAGTCGTACGGGTCTTGTTTATACCGAGGAGTTTGCACATTTCTTGAAACAGAGCAGACTCGAAGTTCCGTCCTTGGTCGGAGTGGATCTCCATAGGTGCGCCATATCGACTGACCACTTCCTGAACTAGTTTCTTGGCTACAGTGACTGCTTCCTGGTTGGGTGTCGCAAATACTTCCGGCCACTTAGTGAAGTAGTCTTGCACTACTATGATGTATTTGTTACCCTCATCAGTCGTTGGAAAAGGTCCAGCAACATCAATGGCGATACGTTCCCACGGTGCTCCAACGTTGTACAGCTTCAATTTTCCTTTGCTTCTTGTCGGCGGTCCTTTAACCGAAGCACATGCAGTGCATTTACGGCACCAATCCTCGACATCTTCCCGACAACGAAGCCAGTAAAACCGCTGTCGCACTTTAACCAGGGTTTTCTTGACTCCGAGATGCCCGCCAGAAACACCATCGTGGATGTGCCGTAAGAGTGGGGCCACCTTGCTTCTTGGTACCACTACTTGCATGGTTACTTCCTTACCATCGTTAGACTCCCATTTCCTATACAGGACATCTTCTACCAGAACTAAGCTATCCCACTGGGCCCAATAGCTTTTGGTAGTTGAACTGTAAGCAGATACATCACTCCATCGGGGTTTGCTTCCAAGTTGTTTCCAGTGCAGTATAGGTTGTAGATCATCATCATCTTCTTGCGCCTTCTTCATACTGCTTCCACTCCATTCGTCGTCAAGTCCATTCACCTTTATGACTTTAATCTCTTCTCGGGCTTCGTTCCTCTGACAATGCTTGCAATCTTCGACACACGGCCTTCGTGACAAAGCATCAGCATTGCCGTGCCCTTTTCCACTTCGGTGTTCTATCACAAAGGGAAATTCCTGTAGTTGCTCGATCCATCTTGCTACTTGGCCTTCCGGATTCTTGAATTGCAGCAACCACTGTAGCGCAGCATGATCTGTCCTTAGTGTAAACTCTCGTCCTATAAGGTACTTATTAAAATGCTGTAAAGACTTCACCACAGCGAGAAGTTCACGACGAGTTACACAGTAATTCCTTTCCGGTTTAGATAGCGATTTACTGAAGTACGCTATTACAACATGGCGATCTCCCTGCACTTGTGACAACACTCCACCTATTCCGGTGTTACTGGCGTCCGTGTCCACAATGAATCTACCTTCCCTAGTAGGATAACCCAATATAGGGGATTCGCACAATCGTTGTTTAAGCCTACTAAAAGCTTGCGCGCAATCCAGGTCCCAAACGAAGTCTCGTTTATCTTCCGTCAGTCGGTGTAGTGGTTTAGCAATATCCGAGAAATGCTTAATGAAGCGTCTGTAATACGCGCATAGTCCCAGAAACGCGCGAACCTCCGTTTTGTTCTCTGGAACAGGCCATTCTTGAACGGCTTTTATCTTCTCGGGGTCGGTTTTGACACCTTCCGTTGAGATCACATGTCCAAGATAGCTGACCTCCTTTTTAAATAGAGCACACTTCTTTGGACTCAGTTTAAGGTTAGCCTCACGAATCCGAGTAAAAACTTTTTCCAGGTTCTTCAGGTTTTCTTTGAAGCTACGTCCCATAACTATAACATCGTCCAGGTAAACCAGACAGACGTCTCCAAGTAGACCCACCATTACTCTTTCCATGAGGCGTTCAAACGTGGCCGGTGCATTACATAAACCAAATGGCATGACATTAAAATGCCATAAACCGTTTCCAATTCCAGTACTAAAGGCTGTCTTCTCTTTATCGTTCGGACTGATCTCCACCTGCCAGTAGCCGCTTTTTAAATCGATGGTTGAAAACCATTTCATACCACTTAGCATGTCCAGGGTATCATCGATTCTAGGCAAAGGATAACTGTCTTTCTTTGTGATATTATTCAACATTCGGTAATCCACACAAAACCTTGTACTGCCATCCTTCTTTTTTACTAGTACCACAGGTGATGACCACGGACTCGTAGAAGGTTCAATCACCTTGTTATCGGCCATGTCTTTAATCATAACTGCTACCTCCTCTTCTCTTGCCCATGGTAAACGTCGAGGTCTTTGTTTTATAGGCCTGGAGTCACCTGTGTCAATCCGATGTTTCACGAGCCCAGTCCTTCCACAGTCATTTCCGGTTGCAAAGATGTCTCTGAATTGTAGCAAGAGGTCTCCGGCTTGACGCAATTCTGATGCCGATAAGTTTTCCTTTGAATTCTCGAGAAGTTGCTGGATGTGATCTTCGGAGATTTGTGTACCGCCTTGTTTAGTCGTAGTGTTGTTCAGCCGCCTCAGGTACTTTACTTCTTCACATTTTCCAACCACACTATTCTTCTTCAGGAGAACTATTTCGTCACTGAGGTTGTGGATTCTCACCCTAGCGATTCCGTTCGGCATCAGTAAGGTTCTGGCTGTTATTAAGTTTTCATGACTGCCGGTATCTTCCACAATAAGACATCTTCTTTGTTCAGTCTTCGCAGGAAACCTCACTCTGACTAATGTTTCCGATTTAGGAGCTAACGTCGTATCCGTTAAACAGTAAAGAGTGCACGGGTGCGATCCTTGTAAACAAACTTCCTGATCAGGAAATCTCAGCACTCCTCTAGGTATATCCAAGACACATCGGTGATTCCTCAAGAAATCCAGTCCCAAAATGCAATCATCAGTAATATTAGCAATTAATACTGACTGGTGGTATATTTGGTCGCCAATTCTTACCTCCACATCTGTTTCACCGAGGACGGTCACTGGCTGGCCAGTAGCTGTCTGAAGCTGGCACCTCGGAGATCGTTTTTCCCACCTTATGGTGCGTTTCAGCAATTCCGGCCTTACAACTGTACGTGAAGCTCCAGTATCCACTGTTAAACTGCAAGGTTGATTGTCTAAGATGGCCTCGATGATCAGATTATTTCCATTGACAACTTGAGTTATTGTGATGGTTGGGGCCTCATGTCGACCAGCCAGCGCCCGCCCCGCGGCCCTGGCGACATTTAGTTTAACGGAACATCTTGATCGACTTGGGTCCCGGAGTCCGTGACCCTCCTCCGTTTCCTCGAAGGACACTCTGACTGGATATGGCCCCTTCCTCTACAGGAATAACACGTTGGGACATACCGTGGCTTCCTCTCCTCCTCAACTACCTCCTTGATCTCCCTGACCTTACTTATCCCGGCATTCTGCCGTACGGTTTCCACCTCAAGGGCATAAGCCAGTGCTTCTTTTAAGGTCTGGTGGTGACGCAACTGTACACTAGTTTTCACTTCTGCGTCCCGTATACCGTTTAGGAAGGCCTCCAGTAGAGTGGTCTCGATCATCACGGGTGTCGATGAGTAGGCCCGACGAACGAGCCTTTCAACCTCTACAGCCCATTCCTGGAGGCTTTCACCAGCTTTTTGTTTCCTCTCGCGTAGCTGCGCTCGGTAGACATTCTCCAGGTGCTTGTCGCCGTAGCGTGTGTCTAATGCTTCCATCAGGGACTCCAGTGTCCTTCCTTCAGGTGGCAGGTTTTCCAGTATTACTAAGGCATCTCCTCGTAATGCAAGTGTCAAGGCCATAAAAGACTCCTCGTTGCTCCAGCCTTTAGTTTTTACCAATATCTCAAATTGATACTTGAAGGCTGTCCACGAGGAGGTTCCATCGAAGTGTGGTAGGTCGAACTTCGCTGATGATGGTGAGGTCGCGACAACAGGTCCGCAGGTTTTTAGCCTGACAATCTCTCTTTCGAGCTCTTGTAAGCGGCCGTCCATGGTCCCAGTCTTCAAAGCCACTTCCTTACTGAGCATTTGCAAGCAGTCGTCAATGGTCCCAGTCTTCGAAGCCACTTCCTTACTCAGCATTTGCAAGCCGTCTTCGAGGTTCTTCACTTTATCTCCCAGTGCATGGATGCCTGCATCGATTTTACCCATGACAGCTTCCTGGTTGGCCTGTATCATCTCTTGCATGGAGGCCTGCATCGTCTGTCGACTAGCATCTTGGTTGGCCTGCATTTCTTGCAAGGAGGCTTGCATCGTCTGTCGACTAGCATCTTGGTTGGCCTGCATTTCTTGCAAGGAGGCTTGCATCGTCTGTCGACTAGCCTCTTGGTTGGCCTGCATCATCTGCTGTATAGAAGCCAATAGCGTCATCATGTTGATATCGGACGAGGTTCCATCTGGTGCTGCCGTAGTTACCGCTGAGATAGCAGGATCGGCCTGACGCCCTTCCTCTTCAAGGCTCCGTTGACGTGCAGCATCCATTTCCACTTGACGTCTGGTCCGTGGAGTACGCCCTTCGTCTTCACGTGGTAATAACGGCATCGCACTTCTGACACCAGTTGTTACGTGCGCGGGGTACAAATTAAATGCCGTTTACACAACAAAGAGGTTTATTCGCTCACCACAAACTAGACAACTAAATAACTAGCACACACAGTACTCTTCAACAGTTCCAGTCGCTCAGCAGTTCACAGTAGTCCACAATCGTTGCTTAAGTCGCAGGTATAACTCTCTTGGTTCACTTCGGTAAGATGTGTTCACTTTCGCTTTCGAAAATTAACTGACTCGTGTCGATAGCCGGGCGTCCTTTTATAGCTCTTAATAAGCGGGGTAGAATATACTAGAGCGTTCGAGAATAGTAGGTATTTACTGGGGCGTTCGAGAAAATAAGTACCTACACAGTCGTGCCGACGATAGAGGTGAATGCTCTTTTTATCGCGATTTGTAGGTAAAGTTGGTATAGGTAGACAAAAGGGCGTGTGATTTTGTATTGACTTTTCTGGATTTTTCTAAACGGATCGATAGAGTACTTCGACATTAACAATGCGTTTTAATTTCTAGAAGATTCGATCAGTAGTTTCCGAGATATCGACGATCGTTGTAACAATACCATTAAAAAAATACGGTAATTTCTGCAGCATATTTTAGACACTTGCAAAGTTTTTTTTTACGTGTGGAAACCCCCACGGGCTTCACCCGATCGGTGCCGACGATGGGGTGGGCGTGTCGGAATCGGACCGACTAAAACCACACGGTGTTCTCCCAAGTGTCCATTGCCGGGCACCCCAGGTAAGCCCACGAAAGGATAACCCCAGGGTTACCGGCGGACTTTGGCCGTCACCGCCTCCTCGCCTGGTGAGGTCGGGTTTTTACCCGCGTCGGTGAGTTGGCAGGCGTGTGTAGGACACACATGACACGCCTCCGCCACGGCCTGCTTCTGTAAGGACGGCGAGTCACTTGCAAGGTGATATTTTTTTTTTTTTTTTTTTTTATATTTAGGACACGTCAATTTGACTTCACCTCGCCTGATGGTAAGCTGAAGGTAAAGTCCAAGAAAGAGGGTTATCCAGTGTTACATACACACATACATACATATAGTAACGCCTTTTTCCCGTAGGGGTAGGCAGAGACAACATCTTTCCACTTGCTACGATCTTGGCATACGCCTTTCGCTTCTTCCACTTTCATAATTGTTTTCATACATGCACGCCGGTTACGGGTACTTCTGACCTGGCCCTTCTTCAAATCCTTATCCAGTGTTATCCTAACTATTTTCTGCGTAAGGAAGCACGGCATTTCCCTTACTCCGTGGACACAAGCAACTATTTATATTTGAACTCTCTTTTTTTCTATCACAAATATTTTATTTGCTGTTTTTCACGTGAACACTTGTTTCAAAACTTGGTCTTCTGTTCAAAAGTTTTGTTTTTACTAGCATTCCGCCCTGACTTCGCTTGGGATTCTTAACAGGATGTTTAACACTGTTAAGCTGTGATAAATGGTGATACACGTGTCTAGCCGGGGCCATACAAGGAACCTGCTGTCTCAATTTTGTAGTTCTAGCTTCAGTAGTGTCGACTCTGCGTTGATGAGTCAGTCACCTGAAAAGGGCTTACTTCTTCATAGTAAATAATTGAAAAAATAGCAATGATATTACTTATTAATTATGTGTTGGTATCAAAACTGCAGATGTAAACATACCTCGATCTATTTCCAACAACTTTCCAGCTTGTAAATAAATAAATGTCCTACGACATTCTACACAGCGCTCTCTAGACCCAATGAAAGTATAGCTTAACTAGCTTGAATTATGGGTTCTACAGCGGATTAACATACTTTTGATATGTTTTGTTTTGTAAATACATACATATTAGACATAGAAAAACCCAGACCAAATGCAATTAGACATGTTCATGTATACAAAACGTTGCGGATAAATACACTTATTTACATTTTTTTTATAAATACTTAGCTATACATGAAGACATAAAGCCCTTGTCTTAGAATCATAAATTCACCAAATAAAAAACATCCACTAGTATCAGCCTTCCTCATTACAAATGCTAAAAACTGGACGTACTACTCTACTCCGAATCACGAACACCCGTCACTGGTAATCTCTAGCAATTAACTCTAGTGTAAAAAACCGCCATTTTACACCGACCGACGCGTATATCTCCATAGATATACTAGTACGAACAACTCGTGAAGGTAGGCCGGCGTGACTTTAATCAAACAACCCGTTAATATGTTAATAACTGGGGGCAATATTAGAGATCAACATAATAGTCGCTAGATGGGGTCCGCTACACTCGGCTTGCTGGATTTAGATTACATCATTTGCATTAAATTATACTCTCATATATACGAGTACACTTTTAGCACACGACCTGTTCATTATGGGTGCCAAGGGCAGGGTACGCCGTTATAGCGGCGGTAAGACTCATCATAGAGGACTGGCCAGAGAGGCGACGCGAGAGCCTCTCGTACCGGCTGACGCAGGTGATCTCTGGGAAGGGATTGCTTCGGGGACCACTGAGGTGTCAGATCAGGAAGGATGCTGTGATGTAAGTGAGGACTCGCTCAGCGTCTTTCTCATAGTAATGGTCCGGATTACGAGCGTGTGGGCTACCGCTGGCTCCTTCTACGAGCAACTAATGCTAGAGAAGGGGGCGACTTAGATGTCGGAGATCGCTGAACGGCGTCCGTCATCCGTTTTTCCGGGGGAAAGACGGGGAAACCGTGGTTCTCAAGCCCGAGGGACTAATCTCCAAACTTTATAAATACTTAATTATACATGAAGACATAGAGCCCTTGCGTTAGTATCGTAAATTCACCAAATTAAAAACATCCACTAGTATCAGCCTTCCTCATTACAAATGCTGAAAACTGGACCTACTACTCTGCTCGATCGCTGAACGACGTCCGTCATCCGTTTTTCCGGAGAAAAGACAGAGAAACCGTGGTTCTCAAGCCCGAGGGGCCCATCTCGAAACCGGAGATGGCCCTGAAAGTGTATGTACTCGCTATACAATGACTAGTGTCATAACTACTAGAAAGAAACAAAGCATAGCCTTCGAAGTCCTGGAGCCAGGGGTCCGCTTTCCGGTTATTCCACCTTTACTACGCACGGTCTGGCATCCCTGGCAGTCAGAGCATTGACGCATGTCATCTTCTACGACGACAAGCCAGCACTTCTTGGCGTGGCCACACCAGCGCAGGCGACACTCCTGCATTTTATCCTCAATGTCACCTCAATGACATGAAGGCTGTCGCAGATGTGGGATTTCCTCACGCGATCTTTACTAATGACTCTGGGCATCTATCGCAGTATTTTAATATCCTAGTCAAGCAGCTCCTGTTTATATCACTCCAGCATAGGCTAGCTGCAATTAAAATTCATTATTTCCGGTATATTTATAATCGAGTATATATATTATATTCCAATTCCATTTCAACAAAGGTTGAAGATGATAAAATCAGGCTTCCGAAGGTCGCACGGTAACAATGTAAGGACCGGTAACTCGAGACTCTTTGTGTAGAGCTTCCGGCCTGAGAAACCTGCCTACGTACGGTACAAGACGACCTGGCTACGTACACTGATGAAAATGATTTCTCAATAGTAAGACACGTATCACATGTTAATTTTGTATCTAAGTTTATTGTAGGAATGCTAAAGTTTGTGTTTGAGATTGTATAATTAATATATACTTCCCGCTTCCCGCTGTTAAAACTTATAACAAATATGTCCAAGGAAAACATATAAATGAACACAAACATCACATTGTCGGCAGTTTACGTGAATATTGCACATTGAAATAATACTATTTTTTAAATACTTTATCGTCGCCAACTTCTATATCCCACCTATAATTTCCGAGGTCGCTCCATCTAGCCGGAGGAGCTATACGATTAGTCACCGTATTCATTCGAATTCGTCGTTAGATTGTCATATATTACTCGTATGTCTACACTTCGCAGAAAGATTTGCTTGTTCTTAATCATTAAAAATAATACATATTGTCATAGACAACACGCAAATGTAGATTTCTTATAAGTACTTCATTACAGGTGATTTTTGTCGAGGGTTGAGTATAGTCCCATTTTCTTTTTTAGCAGACTAAGCTTGTAAAGAAAAGTATACTATTAATTTGTACATACCTACTGCTACTGTTATTCGATTTGAAGTAAGAAGCTGCTCCAATTCACATGATCTTCAGCATCGGTGAAAGTGAGATTCGGGCATGCAAGATGACTTACGCGGACTTACGGGGGATTTCTTGCACCTTCCTTTCCTAACATGGCTCGGCCGCAGCTTCATAGCCAGACAACGTGTCTTCACCAGTGCAGGTAACTCTCCTGGAGTTTGCCTGCTATCTTACGGATACATATATATATAGTTTATTTATCAAGGCAAGTTTACAAAATACAGAATGGACTACATTTTTTTCACTTAATAATCGTATTATAATTCAGTTGATACTTAAAAAGGATGCAGTTAGAATTAAACACTATTATTGTCCTAATTCCCATTTTTGTCACTAAAATACACAATGAGGCTTGAAATTTTGTTATACATCACTGTGTTACAATAAATACCTGGCATCGTTATGGGCCAGCGTCTGCACTATACACTATACAGACGGCCTTTGAGGCGTAGCGGTAGTGCATTCGACTGCTAAGACAGGGGGCGTGGCATTGGTCTGGCTGTTTCTATGTATAATATGTATATATTTACAAAAAAAACAACGTATATTAGTATGTTTATCGGCATTCTGGAACCCATAACACAAGCTATTTACCCTTTCTTTTTTACCAGACTGCGCCAGAAGGAGGGTTATGTTTTTCGAGAGTATGTAAGTATGTATGTATAATTGTTTGGCACGCTCTGCAGCCTGAACGGCTTGATAGATTTTACCTTGAGTGGTGTCGTTAGATTTGTATTTACTGTGAGAGTGACACTGGGTATATCAAAATAATAAAAAAACGAAATGGTGGATTTTGGCGCTAAAATGTATGTTTTTCAAAAAATATTTTCTCTCAAACTTATCGAGTAGGGTATCAAAATGAAGAACTTTAAAAGGGGATTTCAAAAATATATATATCATAACTAAAAAGTAGACAATTAAATTATAAATTAAAAAATCAAATAACCCGACTGCCCTAAAAAGACCGAAACAAGTTTGATAGCAGGCGGGACCCATTAATTTTCTTTCGGTTTATGATTTGAATCTGGGTCCCGCCTGCTATCAAACTTGTTTCGGTCTTTTTAGGGCAGTCGGGTTATTTGATTTTTTAATTTTTTTTTTTTTTGCGGAAATCCCTTCGGATACCCCCCGATGCTTACTTTGGGTCTAAACAGCGCTATGTGTAATGTCCTAGAATATCTATTTTATTTTATTTGATATACATCTTTGTGTTACAATAAATACCTGGCATCGTTATGGGCCACCGTCTGCCTACAAGTATCCTCGTTATTTCCAGCAATGTATTTATTAAGGAGACACGCTCTTGTTCGGTTCCACTAATAAATAATACTCGAGAAATATCTTTGTGTCACTCTTTGTCCTAACGCGTCGTATTCTTTCTGAATGTATGTTTCTGAAGGAATGTAGTCTTTCAAGATCTAACAGAATAAAATAGCATTCATAGGCTATGATGGCCGCGTACAAAGACGTGGGACCCAAACTGTAACCGTAATAAAGTGCTTTAACACTGTTTTTTGAAACTGTTTTAGAAGAAAACCATTTATAAATGTAACAAATACGGAAGTGTACCATATTCAAAGTGGTACGTTTTATATGTGTTAATAAGTGTTAATAAATAACGTCCTAAAGTACTTGGGAGCGTACAAAATACCATTATTTAAAAATTTAGATTATAAATATAATAGGATAGTAAATTTGGCAACGTAGTATTTCGATTAACACTTATTAACACTGTTAGCAGATTTATATCTATATAACTGTTACACAATTGAAAGTGGTAACGATTAACAGATTCAATACCACATTTATAAGTGTAACACTTTCATTCTGTAACCTTTTCATAGTGTAACCCATATAATTATGTAACCTTTATGAATGTGTTTTTAAGTCCCTGGACGTGGACTATACATTTTTGTTTACAAGTTTCGTAGTGAAGAAAGCATAAGTTGAACTCGTACATAGGGCAACGTTCTTCCCTTTGAGAGGACTCAGACTTAATCACTGAGTAGAGTAGAACAATTACAATTTGAAAGAGCAGCACTATTCCCTCATAAGCATCATCACAGCATATCTGTCTGTATCTATCTATACAACTATAAAATCGTAAATTTGTTGTGTCTGTACATTGGAGATACATAAAAAAAACTTGGGTTATATTGAATTAACAATTCTGAACTTAATTGTTTTTCTATGTTTGTGTGTGTGTCTTTGTGCCGTTCGTCCATTTGTTCACGATGCACGCAAAAATACTAAATGGATTTTGATGTGCTTTTGTTTTATAAGAAAGGTCTTGGTCAGACTTAAAATCTGCAATATGTTTAATTGCAATTGGGTAAGCAGAACCGAAGATATACGTCCGACCGTCACACAGGTGGAGCCTCGGGCATCAGATAATATTATATAAATATTTTGGAACATTCTACACAGCGCTATCTAGACCCAAAGTAAGCATAACTTAACTATTTTGTGTTATGCGTTCTAAAATGCAGATATACATACTTAGGTAAATTTTTTTTAAATACATACATATTATACATAGAAACAGCAATGCAAATATTCATATTCATGCATTGCTTTTAGCGATAAGTCCTCCATTTGTACATATTTTTACTGTGTATTCCATGTAAGCATACTTTGATTGGTGTACAAATGCATTTTTTTATTTTTTATATTTAGGACACGCCAATTTGACTTCACCTCGCCTGATGGTAAGCTGAAGGTAAAGTCTCAGGAAAGAGGGTCACCATTACATACACGTACCATGTTAACAATGGTGGCACTCAGCTTGACGGCCTCATCAGAAGAGGATTGTCGTCGCAGCACCGCGTGACACCCACCGGTCCCACTAGTGTTGCGACCACAATCCTCCTGCCCGGCTATGCACTTGCTGACCCCTGAACGCAATCAAACCGAAATTGGATTACTATGGAGGGTTTTTCGCAATCGTGCACGGTGGTACCTACCCGGCCGAATTTTGTGACAAATTTGTGCCATCAAATTTCTACCACCAGTGTATACGAATATTTACATGGAACAGGTATTATTCCTCTCCGTTGCTAGACCGATTCTCAATTTTCTTCTCCGTTCTTAAGCCAATAGTTAAGTTGGTCATTTTGGCGCCAAAATCGTGGTCTCAACATTGCTTATTTTGGAGAATATAGATTTTGAAATTTTTGAAGGGTGATTATTCCTCCATGGTTTGTTCGATTTTCAAATTTATTTTTTCTAAACCTACCGGGTGTCAAGTTGTATTTACATGCCTAGTTGGGTCAAAATTGGTGGATTAGTTTAGGAGGAGTAAGCGTCACAACCGAAATACACCGAGGGTGACTTCGTCTCACTCAGCTCAAAAACCTAAATAGTTCTCATATAAATATTTTAAGAATTCTCATAATAAAATGTTCAACATAATATTCAACTGCTATCGGTGCTGGCTTTTTCTAAACCCACAACCTATTCTCAATTATAATTATTTAACACCCTAATAACACATTACACACACGCAACAATAATTTAACGCGATCAGAAAATTTATGTTTATTACTTACTGAACTTACCAAATTAGATACAATTTAATAGAATTTACATTTGCTCCAAATGGGAGACGTGGCGTCCATAAATCAATTATACAAAAGGCACGCCTCAAACATTGCTGTAAGAATTTCATTATTGATAATTAATTTATTCGATTTAGTTAGCTATATAAGTAGCGATAGCCCAGTAGCGTACGTAACGGACTGCTGAGACGAGGTCTCGAGTTCGATCCCCAGTCGCCCCTGGCACACACTTCTGTCTTTTCGTAGTTATGTGTGCATTAATAAATGTTAATTATCGCTCGCTTAATAATGTGCCTGGTAGATGGCAATAGGCTCGCCCGCTATTACATTGGGACCTTAACATAACTGGCCAATTGTGGGTGTGTAATACACCTCTGCCTACCCCTTCGGGGATACAGGCGTGAAGTTATGTTATGTTAGCTAGCTTCATCCTACTAATATTATAAACGCGAAAGTTTGTAAGTAAGGATGGTTGTATATTTGTTACTGATTTACGCAAAAACGGCTGAACGGATCTGACTGAAATTTGGCACAGGGATAGATTATAATCCGGAATAAAATATAGGCTACTTTTATCCCGGAAATAGGTTCCCATGGGTTGCGGGAACGGGATCAGAATTCTACGCGGGTGGAGCCCCGGGCAACAGCTAGTATTTAATATGTATAAATATAAATATTCTACGATATTCTACACAGCGCTTTCTAGACCCAAAGTAAGCATAGTTCAACTAGCGTGTGTTATGGGTGCCAGAATGCGGATAAACATACTTGTATACTTTTTTTCAAACATCCAGATCAATGCAAATAGGCATATTTATGCATACAAAAATGTGCCCTTAGCGGGAATCTAACACGCGCCCCCTGTCGTAGCAGTCGAATGCACTACCGCTACGCCACAGAGGCCGTATGTTATAAGATGATTCATATAAGATTGCCAGGGTCCTACCAACACCTATGGAGTCCAAGTCAATCTTATCTGCTAGTTGATTCACCTGCTAAAGACAGATGAGCTCTGAAACCTTTTTTTTTTACGTGCGAAAATGCGTGCGTAAATCCCTTCGGATACCCCCCCCGCCGCCGGCCAGCGGGGGTGGTTATGACGTGTATCGACTAAAACCGCACGGTGTCCTCCCCAAGTATCCGTTGCCGGGCACCCCAGGTAAGCCCTCGAAAGGATAACCCCAGGGTTACCGGCGGACTTTGGCCGCCACCGCGGCATCGCCTGGTGGGGTCGAGTTTTATCCCGCCTCGGTGAGTTGGCAGGCGTGTGTAGAGCACACACGACACGCCTCCGCCACGGCCTGCTTCTGTAAGGACGGCGAGTTGGCCAACTGCCGTCCTCAGGCCCCGATCATGGAGCTCGGTAGTCCCGTCCCATGAGCTCTGACGCTGACTTTTCTTTTGGGGTTGGGAGATCAGAAGACAGTTGCTCCCATTAAAGTCGAGATACCAATCCATAACAATAAACACAGTTTAGACGCATCTGGGAAATGGCTCTGAGACTGATGATGATTTTTTCCAAATAACGAGTAGCTCGTTGATTAAAAAACCGGCCAAGTGCGAGTCGGACTCGCACATGAAGGATTCCGTAGCAGCATGAAATTTTTTGATATGTGTGTTGAAACGAATGAAATGTAGATTGCGGTTTATGATTTATGACGTATTAAAAAAAAAGACAACTTACTAGATCTCGTACAAACCAATATTTTTCGGTGGAAGTTTACATGGTAATGTATATCATATATTTTTTTTAGTTTTATCATTCTCTTATTTTAGAAGTCACAGGGGGGGGGGGGGACACATATAACCACTTTGGAAGCGTCTCTCGCGCAAACTATTCAGTTTAGAATAAAATGGTTTGAGTAACCTCAATATCATTCAAGACCTGTCCATACAGGTATGTATGAGTACGTATGTACGTACGTACCAGACACAGTTGGATGAAAAAAAAAATTATCAATTACCACGAAAATTTATTGTTTATTTTTCTATTTTTGTGTGAGAATCTTAATGCGGTTCACAGAATACAACTACTTACCTAGTTTCAACAGCATAGTTCTTATAGTTTCGGAAAAAAGTGGCTGTGATATACGGAAGGACAAACAGACGTGACGAATCTATAAGGGTTCCGTTTTTTGCCATTTGGCAACGGAACCCTGAAAACTGAACTTGTAAGCTTCTTTTCGCCTGATTAATGAAGTAATCATTTTCTTGTCACCAAAATTTCTTAAGACTCAAGTTCTTTTATCGGCAGAATGTTATATATTTGTTATTTATATTCCATTTTGTGTAGGTGTAATGTGACGTGAAATAGAGATGGTAAAATAACGAAGGTGCCCATCAGTTGTCGCACCCTCGTCGGAGATAAGTACAGAAATAACTGTCTACTTATATGGAACGCTTGCTCAGCTTTTATATAAAACCTCTTACGAATATATAATGTTTATACTTTTGGTTTACTGTGTACATACAGCCAAAACACTTTCATTGTGTGTATCTTGAGATGGCCCTAGGTCAGCTTACCCCCCTGCGTCTGAAGACCCGAGACGGCGTGCGGTTTAATTGGTTCGAATCTGACATAACTACCCACTGGCCGGCGGGGGAGTATCAGGGGAGATTTCCGCACGAAAAACAAAGGGTTTTTTTATTTTAGAATGATAGGCTCACGTTTGACGTCTATCTCAAGTGGTCGTAAGTGACGATGTGGTTCACTCGAGACTGGAAGATTTTGAGGTTATACATAACATAACATAACAACATAACATAACATAACATAACATAACATAACATAACATAACATAACATAACATAACATAACATAACATAACATAACATAACATAACATAACATAACATAACATAACATAACATAACATAACATAACATAACATAACATAACATAACATAACATAACATAACATAACATAACATAACATAACATAACATAACATAACATAACATAACATAACATAACATAACATAACATAACATAACATAACATAACATAACATAACATAACATAACATAACATAACATAACATAACATAACATAACATAACATAACATAACATAACATAACATAACATAACATAACATAACATAACATAACATAACATAACATAACATAACATAACATAACATAACATAACATAACATAACATAACATAACATAACATAACATAACATAACATAACATAACATAACATAACATAACATAACATAACATAACATAACATAACATAACATAACATAACATAACATAACATAACATAACATAACATAACATAACATAACATAACATAACATAACATAACATAACATAACATAACATAACATAACATAACATAACATAACATAACATAACATAACATAACATAACATAACATAACCTAACATAACCTTTTTTTTTTTTTTTTTGTTCAGGCAGGAAAAAATGTACCTCATCCGCATACAGCGCGGCGCGGGGACGCCGCGCGGTTATGTGGGGCTCTCACCGCACTAAAACAACCTGCCGTGTGCCAAACACCGCGACTTAGTGAGTGAACCGTCGGAAATACTTCGCACACATCGACGGAACACTCAAGCGCCGGCCCGCAAAGGTGCGGTGCGGGCCCGTCTTCTAGGCGATGTCCAGGCACGCCGGGACATCACTCCTTCGCGGGGGGCTCTACTGCGGGTGGAGGGCAATCCCCGGCCCGCCCACCCGCGGCCCCACTAGGGCGGCATGAGGCGCAAGAATGCGCGCGCACGCCGCCCTGTTCGCAGGCGGCGGATCGGATCTGCGAGGCCGTCTGCCTCTTTGATCCTCTCCGCCGCTTCCTTCCGCGAGATGACTTCCTCGCAGAAGGTCGCGACCGCGGTGAAACACCACACGACGTCGCCACGGCCGCCGGCCTTGGAGGACCCCCACGCCCAGACCAGGCGTTGAGGTCCCCCATGACCAGCACGTGACCTGAGGTCACTTGCCGCATCGAGGTCTCCAGTCATAGGATGAAGTCCCCGAAATCTCTCAACCTCCAGTTGGTCGGCAGCGACATCTCCCGGACCCTTGTCTCTTGGAGACAAGGGGGGAAAATGAAGCGCCGCTGAGGCGGCGATTGCCACGGCTCCATCGTACGAACCGACCCAATTTGGGCGGCTCAGAACGATACATGGATCCGCGGCTACGGCAAGGCCTATGGACCACTGGATGTAGAGACCGAGATCCATTAATGGAGCGCGGTCTCTACATCCTCCTCCATTTGCGACGGCGACGTCGGTGACACGGCGCTGGTAGCGGCCTCGGTCGAGCGACCGGCCCCCAGCTTTGGCGTAGAAGCCGAGGTGCGGGGTTGTCTACAACCCTCACGGCCCAGCAAGTGATTAGCGGGCAGCTTGCCCGCGGCACATGCTGGGCAGCGAGGGGGGGCGGAGCACTCCGCCGCCTTATGCCCGGGTTGACCGCAGCGGAAACATAATCCGCTGCAGTCAAAGCAGCTGGTGCATTTAACACGAGCGTGCCCGGCCGCCATGCACTTATAGCACCTCATGGGCCGGCTCTCCAGGACCGTGACCCTGGCTGAGATCCAACCCACGAGGAGCCTGCCGGCATCGGCCAAAGCTTTGACCGAGGCGACCGGACAGCTCGCCCACACTGCACCAACGCCACCGGGACCGGGGCGGATGGTGCCGACCTTGATTTGGTCCGGGCTGCACTTAGTAGCCGAAGCTATGGCCTCCCGGACGTCATCGGCTGTCGTGAAGTCCGCCAGACCCTAAATGCGCACCTCGGCGCATTTGGTCGGCCTGGCGATCTTCACGCTTTCCACCCCACTAAACAGACCCCGCAGCTTCTCAGCTACGACGTCGGCTCTCCTACCGCCTTCTGCCCCCGGGAACTCGAGAATCCGAGCCCCCGTGCGGGCGAGGCGCGTTCGGGCACCTTCGCCTCCGAGATCGGAGACGTCGATGCCCTGTTTGGCCCTCAGGAGAACCTGGCCGTAGCTGAGGCCACGCTCCACCGCCTCCGGTGCCACCATGATCACCACGGCGGCGGACTTGGGCGGCGTGAGCTTCCTCGGCTTATTGCCGTCCGTTTGCGGGGCTGCGGCCGCCTTTGCCGCAGCGTTCTTCGCCTTTTTCTTGCCTCCCCTCTTTTTCTTCCGGCTCACCGTCTGCCAGCCCTCGCTGTCCGGCTGAGCGGAAGTCGAGGGGACGGGAGCCGAGGAGGCAGGTGTAGATGCCTCGGGAGGGGGGGCACGACGAGCCTTAGCTGGGGCCCGCGAGGGCGCCTGCACCGGTCGTAGGGGTGGGAAGTCCACCCTTGGGCCGGCTGCTGCGGGGCCCGCAGGCCGCACAGCCGACGCACTTTTCGCAGAGGCCGCGATGGAGGGCGCTGGCGCTGCCTGCGTCCGCCTCATTGCCGCTGTCGTAAGGCGGCGGGGCTCAGGAGGCAGCCTTGCCTCCAACGATTGGAGCTTTGCGTCGAGCATAAACCCGACGCTCAGCATCACCTCCCTCATAAAGTCCTGCGAGAGCAGACCCGAGGGAGGTACCGACGAGGGTGAGGGCGTTGGGGCCACCTCTTCTGGCTCCGCCGCTGGAACCTCTTCGTGCGCAGCAGGCGATGAAGGCGCAGCAGGCTGTGCCATTGCCGCGGCAGGCGGCGCCATTGCCGTGGCAGGCGGAGTAACTGGTGCCGACGAAGCCTTCGTCAGGCGACGAATCTCCGCCTGCATCTGCCGCATCTCCTCCTGGAGATGCAGGAGCTCGGCGGCTAGCCGCTTGTTGGCAACTTGGAGCCGCCTTGTCTCGTCCGAGACGGTGCGGCTTGAGAGGGCCTCCACCGCCTCCTTCAGCCCAGAGGCTGCCAACTTTAGAGCCTTTTGATAGGTCCCTTTGAGGTGCGTCGACTTGGTGGCCACGTCGAGAATTATGGCCACACTCTTAGAAGACCTATCAAGCAGCTCCGCTGCCGAGTGCGGGTTTCCTACCGCACTCGAGTCGAGCTCGGCAGATAACTGCTCGACCCGCCCGAGCGCAGCCTGCTCCTCATCGGCACGCCGACGTGCCAGATCAGCCTTGCGGGTGGATCCGAGACCACCGAGTCCCGATCGGCCCCTTGCTGCACTGGAGAGCTTAGCGGGAGGCTGAGCAGCCCCGCCGGACTCGACGGAGTCGTCCAGAGCCTCCACTGAGCCCTCCAGTGGGCGCTTTTGCGCCTTCCAAAATTTGGAAGAGAGGTTCAACGAACCCGTTGAACCCCTCTCCGACGACGACGCGGCATCTATTTCCGCCTCCAACTCCTCCTCACCAACCGAGGCGGCACGAAAGCGGGATGAACGCCGCAACTCAACAGTTGGCTGCCAAGAGGCCGCCGTTCCAACATCAAGGCTCACTGAGGCCGGAGTGGCCTCAGGAAGCTCTTTGTCGCACTGGGCGACGGTGCTCGCTGTGGAGCTCTTCTTTTTTGGGTTTTGGGGTTTTTTTGGTTTGAGATTATCCATGAAATTCCCACGAGCATGAGACGAAATGAATACACTTCCCGGGTGACGCTCATTCCGGGAAGCGGGGTACATACTGTGGAGGTCCCCAGGTGTCCACAGGTTTTTACGACTTCGCTGTCGGGTGTTACAGACTTTTCCTTGTCGCGGGCCGGCCAATGAAGGCAAGCCCCGCGTCCTCCGAGATCACATCTTCCCGCATGTGGCTAGCATGCAGGTCCTTGACGATCACCCGGAGATTACGCGACGCGGGAGGGCAGCCACCCCTCCCATCACCGACGGCGGCACGAATGCCTGTCAGCCCCTGCGCGAGCAGTGGGCCGACCCGTCCCTCGATCCTTTCGGATCTGGGATCCTCGCGGATCCCTCGCGGGCCTAGAAGGCCCGCCATACCACGACCCCCTCGTGCAATGGGGTCAGCTAGCCCTGAAAAGGGCTGGAACGTTAGCCGTCGACGTTGACGCCAGCTACTCCAGAGGAGCAATCAATGATGCGTCATCGCCCACGTTGCCCAGGGTGCACCGCGAGGAGGTGTTCCGTCGCACCCCAACCTAACATAACCTAACATAACATAACATAACATAACATAACATAACATAACATATAACATATGTTATATGTTAACACATAACATATAACATATAACATATAACATATAACATATAACATATAACATATAGCATATAGCATATAGCATATAGCATATAGCATATAGCATATAGCATATAGCATATAGCATATAACATATAACATATAACATATAACATATAACATATAACATATAACATATAACATATAACATATAACATATAACATATAACATATAACATATAACATATAACATATAACATATAACATATAACATATAACATATAACATATAACATATAACATATAACATATAACATATAACATATAACATATAACATATAACATATAACATATAACATATAACATATAACATATAACATATAACACATAACATAACATAACATAACATAACAACATAACATAACATAACATAACATAACATAACATAACATAACAACATAACATAACATAACATAACATAACATAACATAACATAACATAACATAACATAACATAACATAACATAACATAACATAACATAACATAACATAACATAACATAACATAACATAACATAACATAACATAACATAACATAACATAACATAACATAACATAACATAACATAACATAACATAACATAACATAACATAACATAACATAACATAACATAACATAACATAACATAACATAACATAACATAACATAACATAACATAACATAACATAACATAACATAACATAACATAACATAACATAACATAACATAACATAACATAACATAACATAACATAACATAACATAACATAACTTCACGCCTGTATCCCTGAAGACGAGAGGTGTATTACACACCCACAATTTGCCAGTTATATTTAATCCCAATGTAATAGGAGGCGAACCTATTGCCATTTACCGGGCACATTACAAAGTGAGCGATAATAAACATTTTTAATACACACATAACTACGAAAAGTCAGAGGTGTGTGCCCGGGGTGACTGGGGATCTTCTTGTCTCGGCAGTCCGTTACGTATACCACTAGGCTATTGCCGCTTTTTTGAGGTTATAGCTCTCCGGAAACACAGACACAGGCAGGCAGTTCCATCAAGTCGGGTATCAAGTCAACCACACCTGCAATCCGGTACATCTGCTGATTGATGGATGAAACTTTGGTGTGTGCGTTACTTTCGGGGTTGGGAGGTCAGCCGGCAGTCGGCGGTTTAATTCCTTCCAGGGTAACTGTATGGATAGTTTCCTTACTCCCCTCAACCATCCCTCTCTCCCTTTCACCCTCCCTACCTCAGTCCCTTCCTCCCTCCGTCCAAGCATTCATCCAGTTACAACCAAGATGGCGTTGTTATAAAAAAAAGACATGGAAAGCGTCTCAGCGTGATTTTTCTTCTCCCAAAAAGTGCTCAGCACGTTGAGAAGTTTTCACTTCAAAAACATTGTTACAAGACACATAAAAGACTTTCAGCGTCCTTAGCTAGTTTTTGACCGATTGCCATGTGATTTTTTATGTTCAATTTTGTAATCATGTTTTAACAAATATAATAAAACATCGGCAATGGCAACCCTGAAGAAAACTTCGACGCTAAAGCAACTGAATAACACATATGTAATGCGAGGTAATGGTCCGAAGTTAATAGAATAGAAGGAAAGTTGCCTAGTGTATTATCACAAATGCGATTCGTCTTACGGTTCATTAAAACTGACTAAAACTACTGGTAGTTTAGTTCAATTTTCCTTACTTAGAGAGTATCAAATAGCGGCGGAGTAAAAAATTAGCGGCGATAGCCCAGTGGCGTACGTAATGGACTGCCGAGAAGAAGTCTCGACTTCGAAGTGTAGTGAAGTGTATTAGTATGTTTATCCACATTCTGGAACCCATAAAACAAGTTAGTTATACTGTGCTTACTTTGGGTTTAGAAAGCGCTGTGTATAATGTCGTAGATATATATTTATTTGTATTTAATCTCACACTACTCCACGCAATTTTCCTAAAAAGGGAGGGGAAAGTTTTCTCTTCACATATTAACATATAATATAGCATATATTATTTCTTTGTACATTATTATATGAATGCTATTAATAATACATGTCGGAACCAAGCATTAATAATTTTAAAAGGCTCTCTGAATTCTGAATGGTGATAATTGGTAAACAGTCACTCAACGCGGCCCGATCGAACCGTTCATTAATAAATTAAGTTTAATAATGTTTGTATATTGAAGCCCAATATTTTAATTAATAGTAACAATATTAATAATGCTGGCGTTAGCGTTCGCTATATTTGTGTAAAGTAATATTTGAGTGAACTAAATATTACTATTGTTATTGTCCATTATTATTGTATATACATAAATATAATCACACCTTTTTCTCTCCGCGGTAGGCAGATGTCTGTCTGATTCTATGTATAAACCTATTATTAGGTAGATTTCGATGAAATCGATCTACCTATTGGTTTCTTGACTACTGTCGAATTTTAAAAAAAAATCTTCATAGGAGGTCTAGTTATGACCCCTGAGTCCGAAATGACCACTGGTCAAAAAGTTTATATATATATATTTATGTATGTATGGTTCCACTTCCCAAAATTTGCGGCACTCTCACGGTCGCATTTTTGCCCCGATTGCTTTCAAACTGCGGTCAAAAATTGCTTGGGTGTAAACTTAGTTTAAGTTCGTGAACGGGTGGAATCCGGCCTAAGGGGACGGTAGGGCCTCACTTTTTGTGAAATCAGTTTTTCCTCAAAATTTCACGTTCCATGAACCGTTCTAATTTTATCCCATAGTATACATGAATACCAACAACTTTCAATAATAAACCTATAAGATTAAAACTTTAACTAAAAGTGGAGGGGGGAAAAACCAAAATTTTTCGGGAAAAAAATCATAACTTCTAACCGGTGAACATTCTACCCGTCGGAAACATTTATAATCGATAGGCCATTTTTAAGTCTAAAATAAATGTCAGAAAAGTTTTTCGCTAAGTTACCGTTTTCGAGAAAAAAAAATTAAACATGTTAAAAATAATATTAATTGCTTCACGAAATCTACCTGTGCGTTCACCCTGCGGGAACGGTTTTTTTTTATTTGTTCCTAAAAATAAATACATGTTTTTATCTTATTATCAAGTACCACACAACCGTACAAACGGTTTGACTGTGGGATCAGGAAGTAGGGTATCTACATGATATTGTCGGAAGTTTACGCGAATGTCACACATTGAAATAGAACTATTTTTAACGGATCAATGTAGGACCAATGTAAAATATAAAATAACATCAAATAAATCGCGATAGAATCCGTTAAAAATAGTTTTATTTCAAAGTAGGTATCTAACTATACATTAACAATAAAATATACTTACTGGTGGTAGAAATTTGATGACACAAATTTGTCACAAAATTCGGCCGGGTCGGTACCACCGCGCACGATTGCGAAAAATGATTGCGTTCAGGGGTCAGCAAGTGCATAGCCGGGCTGGGGGATTATGGTCGCAGCACTAGTGGGACCGGTGGGTGTCACGCCGTGCTGCGACGACAATCCTCTTCTGATGAGGCCGTCAAGCTGAGTGCCACCATTGTTACCATGGTATGGACGTTACCTTCAGGTTACCATCAGGCGAGGTGAAGTCAAATTGACTGAATTGGACACGTATATAACTGAAAAAAATTAGGTAATTAGTAATTATGTCAAGGAGTTAAGGAGTTGCTTTTGCAATTTAATCTTAAATATATATTTTCTATTTTCTTCTCTAATGTCAAGTGGTAAGCTATTCAATAGGTAAGGAATTATCTCCATACACTTGTAACCCTCGATACGGATATACTTGGTATATAATAAATAAATATAAATATTCTACGACATTCTACACAGCGCTTTCTAGACCCAAAGGAAGCATAGTTTAACTAGCTTGTGTTATGGGTTCCAGTATGCGGATAAACATACTTATATACTTTTTTGTAAATATATACATATTATATATAGAAACACCCAGACCAATGCAAATAGACTTATTCATGCAAACAAATATTTGCACTGAGCGGGAATCGAACCCGCGCCCTTTGTCGTGTTTATATGGCAAAGTATAGTTATTTTAGTTATTGCCTTTGGCAAGAGTGTTTATGTGGCAAAGTATAGTTATTTTAGTTATAGCTTTTGACAAGAGTGTTTATGTGGCAAAGTATAACTATTTTAGTTAAGTATAGCTTTTGACAAGAGTGTTTATATGGCAAACTATAGTTATTTTAGTTATAGCTACGAGGGTCAAACTGAAAGTTCTTAGAAAATCAAAAACTGATAACATTAGCCAGTTATTAGTTTTATTATATCTTTTCAAAATATTGTCCATTCACGTCAATACACCGCTGCATGCGATGGAACCACTGGGAAAAGCACTTTGCCCACTCGTCCTTAGGGGTCTCTTCAATGGCATCGCGATACGCAGCCACCGCTTCTTCAGCATTCATAAACCGCTTTCCTTTAAGTTTTTCTTTAATTTTTGGAAATAAATAAAAATCACAAGGCGCGAGGTCGGGGCTATACGGCGGGTGACCCAGTAATTCAACGTTTGATGTCGCCAAATAGTCGATCGTTCGCTTGGCGGTGTGCGACGAGGCGTTGTCGTGGTGAAGGAGGATCCTACTGCGAGGTCGTTTCTCTCGAACTTTTTCCAAGACAAGTGGCAAACAATTGGTAGTGTACCATTCTGCAGAAACGGTTTTTTGATCCTCTAACACAATTGTTACGAAATGACCTATCCTTCCAAAGAACGAGGCCACCATTATTTTTCCCGCACTTCGATCTCTCTTCACTTTAGTTGGCAACTCCTCGAAAGGAAACACCCACTGAGCAGATTGTCTTTTGGTTTCAGGATCATAACAGTAAATCCAGCTTTCGTCACCTGTTAGTATGTCGAACACAGCATTAGAGTCACCTCCGTTAAATCTTTCAATCATTTTACGGCACCAATCCACACGATGGAGTTTTTGAGCCTCAGTCAAATTATGAGGTATCCACCGGGCGCAAAGCTTCCTGACCGCTAATTGTTCGTGGAGGATTTTGTGCACTTGACTCATACCGATGCCTAAGCTTGTCCGAATCTGCTGATAGGTCACTCTTTTGTCAGTCTCTATCATACGCCGCACAACACAGATGTTATTTTCAGTCGTCGCCGTAGAAGGCCGTCCCTCACGTAAATCATCAGTGAGATTAGTGCGACCACGTTTAAACTCATTAAACCAGTTGTAAACAGTCGCACGAGATGGGGCTTCATCGTGAAAGGCCAATCGTAGTCTATCATAACTTTCTTGTTGACTTAAATGACATCGAAAGTCATAAAAAATCATTGCACGAAAATTTTCTCGTGTTAAATTCATGTTAACGTGACACAGACAATTTTCAATTTGCCGCCAAATCGTAAAACAAATGATAAATGAATGAAATATATACTCAGTAATATTGGCAAAGAGTTCTATTTTCAAATTTTAGAATTTTTTTTTTATTATATTGTTTATAAGTGGCCAGTTCTAAGAACTTTCAGTTTGACCCTCGTATTGACAAGAGTGTTTATATGGCAAAGTATAGTTATTTTAGTAATAGCTTTTGACAAGAGTGTTTATGTGGCAAAGTATAGTAATTTTGACAAAATTGTTTATTTTTTCACTCATCTTTATATTAAAACAAAGTTGTGTTAGTGATGAACGCGATGAACCCGAGAACTGGTGGACCAATTTTCATGATCTTTGATTTTTAGATTTGTCCACACCTCTAATGTGCTCTTGGTGGTTTTTTTTCGGTACCACGGTTACCCCACCGCCGGCCAGAATGCGGGTACTTGTATCGGACTCGAACCGACCAAAACCTAACGCTGTCTCGGGTCTTTAATGCCGGGGTGCAAGGAGACATTCACGAAATAAATTCACCTGATGAGGCAATCAACATAACTTGATTCTAAGGCAGAACGAAGTTTTATATACAACCAAAAATAAAGATATGAATGTAAGAGACAAATGTTTTCCTCCACTTTCATGCCGTTCTGTCTTACTCAAGCCATCTTTGTTATGAAAAGACTCATCAAGGATCCGAGATCCAATATTCTCTTAATGAATCCTGTTATGAAGTTCCCTAATCGATCAAGTTTACCTACCAAAGGATAATAATTTTGCAATTAAATGTGACAGTTCTCTAACTTAGACTTAGGTCATCCATTCCCTCGATGTTCCATTTCAGACGCTGAACTTTCACTAGTGGCCTTGTACGACAGCCCCGCAAGAGTAGGTATTGTCACAGCCAGCCAGCACAGACAATTGGGAGGTAAATTGAGATAATCGGATCTATAATGGAAGGTCTATATGTCTTCTGAATGACAACTTTAGCACTAAGGAATTGTGATATAAGTGCGTGACGCGTGACGCGTGACGAAAGTGCGTCCATTATACAAATCTAGAAAGAAAGAAAGAAAGAAAGAAAGAAAGAAATCTAGACTAAGTTTGTGATGTTGTCAGCAATAACGTCCTACACACCCCTGCCTACTCACCCACGCGGGACAAAACCCGACCCCACTAGACAAGGCCGTGCTGGCGGCCAAGGTCCGCTGGTAATCCTGGGGTTATCCTTTCGAGGGCTTACCCGGAGTGCCCGGCAATGGCCACTTGGGCAGGACACCGTGCGGTTTTGGTCGGTTCATGCACGACATAACCGGCCCCGCTGGCCGGCGGGGGGATTTCCGCACGAAAATAAAAAATAGTGTAATTACTGGATCTACTGAACTGATTTTGAAAAATGGAAAATTTGATCAATAGAAAGTCACATTATTTATGATTGTCATAGGCTACTCAAAGGAGCGGGGCAGTAATCATATATGTCAACAAATACGGCAGATTCCCATACATTACATGAAAAAAACCGGCCAAGTGCGAGTCGGACTCGCCCATGAAGGGTTCCGTAGCAGCAAGTAAAATTTTTATATTTGAGTAGATTGAATGAAAGGTAAATTGCGGTTTACGATTTATAACGTATTAAAAAAACTACTTACTAGATCTCGTTCAAATCAATTTGAGGTAAAAGTTTACATGGTAATGTACATCATATATTTTTTTTTAGTTTTTCATTCTTTTATTTTAGAAGTTACAGGGGGGGGGGGCACACATTTTACCACTTTGGAAGTGTCTCTCGCGAAAACTATTCAGTTTAGAGAAAAATGATTTTTGGACTCTCAATATCATTTTTGAAGACCTATCCATAGATATACCACACGTATGGGTTTGAAGAAATTTTTTTTTGAGATTCAGTTCTAAGTATGGGGAACCCCCAAAATTTATGGTTTTATTCCTATATTTGTGTAAAAATCTTAATGCGGTTCACAGAATACATCTACTTACCAAATTTCAACAGCATAGTTCTTATAGTTTCGGAAAAAAGTGATTGTGACATACGGACGGACAGACGAATCTATAAGGCAACGGAACCCTAAAAAAGAAATTACGGGGGAATATGGGGCAAAGGAATACAACGGGGTTCGAAATACGCCACGGGCAAAGCCGGGGAGGGCCAGCTAGTAAATTATAAAATCAGACTGTCTGTTTGTAATATAAAATAATAACTTTTTAGGAAACTACCTGTTGCCTGCGGCTTCGGCGTGAAAATTGTCCGTGCTTCTTGGAGAAATAACCACATAAAGCACCGTCAGTCAAGTCCTGTCTGAATCGTCAGTCAACCAAAGCTTTCCATAAACTTTTATATTTGTAAGAAACTTTCCTTTTAAGAGATGCAGCAAAAGTTGTAATGGTAATAAAATATTAACGTTAGTTATAAAAAGTAATAACTATTTAACTACGTAGAAATTTCGGTTCTTTTTAAAACATTTATTTTATGCTATGAACATTTTAAAGCAACTTATCCAATAGATTTAGTACAGAAAAAGTGAACATCCGTAAGTTTGCAAGAATAACGGTAGATGGCTCCAGCGTCGCCCATAGACGTATATAATATATCGGAGAGTTACGAATATCTGGAACGTGTCAATGTCGCTCTGTTGGTCAAAGTATTCGATCTGTAAGGGACTGGTTACGAGTTTAAGTCCCGTCCTGCATTTTTACTGTTTCCGAACTAAACCATGTATTTTATATTGTTATTATTACTTAAGAGGACCACGACTTTGTGACTTGTACCATCATACTTTCAAAAGAAGCACCTCCTTAGATTCCTTTCGGTAAAAACTATCTGCTCGTATCACGTGGTGACACTTCAGATCGTGTTTAAACACACAGATGGTCACCCTTATAAATAGCTTAACATATTGTAAGTTACCAATCATCTTAGCTTTAGAGCCTGTAGGTAACTGTAAGTATTTGAACTGTTGCGTTCCGTTTGGTGAGTGAGAGTGCCGGAGCCCAAACTCTTTTCCCATCCCCTCCCAAACTCCTTTCCTATCCCCTCCTAAACTCCTTTCCCATCCCCTCCCAAACTCCTTTCCCATCCCCTGTCCTTTACATGGTCGGCAGCGCGAGTGTGACGTCACTGGTGTTGCAGACGTCCATAGGCCGCTGTAACCGCTTCCCATCAGGTGGGCCGTGTGCTTATCTGCCACCTAAGTGGTATAAAAATAAATAAAAAATACTAGCTACTCGTGATTGTGGTCGCAGCACTAGTGGGACCGGCGGGTGTCACGCGGTGCTGCGACGACAATCCTCTTCTGATGAGGCCGTCAAGCTGAGTGCCACCATTGTTAACATGGTACGTGTATGTAATGGTGAGCCTCTTTCCTGACACTTTACCTTCAGCTTACCATCAGGCGAGGTGAAGTCAAATGACGAGTCCTAAATATATAAAAAAAACAAAAAAAAAAGAGGATCAAGACTTTGTGACTTGTACCATCATACATTCAAAAGAAGCACCTCCTTAGATTCCTTTCGGTAAAAACTATGTGCTCGTATCACGTGGTGACACTTCAGATCGTGTTTAAACACACAGATGGTCACCCTTATTAATAGCTTAATATATTGTAAGTTACCAATCATCTTAGCTTTAGAGCCTGTAGGTAACTGTAAGTATTTGAACTGTTGCGTTACGTTTGGTGAGTGAGAGTGCCGGAGCCCAAACTCTTTTCCCATCCCCTTCCAAACTCCTTTCCTATCCCCTTCTAAACTCCTTTCCCATCCCCTCCCAAACTCCTTTCCTATCCCCTCCTAAACTCCTTTCCCATCCCCTCCCAAACTCCTTTCCCATCCCCTGTCCTTTACATGGTTGGCAGCGCGAGTGTGACGTCACTGGTGTTGCACACGTCCATAGGCCGCGGTAACCGCTTCCCATCAGGTGGGCCGTGTGCTTATCTGCCACCTAAGTGGTATAAAAAAAAATAAAAAATACTAGCTACTCGTGATTGTGGTCGCAGCACTAGTGGGACCGGCGGGTGTCACGCGGTGCTGCGACGACAATCCTCTTCTGATGAGGCTGTCAAGCTGAGTGCCACCATTGTTAACATGGTACGTGTATGTAATGGTGACCCTCTTTCCTGAGACTTTACCTTCAGCTTACCATCAGGCGAGGTGAAGTCAAATTGACGTGTCCTAAATATAAAAAAAAAAACAAAAAAAAAAGAGGATCAAGACTTTGTGACTTGTGCCATCATACATTCAAAAGAAGCACCTCCTCAGATTCCTTTCGGTAAAAACTATCTGCTCATATCACTTGGTGACACTTCAGATCGTGTTTGAACATACACAGATGGTATGGATCGGTAGCTTCGTGGTTAAGGAGTCGACCCTACGATCGAGAGGTCCCGGGTTCGAATCCTGGCCATTACACTACCGACGTGAACCCACTCCTAACACAAGCAATTTAGCTTAGCTGGAGGGGTTAGGGGGAATATTAGTAATTTCGGTTACTAATATTCTTTAAAAAAAAAAAAAAAAAAAAAAAAAAAAAAAAAAAAAAAAAAAATAGCTTAACATATATTATAAATTACCAATCATCTTAGCTTTAAAGCCTGTAGGTAATCTAAACATATAATAAAATCGTAGCGAAGTGAAAACTGTACATTGAATACCTATATTTTCAAAAATATAATTGCAATGTGTTCTAAGCAACGATACTAATGCCAAAAACGTGTTTATCATCACGCTATTATATTAGGGAACCAGGTAGAATTTATTTCGATGTTACATGTAAACATCTATTTCTTAATGATAAATGATTGAAAATATAACGATGAAATAGGGCTTATGGGTTCGAAACTGAACTGAAGAAAAACACATACCTTGATCTATTCCGAACGAAGTCACGTGCAACAGCTTTTTTTTTACGTGTGGAAATCCCTTCGGAACCGACTAAAACCGCACGGTGTCCTCCCCAAGTGTCCGTTGCCGGGCACCCCGGGTAAGCCCTCGAAAAGCTAACCACAGGGGACCCTGCTACCCTTTTGAAAATTTTCACCCATCCACACTGGTACACTTTCATATCTTTCTGTAGAGCAATATTAGTCTTTCTTAAGACTAAAATGAACGCTCAGCCTTACTACGTCATACTTGACTGTACCATTACTCCGCCCGATCCTGTCTAGCCATAATACTAAGCTAGTGATCCTGACTATACAGTCATTAGTCACGACACTTGATTTATCGGCTATCGATGAATTACAACTGCGGTCGGACGCTGTTTGGCCATTTACCATGAGTGATCGCTGCCCACAAATACCGAGTAATGATTAATTGGCTATTATTCTGAATAATGTGTAGACATTTGATGCTTGAGGTATCCACAAGTTCAGCTCATCGGTATTTGTTATTTTTTATTTTTTTATTTAGGACACGTCAATTTGACTTCACCTCGCCTGATGGTAAGCTGAAGGTAAAGTCTCAGGAAAGAGGCTCACCATTACATACACGTACCATGTTAACAATGGTGGCACTCAGCTTGACGGCCTCATCAGAAGAGGATTGTCGTCGCAGCACCGTGTGACACCCGCCGGTCCCACTAGTGCTGCGACCACAACCCCTCTGCCCGGCTATGCACTTGCTGACCCCTGAACGCAATCAAACCGAAATTGGATTACTATGGAAGGTTTTCGCAATCGTGCACGGTGGTACCTACCCGGCCTAATTTTGTGACAAATTTGTGTCATCAAATTTCTACCACCAGTAAAGTTAAGTAAAGTGTTAGGTAGTATTTGACCTTCATGACTTCTAAACTTTTTTTTTTGAAGTGTAAACTTCTTTAACGGCGTTGTGCACTGTTTTTGTAATGGGTAAAAAACGTTAAACTCGCGTCAGTAAACACGTGACCTGCTCGTAAGACAACAAATGTAGAAGCGTTAATTTCACACTATACTTAACAACCTTGGTCTTGACTGACTTCGTCAAGACTGAGATCGATTCCGACCGAGGCCCAAGCAACACTTTTTGTCATCATATAACTTTTTGTAATATTTATTCTATGTTGTGCCATAAATCTATTGATATAAAATGGAAATTAAATAAAGTGCGTCTATTACTGAAAAAAGTGACGAAGAAATAGCGAAAGAAAATGAGTGAGTACTTTATAAATATATTGGCGATGATGGTTCTGGTAATAATGATGGTGAAATTATGTATGGAAGTTGATTTTTCTAAGAGATAAACTTTTTAATGTAAAATAATTGTTATAGGTAGTTCCGAAGTGTTAAATTTTTTAATATAATAAAAATTCTCATGTTTGTGTATGATAGCGCATAAATGAATATTGTATGTTACCACATAAATGATAGTACTTTTATACTGATAATTAAAGCAATTCGTGCAAAATTATTCCCTAACCATTCCAAAATATCAAAAATGCACAACGATAATATTCAAGTTTTCACTTCTGCCGGCACTCCCGGAGTGCAACCCGTCTTTTTTTTTGTTAAAGAATATTAGTAACCTAAATTACTAATATTCCCCCTAACTCCTCCAGCTAAGCTTAATTGCTTGTGTTAGGCGTGGGTTCATGTCAGTAGTGTATTGGCCAGGATTCGAACCCGGGACCTCTCGATCGTAGGGTCGACTCCTTAACCACTAAGCTACCGACGCTTAACTAGCTGTTACCCTCGGCTTGCTCGCGTAGATGTTGGTTATCGCGTTTGACTGTGGTCGTCCACATGAGCGAATCATCCCTTTCCCACACAGATCGAAATTTCCGAAACGCACTAAGGCATACTTATTTATTATTTATCACGTGTCTATAATATTACAAAGTTATATAATGTTATCTTCGAAAATAACAAACTTTCATAGAAAAACTTCCATCGCCTATTTGAACTCTTTCAAGCCATTTTTTCTTGATAAAAGGTAGCCTAGCCACCTTTCCCAAGCCATAGTCCATTTTGTACGAAATTTCATCCAAATTAGTTCAGTGGTTTAGGCGTAAAAGTGTAACAGACAGACAGAGTTACTTTCGCATTTATAATATTTCTAGCCGATGTCCGCGGCTCCCCCAGCGCGGAGGTCGGTAATCGTTTTTTGGTCATATCTCCGGCAGATTTTAAGTCTGACCAAGCCATTCTAATAGAAAAAACCGCATAAAAATCCGTTCAGTAGTTTTTGCGTCCTTCGCGAACAAATAGGCAAAACTTAAAGGATTTCAAAAATAAATTCATCCACCGAGTGTCATAAGGTAGATAAAATGTGAACCAAAACTATTCAGTGATTTTGTCTAAAAATATTTTCACTCGAACTTATCGAGAAGGGTATCAAAATGAAGACCTTTAAAGGGTGATTTCAAAAACAAATATCTATATATATAAAAATGAAACCCGTTTTCCGTTGTCACGACATAGCATGAAAACGGCGTGACCGATTTGGGCTGATTTTTTTTTTTTGTAGTTTTCTAATACTCTGTACAAGGTTCTTACGGAAAAAAATATTAAGAAAATCTCTCAGATTTTTTTTTTCGTGCGCACACCGTACGGTTTTAGTGGATACACGACATAACCACCCCCACTGGCCGGTGGGGGGTATCCGAAGGGATTGATCCTCCCCAAGTGTCCGCTGCCGGGCACCCCGGGTAAGCCCTTGAATTCAATACATGGCGGATCATTTTGACGTAGCGAAGCACGTACCGGGCCGCTAGTAACTTATATTTTTAATGTAATGTGAAATGAGGAATGATAAATTAAAGCATTTACGGAACTTCTCTGTAGTATTGTTATTGCAAGATTCGTTTCTGTTGTATGCTTAAAAGTAAAAAGCTACAAATAAAAATTAAAAAACCTGACTGCTGCTTAAAGACCGAAACAAGTTTGATAGCAGGCGGAACCAATAAATTCTTGTCAGTTTAATATTTGTAAATGGGTACCGCCTGCTATCAAACTTGTTTCGGTCTATTCAGCAGAAGTCGGGTTTATTTTTTCTTTTAGGTAGATTTCGATGAAATCGATCTACCTATTGGTTTCTTGACTACTGTCGAATTTTAAAAAAAATTCTTCATAGGAGGTCTAGTTATGACCACCTGAGTCCGAAATGACCACTGGTCAAAAAGTTTATATTTATATATATATGTATGTATGGTTCCACTTCCCAAAATTTGCGGCACTCTCACGGTCGCATTTTTGCCCCGATCGCTTTCAAACTGCGGTCAAAAATTGCTTGGGTGTAAACTTAGTTTAAGTTCGTGAACGGGTGGAATCCGGCCTAAGACCTAGGGCCTCACTTTTTGTGAAATCAGTTTTTTCTCAAAATTTCACGTTCCATGAAAGATATTCGAACCGTTCTAATTTTATCCCATAGTATACATGAATACCAACAACTTTTAATTACAAACCTATAAGATTAAAACTTTAACTAAAAGTGGAGGGGAGAAAAACCAAAATTTTTCGGGAAAAAAATCATAACTTCTAATCGGTGAACATTCTTGGTGTCGGAAACATTTTTAATCGATAGGCCATTTTTAAGTCTAAAATAAATGTCTGAAAAGTTTTTCGCTAAAAGCTACCGTTTTCGAGAAAAAAAAAATAAACTATTTAAAGTCCATAGTTCTCTATATAAAATAATATTAATTGCTTCACGAAATCTACCTGTGCGTTCCCCCTGCGGGAACGGATTTTTTTTCTTTTTAGGGTTCCGTTGCCAAATGGCAAAAAACGGAACCCTTATAGATTCTTCATGTCTGTCCGTCCCTATGTCACAGCCACTTTTCTCCGAAACTATAAGAACTATGCCATTGAAATTTTGGGGGTTCCCCATACTTAGAACTGAAACTCTAAAATTTTTTTTTAACGTACCCATACGTGTTTGGTATCTATGGATAGCTCTTCAAAAATGATATTGAGGTTTCTTATATCATTTTTTTCTAAACTGAATAGTTGGCGCGAGAGACACTTCCAAAGTGGTAAATGTGCCCCCCCCCCCCCTGTAACTTCTAAAATAAGAGTATGATAAAACTAAAAAAAATATACGATGTACATTACCATGTAAACTTCCAACGAAAATTGGTTTCAACGAGATCTAGTAAGTAGTTTTTGTTTTAATACGTCATAAATCGTAAACGGAAATTTACCTTTCAATCAATCAACTCAAATATAAAATTTAAAAAAAAACCTTATTATGTTACTTGCTGCTACGGAACCCTTAATGGGCGAGTCCGACTCGCACTTGACCGCTTTTTTTTAAATATCTCCAATGTACAGAAACGACTAATTTACAATTTTTTAATAGTGATAGAAGTATGGCTGTTTATGTTTTACTGAATGAAATGGTTTTTACATGATCATGATATACCTTTTTTTTTTTTTTTATCGTGCGGAAATCCCTTCGGATACCCCCCCGCCGGCTAGCGGGGGCGGTTATGTCGGGCTTGCACCGACTAAAACCGCACGCCGTCTCAGGTCTTCAGACGCCGGGGTGCAAGGTTACCCATAGAGCATATCATGACCCTGGGCCATCTCACCACTAACAGCATCGCTCATCCTGTCTTCTCTGAAAGCAGAGGAGTACGGAGAGCGATGTGTTCCCGCCACGTTGGGTATTGGCCGACGATGAATGCCAACCCTATGAAGGGGTGAAGGGGAAGCCATTGACCACCGCCCAGGGTGTACCGGCCGCTCCGATTCCGCTCCCCCCGGACTGCAGCGGAATCGGAATCGGAGCGACACTCGAGGAGGTTACCCAACACACACCCCTGATCATGATATACCTACAATTAAACTTTGAAGCTTTTAGTGTGCTTATTCTATCTACTAAATTTTCAATTGGGAAAATAACCTGAAGACTTGAATCCGAATGAATCCTTGTAGATACTCTGTCGACAGAGTTGAGTTGGCTTAGCATACTGATTCTTACTGTGATATGATTTCCAATTCGTGTGTGATTTCATAAATATTGCTGGCTTCATGACATTGGTATTGTAACCAGTTTGCGTAAAATTGGTCCTGATACGACAACATTCAGGGGAACTTATAAAACTCGTAACATATTTTTTATCTATGCTATAAAAAATATTCTAAAGATTTAGATCGGAAAAAGAGAGCATCTAGAACGGGACTTGAACCCGCGACCAGTCCCTTACAGGGGGAGTGCTCTGACCAACTGAGCCACCTAGACACGTCCCAGATATTCAAAATTCTCCGATATATTATATACGTCTTAAGGCGACTTAGATCGGAAAAAGAGAACATCTAGGACGGGACTTGAACCCGCGACCAGTCCCTTACAGGGGGAATGCTCAGCTCAGCTGGTCAGAGCATTCCCTCTGTAAGGGACTGGTCGCGGGTTCAAGTTCAAGTTCAAGTCCCGTTCACTTTTTCCGATCTAAATCTTTAAAGCTCAGCTGGTCAGAGCATTCCCCCTGTAAGGGACTGGTCGCGGGTTCAAGTCCCGTCCTAGATGTTCTCTTTTTCCGATCTAAATCTATAAATCAATATAGGATACCCTGTTCTCTGGGGATTACAAATACTTATACTTAATTTAATCAATTATAACTATTGATTTAGTTCAACGTAAAGATACTGCCGTCAGTATCTGTACTTGTGGTAGAAATATGATGACACAAATTTGTCACAAAATTCGGCCGGGTAGGTACCACCGTGCACGATTGTGAAAAACCCTCCATAGTAATCCAATTTCGGTTTGATTGCGTTCAGGGGTCAGCAAGTGCATAGCCGGGCAGGGGGATTGTGGTCGCAGCACTAGTGGGACCGGTGGGTGTCACGCGGTGCTGCGACGACAATCCTCTTCTGATGAGGCCGTCAAGCTGGGTGCCACCATTGTTAACATGGTACGTGTATGTAATGGTGACCCTCTTTCCTGAGACTTTACCTTCAGCTTACCATCAGGCGAGGTGAAGTCAAATTGACGTGTCCTAAATATTAAAAATAAATCCATTGTAAATTTCTTAGTGTTCAATAACTTCTTAGCGGCGATAGCTCAGTGGCGTACGTAACGGACTGCTGAAAGTGGTCTCGAGTTCGATTCACAGTCGCCTCGAGCACACACCTCTGACTTTTCGTAGTTATGTGTTCATTAATAAATGTTTACTATCGCTCGCTTAATAATGTGCCCGGTAGATTGCAATTGGCTCGTCCCCTATTACATTGGGACCTTAACATAACTAGCGAATTGTGGGTGTGCAATACACCTCTGTCTACCCCATCGGATATTCAGGCGTGAAGTTATGTTATGTCAATAACTTCTGTCGTTGACTGTACTTATAATTAAGAGGTAGCTATACCATACTCCGCCTAGTATACAACCTATGTAAACCTATTCCGAACACAAGCAATTTAACTTTAGTTAGAGGTATTAGCAAGAATAAGTACTAGTAGGCCCCCCGCCGGCCAGCAGGGGTAGTTATGTCGGGCTTGAATCGACTAAAACCGCACGCCGTCTCGGGTCTTAAGACGCCGGGGTATGAGGTTGCCCATACAGCATATCCCTCGCACCCCGACTGACCCTGGGCCATCTACGGTTTCGAGATGGCCCCCTCGAGTTTGGGAACCACGGTGTCCCCGTCTTGCCCCGGTTTGGGGAGGGGCAAGTACTAGTACCTAATACGATATGACCCAGTTTACTATTAATCTTTATTAAAACCAATAAAAAAATAAACGAAATACTGTCTGTAATAACTAACTCCCATGAATTATCTGATAGGATCTAAATTGAGTGTCGTATGATGTTCGTAATAGGGGATCAAAGTGTTCATGGGCTATCGGACACCGGGCGTTTCGTGTCGACTAGTGATGTACCGATGTAACACAACTAATAGAAAAAAATATTTTCGATGTTCGTAGTTGGTCAAATTGACACTCTAATAAATAAATATTGTACGACATTTTTACACAGCGCTCTCTAGACCCAAAGTAAGCAAATTTTAACTAGCTTGTGTTGTGGTTTCTAGGATGCGGATAAACTTACTTATTTACTTTTTTTGTAAATATATACATATTATACATAAAAACACTCAGATCAATGCAAATAGACATATTCTTGCATAAAAATATTTGCACTGAGCGAGAATCGAACCCGTGTCCCCTGTCGTAGTAGTCGAATGCACTACGGTTACGCCACAGAGGCTACACTATAGTCAGACTATGCGGAGCTTGTATTATCTCTGATGAAATTTCGTGCGTTTAGGAGTATGAAACATCCCTACAAAGAAAATAACTATATAGTGCTTACCACAGACGTACGTATAGACACTGGTAACAAATGCCGTCACTTGGACACTTTTCTCACTTAAGTTTCGAATAAAAACCCCATCTATTACTTGTCTGGGACATACCACTTCTCAAGATGAGAGTGGTTAAATCGTAGTCCTCCTCACTGGCCAACTGCAAAAAGACAGACTTTATAAACATTGAAAAAACATTCCCAGGTATGCTTATTTTTTTTTTTTAACGTGCGGAAATCCCTTCGGATACCCCCCCGCCGGCCAGCGGGGGTGGTTATGTCGTGTCCCGACTAAAACCGCACGGTGTCCTCCCCAAGTGTCCGTTGCCGGGCACCCCGGGTAAGCCCTCGAAAGGATAACCCCAGGGTTGCCGGCGGACTTTGGCCGCCACCGCGTCCTCGCCTGGTGGGGTCGGGTTTTATCCCGCTTCGGTAAGTTGGCAGGCGTGTGTAGGGCACACACGACACGCCTCCGCCACGGCCTGCTTCTGTAAGGACGGCGATTCGGCCAACTGCCGTCCTCAGGCCCCGATCATGGAGTTCGGTAGTCCCGGGCATAGATGAGTCTGCGGCGTCCTCGCCGCAGACTACGAAACTCGGGGGGCAGGGTTCTCTCCCGCTCCCTCTCCGCCGTCTCTTTCGCGCGCATTACCTGCTCGCAGAAAGAGCTCCACTATGGCTGACTTCATGATACTGTGAGCTCATTCTGCGTAAATAGTAACACCAACAATTCAACATAGTTCGGGTACTTTGAGATAACTTTCACTTCAAACTTCAAGACAACAACCATCTTTAGTCTCCCCGTGACCATGGCTGCTGAAAAGCAACCGAAACGTCGGGTTCAATGTAAAATATAAAATAACATCAAATAAACCGCGATAGAATCCGTTAAAATAGTTTTATTTCAACACATATATGTAATTCGATAGTAATCTCCGTTCGAAACCACGACGCTTCGAATTTAGTAGCATAAAAAATTATAATATTATCGAATGTTTTCGTATACCTTTACTACGTTGTCACATCCCTTTCGTTAACGAGGCTATCCCGAAATAGGAGCATTCACGCGTTGCCGTCACGAACGCAAGAATCACCCATTTCTGATGTTTATACCCTTACAGCTTTATAGACACGATTTTTATGCCTTTGAATTTAAGGTGAGTCCAATCAGATGTCAGTTTGTGTTATAAAAATAGTTGTTATAAGTAAGTTTATCAGAGGATTGGAATTGTAGTGTTGCTAAGTAGTAGCATTTTTTTCTTGAATTTTTAAAATGTTTAGTATTATTGTAGAATATTCGACTTTCGGGCTGTTTGCCTGTGCTCCATAGGAAACTTGTGTTCCAAACGTTTCATCGATCACTGCGGTTGACAGTAGTATATTCTACATGCAACGCCGGCCGTGAAAGCCTTAAGATTTATATTTAGTTTTTTTTTCTCTTATTTTGTTGCGTACGAGATTTGTACTATGAACGTGTATCCGAATGGGATTAAATAATTTCTTTATTTCTTCCTTTCTTTCATAATTTATTGTTTGTGCTAGTGGTGAGACTGCCGGAAGCCATTCCTCGTCTTCATTATTCTTCGTTGCATTTCCCGTCTGCAGTGAGTGTACCTATAGTGTTCCCAGCATTCATAGCACACTGTAACCACTTACTTTCAGCTCGATACTTTGCTTGTTAAAAAATATGAAAAGTCTTTTAAATTTTACTATTCCCGATGACCCTTGCACAATGATGATAAATTTAACGATGTATCACTCATCAAAATCAATCCAGTCATTTAGTGGTTACGAGGGAACCTATAAAGACAAATATACATATAGATCTCTCGTTTTTTTGGTTCACTACAGTCAGCTAGTTCCGGTTTGACCTAGCTTGAAACAAATTATATTGACGCCGATATTTCAGAGGTCAACTTAGAAAGCCATTATATTTCGCTACTTCAAATTTCGTTTAGCCGCTTAAAAAACTTTATGGATACTTAATTGTCAAACAATAACATTTAAAATAATATGATTTACTTCAATATTGTCTTTGAAAGCTGCTTCTTTAAGATTTCTAATCTTAGCCTACTTAGAAGGTCAAACTTGATATAATTTAAGTACTTTCACTACTCTTCAAAATATTGTTTGATTATTATTTATGAATAATTATTCACTATTCAGGATATAATTAAAAAAACGCGACATAATATTGAAATTACTAGCAATCACAAAGAGTACGTAAGCATTTATTACCACAGCATACTATTTTAGTACTGTCTTTTTTTTTCGTGCGGAAATCCCTTCGGATACCCACCCGTTGGTCAGCGGGGGCGGTTATGTCAGGCTTGAACCGACTAAAACCGCACGCCGTCTCGGGTCTTAACACGCCGGGGTGTAAGGTTGCCCATAGAGCATATCCCTCGCACCCCGACTGACCCTGGGCCATCTCCGGTTTCGAGATGGCCCCCTCGGCTTTAGGATCCGTCTTGCCCCGGTTTGGGGAGGGGCGCTAGTCGTCCCACCGTCCCGGCCTGCTTGTGCTGGGGTGACAGGCAGCCTCACCTGCCACCCCCAGGCCTGCGCTCATGGAGGACGGAGGTCGTTAAGCGCCCTCCGACGCCTGAGTCGCCTGCGACGCGCGGCGAGCATGTTGCGGGCTCAGCGGGCCGGGAGAGTTCTAAATCTCTCCCGAGCGCGCTCCACCATCTCCTTCGCGAGCATTACATGCTCGCAGAAGGAGATGGCGGCGGCCCACGCACTCGCGCTCCACACCGTTGCCGCAATCATGTTGCCGAGCGAGAGGACTCCCACTCCGATAGCTGCCACTAGGTCATGCCTCGGCGCCTCCCACGCCGGGCAGTACACCAGCGTGTGCAGCAGCATGCGGGTGGTCCCCGAAGCTCCCCTTACCGGAGATCACCTGCGTCAGTCGGTACGAGAGGCTTCCAGGTCGCCTCTGTAGCCAATCCTCCATGATGGGCCTTACCACCGCTATTGCGGCATGCCCTTATATTAGTACTGCCTACCTGTTGTTATAGATAACCTATTATAACAGTTACCATCATTCAATAATAAATATATCTTACAATTATTAATAACTATTTTTAACTACACTGAAGAATGAACTAAATATTATAGAGTATAAATGAGATAAAACTATATTCCCTGAAAATAACAATACAACAATTTCACCGCGTGAACGAATGTAGTACCGCGGGGGATAATCCATACGATTCTGACGACTCTCAGGGGGAAACAACACGATAGGCTTATTTATAACCAAACAAAGTTCGATATCATTCGTATCAGTATTGTATGTATTTATTTGGATATCATTATTATTATTACTATTTACCGCAGTGATCGACGAAACGTTTGGAACACAAGTTTCCTATGGACCACGGTCAAACAGCCCGGAAGCAGTATATTCTACATGCAGCGTCGGCCGTGAAAGCCTTAAGATTTACATTATTATTTTATTAAATTCAAATCGCTAGACTAAATATATATAAAACCATATAATGCTAAAGGTCAGTTGAAAGGTCTTGAGCATTTTCAGAACAATGTTTACTAATTTATTCAATTTCTACTTGGTAACCCTGCTATGGTTCACTAAAATCTTGACCCAAAAACCGCTCCGATTTATAGGTTTTAAAAGAAAGGTCTTTATTAAAATTTATTAATATATAATTTTTTAATAAAGTTGCCATATTGCTAAAGAACACTATACGAGTGTTTTTAATAGATTAGAATATTAATTTGCAATTTAAAAGGTAACATCGGAGGAAAAAATTAAGATTTGGAATGTTCAATGTGTGAACTTAATTATTACTTCAATTTTCAAGAAATAAATGTCTTAAATATAGTAATAGTATTCTTAATATTAGTTAAAGTCAAGTCAGAGAAACCAAACATTCAGTCCAAATAAATATTCTGTATTCTATTCTAAATATTGTACGACATTCTACACAGCGCTTTCTAGACCCAAGGTAAGCATAGTTTTTAGCGTGTGTTATGGGTTCCAGAATGCGGATAAACATACTTAGATACTTTTTTTTGTAAATACATACATATTACAGATAGAAATACCCAGACTATAGTCCGGTCATTTTAGACAATTGAAATAAAGAAAATTCCGACAGAGCCAAATCTTCGTAGAGACCTTAGGTTTACCACAAGGAATAAAGTGTCAAAAGTCCCCATCAGTCCCATGTGAGCTTAGGGACTTATTCGGGGCCCAAGGTCAAAATTTTAGGTTTTTTGGATTTTTCTCGAAAACGGCAAGTTTTATCGAAAAAGTACCTTAGAGCAAAGTTGTAGATTTTAAAATTCTCTATAAAAATGGTCCCTATGATTTTTTCTCTAAGACCCACTATTACTAATGACGACGATGTCCTCATAATTGAAACAGCAATAGAACAATTTAATGCAAGAAATACAACTATTGTAGTGGGTGAAGATGTTGATTTATTAGTACTACTCACTGCAAGGACTCCATCTGATAAAATTATTTACTTTTTAAAACCTGGGAAGGCGCAGCAACCAACAGAAATATATTCTTCTAAAAGTTTATCAGCTTATCCAAAATGCCAAAACTTTGTTTTATTTTTACACGCGATAACCGGATGCGATACTACGTCAGCAATGTTTAGAAGGGGCAAGCAAAAATTCAGTATTAAAAGTATTTGAAAAAAATGATTTGATTGACTGCGCAAAAGTATTTACAGATCTTCACCTCAAATACTAATTACTAAAGGAATTCGGTTTCTTCTTGCGGTTTATGGAGCTCCAAAAAAAATTGATTGCATAGATACGTGCAGATATTTAACATTTGTAAAAAATACACGAAACAAAAAGCAAGTACAGCTATCTTGTCTTCCTCCAACATCGGCATCTGCTACTCAACATTTGTTTCGAGTATACTATCAAGTTCAGACATGGCACTCTAAGGTACTTTTTCGATAAAACTTACCGTTTTCGAGAAAAATCCAAAAAACCTAAAATTTTGACCTTGGGCCCCGAATAAGTCCCTAAGCTCACATGGGACTGATGGGGACTTTTGACACTTTATTCCTTGTGGTAAACCTAAGGTCTCTACGAAGATTTGGCTCTGTCGGAATTTTCTTTATTTGATCACTATTTTTATGTCTAAAATGACCGGACTACTAATGCAAATAGACATATTCATCATATTCTTTTTTTTTTAAAGAATATTAGTAACTGAAATTACTAATATTCCCCCTAACCCCTCCAGCTAAACTAAATTGCTTGTGTTAGGAGTGGGTTCACGTCGGTAGTGTAATGGCCAAGATTCGAACCCGGGACCTCTCGATCGTTGGATCGACTCCTTAACCACTAAGCTACCGACGCTTCATGATCTAAATAGTCTTCTAAACTGAAGAAAATCGCCAATAAAACGTAGATTAAACATAAAAACTTGATTATTGCCAGACAGGCATAAAATAGCATTAAAATAAGTTACCGATCGCTGGCTTCAATTTTTATTCTGAAATAATTGGCATCGTTAGATTAATTAACCGAATAAAACGGAAACTTCTGTAATGAAAATTTGCAGAAATTTACAATTTCTTGAAACTTGCGAAGTTGATTAATGGTTTCTGTCATTTAATTAACTTTAGTTCAGAATATTTTAAGTCAATATTATCTATCCTTTGTCTTCATGATCATCATAATATGAATTGTCAGTATATTTTGGCTATTGGACTATAGTTCCCTCCATTTATATAGATATTCTGACTGCTAATTTGGAGAAAAAATCATTTAGTAATTTTAATAAGTGATGTCGCCTTAAGACGTATAGAATATATCGGAGAATTTCGAATATCTGGGACGTGTCTAGATAGCTCAGCTGGTCAGAGCATTCCCCCTGTAAGGGACTGGTCGCGGGGTCAAGTCCCTTTCTAGATGTTCTCTTTTTCTAAAATCTTTAGAATAAGTGACAATTTACTTAAAGACACAACAAACATTATAAAATGTCGCTTTTTGTTGCAACTTTATAATACCTCTAATCTATTACTTTTTAATAAAAGCACCTATAGAATATAAATAAAGTACTGAGTTTCTGACTAGCAAAAGTCTATAACATAACTTCACGCCTGTATCCCAGAAGGGGTAGGCAGAGGTGTATATTACACACCCACGATTCGCCAGTTATGTTAAGGTCCCAATGTAATAGGGGACGAGCCTATTGCCGTCTACCGGGCACATTATTAAGCGAGCGACAATTAACATTTATTAATGCACACATAAGTACGAAAAGTCAGAGATGTGTGCCCGGGGCGACTGGGAATCGAACTCGAGACCTGGTCTCAGCAGTCCGTTACGTACACCACTGGACGAACACCGCTTTCAAGACAAAAGTGTATGTTTTTATCCAACCCGACCCCACCAGGTGAGGCCGCGCGGCCGCCAAGGTCCGCCGGTAACCCTGGGGTTATCCTTTACCCGGGCTTACCCGGCGTGCCCGGCAACGGACTCTTGAGAAGGACACCGTGCGGTTTTAGTCGGTTTATGCCCGATATAACCACCCCCGCTAGCCGGCGGAATTTCCGTACGTAAAAAAGGGGCTTACCCGGGGTGCCCGGCAATGGACACTTGGGGAGGACACCGTGTGGTTTTAGTCAGTCCGATTCCGACACGCCCACCCCATCGTCGGCACCGATAGGGTGAAGCCCGTGGGGGTTTCCACACGCTAAAAAAAAGCAGTATATCTTATGTTAGATAAACTAACATAAAATAGCTCATTTTGCGTTGTTGCAGTGTGGCAACACTGAGCTGTCATTTTATATTTCACTAACTTCTTTTTAAGTGTGCATCTCAGGCGGACTGCGCCATGTTTTTATATTTTTACTATTTCAATAAATAGTTTCTTAATTTAACAATTCTGTTTTAATTACTGAACAGAATTAGTTTCGCACTTACATTTCGACCACTAAACTTCATGATAACGAACCTACGTCACCGTTCGGCCATATTAGCACACACTGTGTTGAAAATCTGGACTTTACAATTGCCTACAAAAATAAACTCAAACTTAAGCCACTGGATTAACGAGCTATCTGATAATAATACTCGATAGTTATACCTTCTGGAAAGTCTAAACCTTTGTATTTTAACTTAGTATCCTAAACTAATATTGTTTTGACTTTGCGAAACAGTTTGTTGGCACAAAAATATAGATAACTAAGGTATAGGTACAAGTTTACTTCTAAAGGAATCTCTTAGGCTGCCCTAACTTTTGATTAACGAAAAATTATTTATCTAATATTATCATCTCGTTTTATTAATATATTATGCAATATTTATTCATAAATAAATAAATATAAAATAAAATATATAAAGCGGCGATAGCCCAGTGGTGTACGTAACGGACTGCCGAGACGAAGTCTCGAGTTCGATCCCCAGTCGCCCCGTGCACACATCTGACTTTTCGTAGTTATGTGTGTATTAAAAATGTTGATTATCGCTCGCTTAGTAATGTGCCCGGTAGATGGCAATAGGCTCGCCCCCTATTATATTGGGACCTAAACATAACTGGCGAATCGTGGGTGTGCAATACACCTCTGCCTACCCCTTCGGGGATACAGGCGTGAAGTTATGTTATGTTATTCAAATAAATAAATAATAATAAATATTCTACGACATTCTACACAGCGCTTTCTGGACCCTAAGTAAGCATAGTTTATCTAGCTTGTGTTATGGGTTCTAGAACGCGGATAAACATACTTATATACTTTACTTACTTACTTTTTTTTCTGAATACATGCATTTTATACATAAAATCACCCAGAACAATGCAAATAAACATATTCATGCATAAAATATTTCCACTGAGCGAGAATCGAACCCGCGCCACCTGTCGTAGCAGTCGAATGCACTACCGCTACGCTAATTTAGGAGTTCAATGTAATTTATACGGACCTTTAATTCCCTTGGTAAATCCTAAGACCTATTCAGTATTATTACAGTATTTTCTACTGTGCCCTATGTGTGATTTCTATTCCAGCCACCGCATTGCACCGTTTTTTGCCGTCAAAATCGCAGTTGTCGAAACATGACACAAAATAATAGTTTAATAGTTATATAAACTAAGTTACAATATTTGCGCGACAATACCCCGAATTTCTTCATTATCCATATCTTAGCAGCGGCAAGCAAAATAAATGAAAGGTATTTCAAAAACATTTCAGGATTAAAATCACTTTATTCTTGAAACTTGGCAACCTATTATTATGATTCTTTCGATTGAACGAACAAACACATGAATGAATTTGGCTCACGTGCCCGCTCGGGATGTCTTAATAAAAAATGTTTCCCTTTCAACGAAATTAAATTCACTGACCCACTAAAATTCTGTAGAGATCTTTTATCTTATAACCACATGAAATCTATTGTTATTTTAATATTCTTTTCCATATAACTTTATGTAATACACTTAGCTAAACAAATTTGTACCTTGGTACACTTTAATAAGAGTTTACAGTGTTTTCTGATTAAGTTATAATGCTCAACGATTTGCGTTGTAAATAAATTCATGGCGGCTCCATAAATTTGTGAAAAAATTCCTCCTAACGATGTAATTTTATATATAACTTGTTTTTTAATTTCCTAAACAACATTTTTGAGGTCAGAAAACATACAAAGGGTTTCATATTTAGCTAACGCTTTTATTTTGTCTGTATTGTATAATTTAGTTAAAGGTTATTGTAAAGTGATTAACACTTTAAAGTGATAATTAATTTAAAATCTTACATATGCTAAGATTTTAAACAAAAACAGCTTATGTAGTAGTTTCTGAAAAAAAATATTATTGCTTTTTATATAAGAATTCCCTGTAGGCCCATTGCAAGATAAGCACTTCAAAGTATCTCCGAGGGCTCTCTATCCTTTTTGCGGGGGCAAGACAGGGACACCGAGGGTCCCGAACTCGAAGGGGCCATCTCGAAACCGGAGATGGTCCTGGATCAGCCGGGGTGCGAGGGAAATGCCTTATAATCCCTACCTTACACCCCAGCGTTTGAAGACCCGAGACGGCTTGCGTTTTTAGTCAGTTCATGTCCGACATAACCACCACCGCAGGCCGGTGGGGGGGGGGGGGGGCTCTCTATCCGAGGCTTGCACCTCAGACCCCGGGGACCGCTGACTACTTGTCCTCCTTTTGATTTCACTTTTTTTTGGAAGTGACTGTTCTGTCCTGTTTCTAAAGGACAGCCTCCGCCAGAGCTCCGTACGTCAAGCAGCAGGTGCACCCCACCCCAGCCACCGTTCGTATCACGTGTGTGTTTGATTATCATAGGGCCGTAGCACTCCCGAGTTCCGCAGACTTGTCTACGCCCAGGACCGACTTCCATAAACGGGGCCAGAGGACGGCAGTGGGCTGACTCGCCGTATATAGAAGTAGGCCAAGATGGAGGCGTGTCTTGCGTGTCCTACACACGCCTGCCAACTCACCGACGCGGGATCATACACGACCGAAGGCCGCCTGGAACTCTGGGTTTATCCTTTTGAGGGTACCTGGGGTGCTCGACAATTTACAATTTACAATTTTACAATTAATTATTCGCTATCTGTTAAATCCATTAATAAATTCACTTTCTTGCATGCCGGGTGGTGTGTATACCTTAAGCTTATGAGACGGGACGAGCGCTTGTTGCCTCACTTGAAAATTACGATGATGCTTTCTGCACACCATGTCATATCTATCTCACTATTACGCGCAAATGTAATTGTCATATCCATCTCACTATTACACGCAAATGTTATTGTCATAGCCATCTCACTATTATTATTTTTTTTTTTTTTATATTTAGGACACGTCAATTTGACTTCACCTCGCCTGATGGTAAGCAGAAGGTAAAGTCTCAGGAAAGAGGGTCACCATTACATACATTTACCATGTTAACAATGGTGGCACTCAGCTTGACGGCCTCATCAGAAGAGGATCGTCGTCGCAGCACCGCGTGACCCCCACCGGTCCCACTAGTGCTGCGACCACAATCCCCCTGCCCGGCTATGCACTTGCTGACCCCTGAACGCAATCAAACCGAAATTGGATTACTATGGAAGGTTTTTCGCAATCGTGCACGGTGGTACCTACCCGGCCTAATTTTGTGACAAATTTGTGTCATCAAATTTCTACCACCAGTAAAGTTAAGTAAAGTGTTAGGTAGTATTTGACCTTCATGACTTCTAAACTTTTTTTTTTGAAGTGTAAACTTCTTTAACGGCGTTGTGCACTGTTTTTGTAATGGGTAAAAAACGTTAAACTTACCCGGCCGAATTTTGTGACAAATTTGTGTCATCAAATTTCTACCACCAGTAAAAAGTAATGTCGCAAATGTAATTGTCATAGCCATCTCACTATTACGCGCAAATGTAATTGTCATAGCCATCTCACTATTACGCGCAGATGATATTGTCACATCTATCTCACTATTACGCGCAAATGTAATAGTCATATCCATCTCACTATTACCTGCAAATGTAATCGTCATATCCATCTCACTATTACGCGTAAATGTAATTGTTATATCCATGTCACTATTACGCGCAAATGTAATTGTCATATCCATCTCACTATTACCTGCAAATGTAATTGTCATATCCATCTCACTATTACCTGCAAATGTAATTGTCATATCCATCTTACTATTACGCGCAAATGTAATTGTCATAACCATCTCACTATTACGCGCAAATGCAATTGCCATATTTCTCCATGCAAATGTTTTTTATTTCACTCACTTAGTTATTACCAAATGTATCACCTCACTTACATTTGATAATAACTAACTTCCTTCATTTTGTTCCTTGCTTACTGGCCGATGTAACCGACCGATTAAATGAATGTAAAAAGATCTTTACACAACTTGAACTCAATGTCCTTTTACATGTGAAGTGGGCGAACTCAAATACCATGGAATAGTACTCCGAGGTATAAGTCCCTCAAAATATTTTCCCAAATACTTATGCAAAATTGAATTGCGGCACGGCATTATGCGGCAAAATTATTTAATTGTTAAAAAACGCTACCTTGTTACGTAATCAAATAACTTCAACTGTCAAGTTTGATAACAAGGTTAATAATAAAGATATTTCCGTCGGGTTGGACTATTAATTCCACCGGAACTAGATAATTGGCAGCGTAGCGTTTGTGAAGTTGGCTGCATTTATAAGTGCTCGTAATTTCGATGATAATGGTTCTTCATAGGATTTCACAATACATAAAGATAAAGTTATTTCGTATACTTACATAATATAATATGTACTTTCATCTTTAAATTTCTAATAGCGTTTGTCAATTCTGTAACTAACCTGAGTTTTAACATGTATCATTAATAAATAATCATACAATTGTAATTAAAATTATACACCTCATCCCGTTATATTAAACATCAGATATGTCGCGAATACGGACTCTCGTGGCAGCCCTCAGAGTGGGAGTCTAGTCACTTGGCGTCTTGCTCGCGGCGATGGTGCGCAGTCACAATCCGCGAGACGCGGAGGCAACTCACCCTAGCATCAGCAGGCAGGGGTGGCGCGTTGCGCGCCACCCTCTTTCCGGGGCTATGACGGGGACACCCTGGTTCCCAAACCAGAGGAGGCTATCTCCAAACCAGGGTTGCGAGGCAAATGCCTTATAAGCCACTTTACACCCCGGCCAGACGGCGTATGGTTTTAGTCGGTTCGAATCTGATATAACCACCCCCGCTGACCAGCAGTATCCGACCTGGTATCCGCACGAAAAACAAAAAGGTATGTCGCATATAAAGTAAAAAGGCGAAAATCAGGTAAAAAATATTACGAACCGCTCTTTTAAACCGGAGCATTTGCCATGTTTTTTGTAAAAATTATATCCATGACATCGCAGACAAACTGCAGGTGAGTCGCTTTTGCTGATGCGGCCATGTTTTTCTACGTAATGTTACGTTAATGTTTGGTAAAATTCCTAAATGTTTACACATCTTAAATTTACGGGTCTCTGGTCTACAATATGATACTCAAAGTTTTGCATAAATTAGCGGTTCCCTACGGCCGGTGAGCAATAGACTATAGACACAATGTCTTGTAGGCGTAGCAATCGGCATTCTATTTACTTACCTTTAATACAAGTGCTAAGTTAGTTTTATCTATCGGTTTAAATAAAAATATATCTTTGACGGCCTCTGTGGCGTAGCGGTAGTACATTCGACTGCTACGACAGGGGGCGCGGATTCGATTCCCGCTTAGTGCAAATATTTGTATGAATGAATATATCTATTTGCATTGGTCTGGGTGTTTCTATGTATAATATGTATGTATTTACAAAAAAAAAAATATAAGTATGTTTATCCGCATTCTGGAATCCATAACACATGCTAGTTAAACTATTCTTACTTTGGGTGGGTCTAGAAAGCGCTGTGTAAAATGTCGTAGAATATTTATTATTTATCTATGAAAGATGGGCTGTGTATGGCTGTACTGACAGAATATTACTTGATTCATACAAAGAATAACGTCCTATGTAAAATAAATCAATCATGATAGAAAGAAAGAAAGAAATATTTATTGGTGCAAAGTGGTTGCAAATAATGTTCAATGAAAAAATAAAGAATAGTTTTTCAATTTAGTTTATAAATCAGCCCAATAAGAATGTAAAATGTAACAAAATTCACTTATATCAGATATATTTTTAATTTTTAAGGATTTATTATAGGTCGGAAAATAGCAAATTTCTGAAATCTTCTTGTAATCGAAAAGCTATAACCTAATAAATCTAATACGAAAATAATACGTCATCATTTTTGTAACATTCTTCATTGGCTTATTTTCTAAATATCATCAATATTTCGTGACGAACGTAAAAAACAATACACTCAAAACGTTGTTTATTCATTTTCACCAAAAATAATATTTAATCTATTTATAAGGCAAATCACACACAGAGTTACTTACCTCATGAGATTCTAGCGAGTCCCTTGTAATTAGTGCGAGTCCCTTGTCTCAAAGCTTTTAAAGAGTCCGTATTTAAAAGTCTTAACATAACACATAACATAACTTAACATAACATAACATAACACAACTACACACCCACGATTCGCCAGTTATGTTAAGGTCCCAATGTAATAGGGGGCGAGCCTATTGCCCATCTACCGGGCACATCACTAAGCTAGCGATAATTAACATTTATTAATGCACACATAACTACGAAAAGTCAGAGGTGTGTGCCCGGGGCGACTGGGGATCGAACTCAAGACCTCGTCTCAGCAGTCCGTTACGTACTCCACTGAGCTATCGCCGCTACCGGGTTTAAAAGTGTTGCAGAAACTTATTAAACTTTAACAGCATGTCTTTGTATTTTTATCAGGAACTACTTTTGCTCATTTAATCGTTAACATCATTACCTAAAATACAACATTTTTCTCCGCCTGCATTATCCAAAATACTCCATTCTTCTCCACCTGCATAATATAAACAAGATTAGTTCATAGACGCCTAATCGCAAGCTTTTCAATATTCAGTGGGGCAGATCGGACCGTTTTAATTGTATCAAATATACGTACAGAGCAAAACAGAATGAACCTTTCCTGGGACTTGGGTCATTTCAGTTATTCAAAACTTTACTGGAAATTAATTCTGTATATTTGTAAACATATACACCTGTTTTTTGAAAATAAACGCACCTACAGGAGGATTACTTGAAAATAAACGTTATTGGAACGAAGTTCCTTATCGCGCGTTGCGAAAGGGGGCTAGACGGAAAAAATTAAGATTGTAACGTTACTTTTTGCTTTTGTAACTTCTGCGTACCGATCAGTATATATACTCAATAATAGTATAAGATCAATATATATATAGGTACTATGGAAACGTATGGTGTCATTGTCAATATTTTCTCTTATGTAAAAATAAACTACGATTTACAATAATTTAATTTAACAGGAATTAACGCGATCATTTATAGGTATATACATACCGGGGTGTGTGTTGGGTAACCTCCTCGAGGTGTCGCTCCGATTCCGATCCGCTGCAGTCCGGGGGAACGGAATCGGAGCGGCCGGTACACCCTGGGCGGGGGTCAATGGCTTCCCCTTCATAGGGTTGGCATTGATCGTCGGAGGGAGGGATATGCTCTATGGGTAACCTTACACCCCGGCGTCCTGAAGAACCGAGACGGTGTGCGGTTTTAGTCGGTTCAAGCCCGACATAACCGCCCCCGCTAGCCGGCGGGGGGTACCCGAAGGGATTTCCGCACGAAAAAATAAAATAAAGGTATATACATACCTTGGAATTCCTGACGTTTCGACCAGGTTACACTGGCCGTGGTCACAGGCTGACCGGCGCAGTGGTGCACGTCCTCCGTCGTCGAGTCTGTAACGGTACAAAGTTCTTCTTCCACCAGCACATTCTTGATATTTTTTTATATTTACATTTTGCCATGTACCGTCACATACTACACTTACAGTGTCCCTATTCTGTAAACAAACTGACCGGTGGTCTATCCGACTGCGCAGAAAAGCGAGGTAGCAAGTTTTTTATCACTGGATTCCATGTTGCAGATAGTTTAAACCCATCTTCCCGATTGAAATTTTTATGTTTCTTTATTTCAAAGGCTTCACGTACAACTTTCGAATAGAAGTGACGTTCGGTGGAGAGGCCTGGTGGAATTCAATCCAGTGATTGGTGCCTGCTTCCAGAAGATGTTCTGCAATCGCTGATTTGCTCATATAACGGTCTTTACAGCTGCAATGTGTTCCTTGACCCTCTCAGCAATAGTCCGCTTTGTTTGGCCCTATATTTAATTTATTCGTAGACACCTGGAGTTTACGTCCAAAGGTATGTATATACGTATATATGATCGCGTTAATTCCCCGTTAAATTAAATTATTGTATATTATGGAACGCGAAAGTTTAAAAATTAAAACTACGATTTGATCTAATATTTTGAATGTGTTTCCTTGAGACCTAATAGTGGTGACCCCGACGTGATGGATATCATTTGTGAATTCGCTAATGAAAAGGAATTGACGAGTACGACGAGGAGTTTCAGTTTCTGAAGAACTTTTCAAAAGCGCGTACGTCAGTGGCTTATGAGTCAGTAAAAGAAAAAATTATCAGTTAAATTACGTCCCGCGCATATCTGACGTGTACGAAAGAATAGACAGACAGAGTGCATATATATATATATATATGTGTGTGTGTGTGTGTGTATATATATGTGTAAGTGTTTTAAATGACAAACAAGCTTGAATATGAACTGTTTGCTCTCTCTCTATGCTACACAAATGAAATATTTGTACTTAGGTTAAGTAAATATGTTTGTAAATAGACCAAAAAAAAAGAGCACGCTGAGTTTCTTGCCGGAGTCTTCTCAGGACAGGGCCGCGTTTCGAACCGGTGGTCCATTTGCCAAACATTAGATTAATTATTATTTTTTTGAGGTTTTGTAAGTTCCGTATTAATGCTCTATACAGAATATATGGTTTTTGACTTTGACTTTGTGTGTGTATATAAGGAACTACGTTCCATCCAGGTGTCCCTTGACACCTCTCAAGTTTTTTTAAATAATATTCTTTACTTTATTCACTTCAGACTATGTAGTGTTTAGTCTTATTATTTAATAAGACTTATGATTATAAGGTAACGGGTTTGATTCCTAGGGTTTTCTGTAAGAAATTTCTCAGTAGTAACAGGTATTAGGCGACTCAGGCGTCGGAGATCGCTGAACGGCCTGTGGCCTCCATGAGCCGCTTTCCTGGGGTAACAGGTGGAGCCGCGGGTCACCCTAGCAGAAGTAGGCCGGCAGGCCAGCTGGCAGGAAATGGCAGTCAAAATCGAAGATGGCCTGGGTCAGGCCGGGGTGCGAGGGAAATGCCTTAAAAGTTACACACCGGCGTCTGGAGACCCGAGACGGCGTGCGGTTTTGTCGGTTCGATTTCAACATAACCACCCCGCCGGCCGGCTGGGAGTAACGGGAGGGATTTCCGCACGAAAAAATAAAGTAGTAACAGATATCGTAACCACTACACCCAATTAGTTAACTCTCTATTAAGTCGGACAAATTATAATGTCCATGTATCGCTTATTTTTCTTATTTTTAAGAACTATCCGGTTATTTCAGAGACTAATGAAGTTTAAAAGTATACCGCGGTTTCACGACCCATCCTAAATTTTTTTCAACGTATCTTATTTCCACACAAAACAGGCTCAACTTCAACTATGGACGATAATAACTCATTATATTATTATTACTGAGAATAGACGTTTATTGCTAGCATTATAAGACACATAACGTGACCGTTTCAGAAACGTGTCCAGTATATTTCCTTTTATCTCCCGTCAAGAGTTTTCTGAGCATAAATTTATCAAATGTTTATGAAACTTTGAATTTATCAGGATTCACATGGGAGTGTCCGTACCTTACTCCCGGTCACACTGGAGCCTTCTCGTTGGGATTTCAGGGATCCTTCAAAGGGACAACCGGTGTAGAGATAGCTAATTAAAATACATTTACGTCAGGAAGGGTTCAAGAGTTTTGAGAATACACCAAACTTGTGCAAGTTATGAACGAAATTCTGTATTTTGTTGTACATAGGGCACACAATAAGTTGTACTTAACTTATACATTAAACAAGCTATACGTAAAGTAATTATTTAATTTTTAATGTGTTTCATTTTAATCACTTTTTATAGATAGATTTAAACATTATATTTGAACATAATGTATTATGGATAACAGTAACTCAGTTGAATGCACAATAGGCGGCCTTATCGCTAAATGCGATCTCTTCCAGGCAACCTTAGGATGGAAAAAATATTTCAAGACATGCCTGTTAGACGGTGGTGTAGTTGTCAGGATGAAATCACTAAGTAGACAAATATAAATAAATAGTAATAAACATACATATAAATTAACAATATAATATAAATTAAAATAACATACATATAAATTACAATACTCCATACTAAAATAGTAAATAAACTAAAAATCATATATATAAATTTAAATAAGTACAACCTATATCCCAGAGGTGACTCATGATGGTTGGATAATACCTAAGTAGTGGTTTTTCAACATACTTTTAAATATATAAAGCGATTTTGCCTGTCTAATGTTTAAGGGCAGTGCATTCCACAGGCGAATCGCACTAATGGTGAATGATTTCCCAGCATAGTTGGTGGAGTGCACTGGCATCTCTAGTTCCAAATTCTCAGACGACCTCAATACTCTACTATGTGTATCCTTGAGTTATCTAAAGCGCTCCCTTAGATAAGTGGGGGTCTTAGGATTAAACATAGCCTTGTATAATAATGCCAGTATGTGAGAATCCCTGCAAAGTCGAATTGGAAGCCACTTGAGTCTGTTACGATTATAATTTTACGATTTTGATTTTCATCTTAGGATTACACGTTTGATATATATGTACCTACGTCGTGGCTGTTTGTAAGTGGACCCCAGACTCGAAAGTCCAAGGGCTCCAAGGATGCGACCATACGAAGGACTACCAATAATGATGATTCTGTATGAATGTCAATCCCTATATTCCTTTATAACAACTGAACGGTTTGAGATACCAATTTCGATAGATGATAGATTCATATTAATTACGAGTGTGACGCTGGGTATATTAATATTACAAATAATCCAAATGGTGGATTTTTAGCACCAAAGGAATTTTGTTGCCCAGCGATAGCCCAGTGGTGTACGTAACGCACTGCCGAAACGAGGTCTCGAGTTCGATCCCCAGTCGCCCCGGGCACACACCTCTGACTCTTCGTAGTTATGTGTGTATTAAAAACGTTGATTATCGCTCGCATAGTAATGTGCCCGGTAGATGGCAATAGGCTCGCCTCCTATTACATTGGGACCTAAACATAACTGGCGAATCGTGGGTGTGCAATACATCTCTGCCTACCCCTTCGGGGATACAGGCGTGAAGTTATGTGTGTATTTTTTTAAAGTACAGCATTCAGGTTTTTTACATTGTTCTTAATATTTATTTTCTTATTGGTACTTGAATATAAAAGTAAGGAGCCGTAATCCAAATAAGAATATAAAAATGTTTGCTTAAAATATACTAAATCATTGCAATATACAAAATGGACCTTTCTTCACTGACATTTTTACGGTTAGCTATCTCGGCGAGTGTTGCGGCCCCCATTTCGCGTTCGCTCCTAGAAATAAATCTTTGGCTAGGTTTAGGTTAAATCGCTCTGTTATATACTGCCGACAATTAAATCTTACTGCGTCTTACCAGATATCTTTGACACAAAAATATTATTAGTCTATTCTGGAATTTATTCCTTTCGTTTATTCCGGCGTGGCATAGCCCAGTGGCGTACGTAACGGACTGCGGAGACGAGGTCTCGAGTTCGATCCCCAGTCGCCCCGGGCACACACCTCTGACTTTTCTTAGTTATGTGTGCATTAATAAATGTTAATTATCGCTCGCTTATTAATGTGCCCGGTAGATGGCAATAGGCTCGCCTACTATTACATTGGGACCTTAACATAACAGGCGGATCGTGGGTGTGTAATACACCTCTGCCTATCCCCGAAGGGGTAGGCAGAGGTGTATTACAGGCGTGAAATTATGTTATATTACGTTATTACGTCGATGCAAGATAATTTTGAAAATTTAAAAATAAAATTAAAATTAAAAATGATTGTAATGTCATTCATTGTTTCCATAGTTCGCAAGAATTACGGTAGGCTCCAGCGTCGTCCCGAGACGTATACAATATATCGGAGAATATCTGGGACGCGTCTAAGTAGCTCAGTATGTCAGAGCATTCCCCCTTTAAGGGACTGGTCGCGGGTTACATTTCCGTCCTAGATATTCTCTTTTTTAGATCTAAATTTAAAGGAACTAAACAAAAACATTTCTTTACTTGTAGAATCGATAACAGGTTTTGGAAGAGTGTTGTCAGGTTTTATGTTAGAAACATTTTAATATCAGCATCGAGTCTGGAAACGAGATTGACTGTACTGTAATAGACTCGTCTCCTATTAGATAACCTGAAATATGACTGTTGAACTCTGGGTGAATCAACCATTGAGAATATAAAGACTACGGTATATAAACAAAAGTACATCATTTGTATAATAAAGATATAAAGTTTGTAACCATTTTGAATAAACTTTTTGAAAACAACAATACTGCTTACAAAAATGAATTGTTATCTGAAATAGCTTGAAGGCATTATTTATATATTGTGTTAGTGTGGGAGGCGCTATTTGAGTTAGTGTGGATATTTAAAAGAAGTTTTATACATCTGAGCACCACTATTGGTCGAAACATTACTGACTGAGCCGAGTTATGTGGCCGAGCTGGAGACCAACAATCGTTTTATAGAATTCGAGTTTATGCTTACGATAACAATATTTCACCGCCAAACTTCGTAAAAGCTTTTTCGACTAGTCGTCTTGGATATTGTTTAGTTTCCATTTTCTTTCGTAGCGAGACCGGACTTATGAAATTCTATCGGAAAAAATAACTATAGCCATTACGCTGAGGTGAATTGCGTAGAGTAACAATTGGGTACATTTCTATAGTCAAAATAAATTATTTAACAGACTTCATTGAACGAAGGATAATTAACGAGCTTTAAATAGATTTAGAACGGAAAAAGACATTTATTCGCATTTGGTCGGATTGGCAAATGGTCGGATTCACATTTGGTCGGATTCGGTTAGATTCTCATTTCGACGGATTCAGTACAGCTGTTATCAGCATAAACATTAATTGTAAAATACATAGCTAATTACTGCTCTTGAACTTGTCGCACTTTTGGTCAGCTTATAGAACATCTAGGACATCACTTGAACCCGCGACCAGTCCCTTACAGGGGGAATGCTCTGATTAACTGAGCTACCTAGACACGTCCCAGATATTCGACATATTCCGATATATTATATACTTCTGAAGGCAACGCTGGAGCCATCTACCGTAATTCTTGCGAACTACGGAAACAGAGCATTCCCCCTGTAAGGGATTGGTCGCGGGTTCAAGTCCCGTCCTAGATGTTCTCTTTTCCGATCTAAATCAATTGGAAAAGTAAGCATACTAGTTGCTTAAAAAACACTAAAACTATGACGTCGAGAAGTTGAGCATTTCATGTAAGTTTCAGGAGAGTCTCTGCAGCTGCGTAGAGATTATAGTCTCCTTGGCAGCATTCTATCGCATATACCATGGTGAATGTTCCGATGAGCTTTTCCAATTGATTCCTCCTTCTCCCTTCTCCCTTCAACATGTGCAGGACTTAGGTGTCATCCTCATACAGTGCAATCGATACCATCGCGAACCAAGTTCCAGTGCTTTATGGTCCGACAAAAAAAGGAGTCACCAAACGACTCCTTTTTTTGTCGGACCATAAAGCACGAGAACGCTTTACCCACTCACGTGTTCCCTTCTACCTACAATCCTGGGCTTTTTAATCGGGGTGTGAGAAAACATCTGTTGAGGCCGTCTAGGTAGGGGCCACTACTTTTTGGACTTCACCTCAGCTTACCATCAGGCGGGGGGCAGTCAATTTGACGGACTAAATATATAAAAAAAAAAGTTTTCACAGAACTTACTGTTTTGAAATTTAATAAAATTTGCAATTTGCATAGCCGGGCAGGGGGATTGTGGTTGCAGCACTAGTGGCACCGGTGGGTGTCACGCGGTGCTGCGACGACAATCCTCTTCTGATGAGGCCGTCAAGCTGAGTGCTACCATTTTTAACATGGTACGTGTATGTAATGGTGACCCTCTTTCCTGAGACTTAACCTTCAGCTTACCATCAGGCGATGTGAAGTCAAATTGACGTGTCCTAAGCATAAAAAAAGAAAAACTGATTTGCCTAAATATTCATCTTATGCTACTAGTTCTGTTTCCTACTGATATTATAAATGTGAAAGTTTGTGAAGATGTTTGGGTTTTTCGTTACTCAATCAAACTCAAACGCCACATGGGTCTGGCTGAAATTTGGTACTGTAAATAAATATAAATAAATAAATATTATAGGACAAAGTACACAACGCCATCTAGACCCAAACTAAGCAGAGCTTGTCATATGGGTTCTAGAAAGCGGATAAACATACTTAAATACCTTTTTTTGTAAATAAATACGACGTCCTCAGCAGGTGTGTGTGTGTTGTAGATGAGATTAAATTGGGCGCCGAAGATTTTTGTGGTGACCTACACCCAGCTCTTGGTTAATCCAAACTATTGTATTCAAACTATATGTGACGGTGTCTGTGGCGTAGCGGTAGTGCATTCGACTGCTACGACAGGAGGCGCGGGTTCAATTCCCGCTCAGTGCAAAAAATTGTATGCATGAATATGTCTATTTGCATTGGTCTGGGTGTTTCTATGTATAATATGTATGTATTTACAAAAAAAATATATAAATCAGCATTCTGGAACCCAGCACAAGCTAGTAAAACCTATGCTTACTTTGGGTTTAGAAAGCGTTGTGTAGAATGTCGTAGAATATTTATTTATTATTTATGTTGAACTGTGTGGTTTAATAGAAGAACGTAACAGTATTTTAATACAAGAATATCTCTAAATACCCAAATAATATCGTAACAAAATTAAGAATCTCCTTCTTCGAAGTCGGTTCAAGAGATAAAATGCAATTTAGATCAAATCGACTAACAGTATCCCTTCAAAATTACCTCTCAAAACAGTAAACTCCTTCCCAAATAATGGCGAACGCACTTAACTTGCTATCTCCCTTTCGAAATTAGATTATGATTACATCGATCCAGTTAACTGTAACAATATCGCACTTGTGGTCGTGTCGCGCATGTCAAAGAAGATAATTATGGTATACGCTCAAGTATCAAATTTGGTTTAGTACGATCCGATAGCTTTTTTTTAACCCGTCAATTGAGTGCATCCCGCCAGCTGAAGTGAAGTCCAATTAATAGTCCATATGCTGTCCGTAGAATGATGGTCCATACTTAGTTGGCTAAAACTACTGCCTTGCTGCCTACTTGATAAATACTCTTTTTCTCTTTTTTTTCCGATCTAAAATCTTTAGAAAATACTTAACGCTAAATAATACATACATACATAACTTCACCCGCGATTCGCCAGTTATGTTTATTTACCAATGTAATAGGGGGTGAGCCTATTGCTATCTACCGGGCACATTACTACACACATAACTACGAAAAGTCAGAGGTGTGTGCCCGGGGCGACTGGGGATCGAACTCGATACCTCGAATCGGCAGTCTGTTACGTACACCATTGGGCTATAGCCGCTTTTAACACTAAATCATTCATAGTTATTTAATGTCGCTTGGGGTAGTGGAGTATTCGAATATGTGTGGCGTGACGACCTCCTTGGCATGGTCGGAGGTCACGGGTTCGATTCCCGCTCGGTGCCAATTTTTGTATGGTTGAATATGTTTCTTTGCATTGGTCTGGGTATTTCTATGTATAATATGTTATATTTACAAAAATAAAGTGTTTAAGTAAGTTCATCCGCATTCTAGAACTTTTTTTTTTTTTTTCGTGCGGAAATCCCTTCGGATACCCCCCCGCCAGTCAGCGGGGGCGGTTATGTCGGGCTTGAACCGACTAAAACCGCACGCCGTCTCGGGTCTACAGACACCGGGGTGTAAGGTTGCCCATAGAGCATATCCCTCGCACCCCGACTGACCCTGGGCCGCATTCTAGAACCTATAACACAAGATAGTTAAGCTATGTTTACTTTGGGCCCAGATAGCGATATTTACAATATATTCACTGAGGTCCACTTTATATGAAGATTCTGTTGATATTTATAGAATCCTACTTACTTACCTATTGTCTCTTAAATAATATCAGAAAACATAAGCTTCCCCCAAGAGTGCGTGGGATAGCTCGGTAATTGCTTCCTTCAACATTCCATCCATTATTGAATAACATCCTCTAATATTTTTGCGGATATTTATAAATAAAACTAGCTGACCCGGCAGACTTCGTACTGCCTCAATCGATAGCACCTTTTAAACCTTCTCTGGACCTCCACAAATAATTCAAGACCAAAATTAGCCAAATCGGTCCAGCCGTTCTCGAGTTTTAGCGAGACTAACGAACAGCAATTTATTTTTATATATAAGAAGAAGAAGAAGAAAGAAGATACAATATCATTTCCTATTTTTATAATCGTATTTAGAGAAATAGAGCAACAATACGAACCAATTCTTGTCTTTCTCGTTCTGAAACATACAAAGGTGTGTAATCTACTATTCTTCTTAAGAAACACGAAAATTTATTCATTTTAATGGAAATAGTGAAGAATATTACAGGCAACGCAAAGTGTAGACGTGTTGAAGGAAACGTCTCACGGCGTGACACGTCGACAGCGCACGAAGAACCTCACAAAAAGTTTAAGAGATGTCTGTTAACAAGCTTGTCTGACGTCGTTTGTAACCCGTCAACCTTCAGAGCCTTCAGGCTTCCCTTTCATATTGCATCAGTGTAACAATGAACATAAGTGTTATCTCCAAAGATTGTGTTATATAACCTCTTTATTTTTTTTTCGTGAGGAAATCCCTTCGGATACCCCCCCCGCTAGCTAGCGGGGATGGTTATGTCGGGCTTGAACAGACTAAAATCGCACGCCGTCTCGGGTCTACAGGTGCCGGGGTGTAAGGTTGCCCATAGAACATATCCCTCGCACCCCGACTGACCCTGGGCCATCTCCGGTTTCGAGATGACCCCCTCGGGTTTGGGAACCACGGTGTCCCCGTCTTGCCCCGGTTTGGGGGAGGGGCGCTAGTCGCCCCATGTGTTATATACCTACTGAAGAAGAAGAGTTAAGGACTCAATGCATTTCGTTTTTAGAATAGTTTCTCAAGGCGAACCATAATGAAACACATGTTATGTATTCGTAATTTTATCTAGATTCCAACCGAATAATAAACTTTTTTTTAAATCTGGTCTAACTCAAATATTGACATAAACAAAATAAAAGTACAAATTTGAAGTTACCGCAAAATTAGTTTTATTCCAAACTAGCTGCTGACCGCGGCTTCGCCCGCTAGGAATTTTGATTCCGTTCCCGTGACCCATGTGAACCTATTCCTGGGATAAAATTAAGTGAATCTTTAGTATGTGAATTTAGAAAAGTGGTTTTTTTCAGACAATTTTTTAAATTTTTCTCTCCGTAAGAACCATCCTCGTACTTCGATCATAAAAAAAGGATTAACGAAATCGGTTCAGCTGCTCTCGAGATTTGCGCTTAGCAATACATTCAGCGATTCATTTTTATTTTATTGAATAATTTTTCGCGGTGCAAGGGAAATGTCTTAAGGGCCTCCGTTAGACCCGAGACGGCATGCAGTTTGAGTCGGTTCAAACCCGACATAATAGCGCATAAAGATCAATTAATATAATATTCTTTCTAATATAATCTTTCTTCTAATCTCTTGCGGCCACACACCACAGTCACTGGTGGCATCACAATACCACAGAGTAACCTTAAATACATTATAATTGTAAATATAAGCAATAAACCATTAATGTAATATATCTTATCTCTACGCAGTTAGATAATTACTACCATCTGTCATGCTTACGTTTTCCAAAGACGAAACTTTAATTCCCGTGTGAGTTTATGTGAAAATTGACTTATTCAAGTACTATTTCGTTTAATATAAGATGAAGATTTCCCAAGAGTGACGCTTAAAAAAGTTAGTAAGTTAGAAAAGAGGACGAGATACAAAAGTTTGAGAACATCTGCTACAAACTTGTACTGCATGCAAGAAAGTTTGCAAAAAAAAAAGAAAATAAAAATGTAAAAGAAAAAGTTGTGAACTGTCTACCCGACGTTGTGTTAGCTCCTTTGTTCTGCAAAGGGACGAATTAGGTAACTGTTGTGTATTAAACAACATTTCATTCAGTGGTGTGTGCTCTATTAAACAGTTAATTTTGAGTTTAAACATTCATTTGTAAACTGATAGGTATTTAAGAAACGTAGGTGTTTGAATCTTAACTAATTTAAAATGATTGAGGTCCTATTAGCACATTTTCAACTGTACCTACATTGATATTTTATTTTATATGTAAGATAGATAGATAGAGATATTTTATCTAATATATCTTATATCTTATACTTATCCTAAAGATTTAGATCGGAAAAAGAGAACATCTAGGACGGGACTTGAACCCGCGACCAGTCCCTTACAGGGGGATTAATTGATTTATTGTGGTGGAGTAATCAAAAAACAATGTTTAAAAATTATTACAATCATTTCATTCATTGAATTACGGTAGATGACACCAACGTCGCCTAGAGACGTATATAATATATCGGAGAATTTCGAATATCTGGGACGTGTCTAGATGGCTCAGTTGGTCAGAGCGTTCCCCCTGTAAGGGACTGGTCGCGGGCTTAAGTCCCGTCCTAGATGTTCTCTTTTTCCGATCTATATGAAAATAAGCAAACTAATTGCTTAAAAATTTAATTGAATCTTATACTTATTTAAGAAATTCAATGTATTTTGAAAACTGGTGATGATTTTATCGTTCTTCTCCATCATTGTACACACAGCTATGTAAAATCAATTATAAGGTGATAATTGATATCTACGCAAATTGTGAGAATTGTATGGGTACCCTGCTGAGTAACGGAGGGGACTCTGGCGAAGGTTTCTCTCGAGTTTACGGGATTCGACGGCAGTCTCTCGTGTAAAAATCAACATAAGTTAAATGAATATAAGAGTCCGAGATCGGATTCTGGGCTGTAAAATACAAGTTTTGAATGCAACCTCATGCTGTGATTATGATGATTTACGAGAATTCTGTTAGTATCACCACCCTTTTCGCTTTCACTATCAGATAAACTGTGTACTTGTTTCCTACCTTGAACCTTGTGTCATAAGATTCAATACTGTTTAAACAGCGATACAGAAAAAATACGATTCCCCATTACATTATAACCTTAGGGGTTGCAAATTCACAATCAATCGTCTTCGAGAAATGCGGACAAATTGCGCCGAATACATTACGAGCAAATCAGAAATTATTCACAGATTGAAATCACGGATGTATTCGTTTGCAAATATTTTTTTCTTCATCATTTTTTTACCGCAATAACTTATTACTGAGGTTCTCGACAGTTGCAAAGTTTTACGGTTAATTAGGCGCAATCAAAGCTACAGTTTTTCACCATTTACTTCCGTTAAAATGCGCTTTTGATTGGTTTGAAATGTATACGACGTGTAATTTCTATGTCTATGTGTATACAGTTATATACTCACGCCTTTTCCCCTCTGGGGTAGGCAAAGACACAAGTCCGCCATCTGCTTCTATCCTTACACACGTTCATTCAACCTTCTACGCAAGCTCGCTATTTTGAAGTACTTTAATTTCTTTGTAACATATCTGAGGGGTTTTAAAATTTGTAACCGAAATTACTAATATTCCTCCTAACCCCTCCAGCTAAGCTAAATTGCTTGCGTTAGGAGTGGGTTCACGTCGGTAGTGTAATGGCCAGGATTCGAACCCGGGATCTCTCAATCCTCCTCTCCTTCTTAACCACTAAGCTACCGACACCGACGCTTCAATGCTTTTGCTTTTTTTGGTAATTATATAAAAGTGAGTCTTCATTTTGATAACAAGATAATAATATACTGTTACTCTATTTAAATGGCTTTTTTAGCTAAGTAAAGTAATTAAGCGTTTACTTTTTAATTTTTTTGTTTTTAATTTGTTCGTTGTCTTTGGTTTCAAAGTTGCATTTCAAACAAATGATACTCCTCCGAGACCGTTTGACCAATCTCGACCAAATTTGCCACGGTGATCAAGTAGACATTATTGAGTGTCGGAAGGGGTCGAATGTCCAGATCGGTCTTACCATCGAGGAATAATCACCGAAAAACCAAATCAATGGATAAAGACCGGTCACATTGACCTATTGTTGGATAGGCAAATCTCGCTACGCTTAAGTTTGGGTTGATTGCCATGCTGGCAACCGTCCTAGTATACTTGTTTCTCAGATATATTTTTTATACCACTAAGGTGGCAGACACGCACACGGCCCACCTGATGGAAAGCGGTTACCGCGGCCTATGGACGTGTGCAACACCAGTGGCGTCACACTCGCGCTGCCGACCCTGGGGATGGGAAAGGAGTTTGGGCTCCGGCACTCTCACTCACCAAACGGAACGCAGCAGTTCAAATACTGTTAAATTAAATATACTATGTGATATCCACTTTCTATATTATAAGACTTCATATTTTTCTTATTCCCCTCTTCTGTTTTGTCCGTTTCCCTCTGAAATCTACAAAAGCCAAGTCTTCCTATAATGCTGCTGATCATTCCTCGTCTAATCAAACCTTCTCTTTGTTCACAGTAGTGTGGCAGGACTGGCAGGTCCATGTGACGGCCACGCCAGCTGAGGCCGGAGGGCCGGCTGTCCTCACGTGCGTAGCTCCAGCTGCCCTGAGGGAGCACTCGTCAGTCGCAGCATGGTACAGAGATGACTCTGTACTGCCTACCGCTGATCACATGTGTGAGTATACAGTAACTTTCTAACTAATCAAAAATATAACTAATCCATACATACATTAAAAAATATTGGAGTACAAATTTTTATGAAGTAATAATAACATAACATAACTTCACGCCTGCATCCCCGAATCGGTAGGCAGAGGTGTATTACACGCCCACGATTCGCCAGTTATGTTTAGGTCCCAATGTAATCTGGGGCGAGCCTATTGCTATCTACCGGGCACATTACTAAGCTAGCCATAATGAACATTTTTAATACACACATAACTACGAAAAGTCAGACATGTGTGCTCGGGGCGACTGGACATAGAACTTGGGACCTCGTCTCGGCAGTCCGTTAGGTACACCACTGGGCTATCGCCGCTTTTTTAAGTATTTTTAAGTGTTAAGATGATGTTGTATGACATAATACGACTGTTAAATAAATGTACATTCGAAATTTAACTCCAGTATTAATGTTTTTTAAGTTATTGTTATTTTTTTATTTATTTTTAAGTTTTAAAATAGCTATAGTTGCAGATAGACTAAAAAGGAATATTTGTTTGGTGTAATTTTTATGGCCAGATTCTTCCTCACAGGCTGTATCAATGCTTTGTAACCTACATGAATAAAATATTCAACTTGACTTTAAATCGGTTACAATTGAAAAGGGAAGCGTGCAAAAACGTGTTGTTTGACTTATCCATTCCTTACGAAGATCTATTCCGTAAACATCATAAAGTCGGTAGCATATACTTTGTTAATGCTACAATTTGTTACACAATATAATTGTAATACGTGTGGATTTTGTAACACCATTAAATTTAATATATCTCGCCACAAAATGAAAGACCATTTAATGACTAAACTACGTACGGTACAAGAGTCAGAATTCTTAGAGCAAAATGAATTACAGCTCACTGTAAATATAAATCTGTTATTCCTCACAATTGCGTCGCGTTGAAATATTAATATTATAATTAAAACCGAGAAAGTAAAATCGTCTACAACAAGTTACAGTAAACTTTTATTAAACTTGTAGTCGCGGTAAGTTTCCCTTAAGAGCAATTACAAGAAAAGGAGTCCAGCCCACGATTTTGTTACTTACAATTTATTTGTAACTTTATTTTTTCTTTTTCTTGTTACAGCTGGTTCCACTTTCTTAATAGACCAAGGTTGGAAACTCATCCTGAGATCAGCGCGTCTAGAAGACTCTAAAGCACTTTACTCCTGTTCAGTGCTTGACTCGCTTACTGGTGACAGACGGAGAAGTACTCCTATCAATATTGATGTAGCCCGTAAGTGTCTTTACATACATACATACATACAGTCATACTTCCCCATTGGCGTAAGCAGAGACTACGATGTTTCTACTAGTTAACAACCTTTCACTTCTTCAACTTTCATAATTGTTTTCATTCTCACCGGTTCCGTCCTAAGTGTTTTTTGATTTTATAAACAGCGTTGCTGACTTAGTGTTTTATTTTTGTTGAATAAAACACTCATATTTATATTTGAGAACTAGCATCTCTTTTTCGATGATATTTTATTACTTTCTTTTTACGTAATAATCATATTTCTGACTCTATAGTTAGATAATTACAAGAAATTACAAAATTGTGAAATAAATTGAAAACACAAATTTCTGATTTCTTTTACTACTATTTTAACTATTAACGTTACTTATTTTAATTCAATTATTTTTTTAAGCAATTAGTATGCTTACTTTTTCTATAGATTTCAATAGGAAAAAGAGAACATCTAGGACGGGACTTGAACCCGCGATCAGTTCCTAACAGGGGGAATGCTCTGACTAACTGAGCCACCTAAACACGTGTCATGTCTAGGTAGCGGGTTCAAGTCCCGTCCTAGATGTTCTCTTTTTCTCCGATCTAAAATTACTTATTTTAAATTCAAAGGTACCTAAGTTATCTGGAAAATTTTATTTAGCTTAGGATATACTTCTAGTTAAAATCTGATTCAGCTAGGTTTTATCAACCAACTAAGTTTTCACGCTCACACAAATTTCAAAGTATTTTATCGAGTGAAGCTGACGTTCAAAGTGCAGTAGTTGTTGTTAGGTCTGTTTCAGAATGAGCACTTAACCACAAGACTCGATGGAGCGCCGCTTTGTAGGTTTTACTTTTGGGGCGCGATTCAGTAAAATTACATTTTTGATATTTTAATTTCAAAACTAACGAACATTAAAATCTCAAAATCTAATTGAAAACGAAATCAACTATGACTGGTTCTAAATATTTAATAACCTCACTAAAGTGAAGGTAAGTTTTGTTAATACTAAAATATTTTTTACAGTTTTTCTTATTAGTCGAATCGAAATCACGCCTTTTGAAAACGTGGCGTTACTGAATCAGGACCATGTGTAGTTTAAAAAAAAATAACAACGATGAACGTAACGTATTGTAGCTCGCGTCTTAAATTTCTGACCTTACCTCACTCATTTGAGTCATTCTACTTTAACGTTTACGGTCTGGATCATTATTTAGAATTTGGTTCTTTCAATGATACATGAACTACTATGAACTACTGAACTATGAACTATCATAGTTCAGCCGTTCAGCCGTTAGAGCGTGATTGAGTATCTAACACCCAAATGTACAACAACTTGTAGAACATACTGCTTCTGGGTTGTTTGGCCGTGGTCCATAGTGACTCTGGCCTCTACATCAGTCGCAGAGAAGTCACCGCTGAGGAGAGTACTCCGCACTCGTTGGCGCCCGGACCTGTACCACTGAAGATATCAACCACAGTGATCGACGAAACGTTTGGAATACAAGTTTCCTTTGGACCACGGCTAAACAGCCCGCAAGCAGTATATTCTACATGGAACGCTGGACGTTAAAGCCTTCACAAACTTTCACATTTATAGTACCAGCTGTAGCCAACGGCGCCACCCGCGTGGAATTTCGATTCCGTTCCCACTTCCCATTGGAACCTATTCCAGGAATAAAAAGTAGCGTATGCCCTATTCCAGACTATAATCTATCCCCTTACTAAATTTCAACCAGATCGGTTCAGCCGTTCTGTCCATCCAAATTTTCATATTTATGATATTAGTGGGATTAGTAGGATAGGTTTCAGGGCCACTAGACGCCAGATGCCGACTATAGTTCATCTTCATAACATAACATAAACTCACGCCTATATCCCCGAAGGGGTAGGCAGAGCTGCTAGCACCCACATTTCGCCAGTTTATGTTTAGGTCCCAATGTCTCAATCGCCTATTGCCATTAACCGGGCACTTATAAACCTGTGATAAATACACACATAACTTCGAAAAGCATCGAAAAGTCTTTGGTGTGAGCCATGGTAAAACCTGGGATCGAACCAGAGACCTCGTCTCAGCAGTCCATTACCCATACCACTAGGCTACCGCGGTCTTTTTCATCTACAGTCCTGGTATCAAAATAAAAACTTTCGAACCAACGTTCTTCGGAAGAAATCATTCGCATCCAAGACCTTTCGAACTAAATAGTTGTCGAAATAAATACAACTCAAACTATGTGTCATCGGACAAACCAAATTCGCAATAATGACCCAGACCCAACATTTTTACTCAATCAATCAATCAATTAGCCTATTGCAGTCCACTGCTGGACATAGGCCTCTCCCATTGTACGCCATAGCACCCGATCCTCCGCCTTGCGCATCCAGCCTATCCCAGCTACCTTATACAGGTCGTCCGTCCATCTTGCTGGGGGACGTCCTACCTTCCGTTTACCGATTCGTGGTCTCCACTCTAGTAGTCGTTTGCTCCATCGGCCATCGATCCTTCGGCAGATGTGGCCAGCCCATTGCCACTTCAGCTTGCTTATTCTGCGAGCTATGTCGGTGACTTTGGTTCTTTGTCGGATGGCCTCATTTCGAATTTTATCCTTCAAAGAAACCCCAAGCATAGCTCGCTCCATAGCCCGCTGCGCGACTTTTAAGTCGTGGACAAACCTCACTGTCAATGTCCACGTTTCGGCACCGTAAGTCATGACAGGCAGGACGCACTGGTCGAACTCCTTTGTTTTAAGGCATTGCGGTAAAGTGGAGGAGAAAACCCGACGCAGTTTGCCAAATGCTGCCCAACCTAATTGGATCCTTTTGGTGACTTCTTTCTCGAAGTTGTTTCTACCGAGCTGGATAACCTGCCCAAGGTAGACATACTGTTGAACAACTTCGAGTGTCGACCCTTCGATGGCAATCGGCCTCGGCGTGACATGTTCGTTGAACATAACCTTGGTTTTGTCAAAGTTCACACCAAGACCGACACGTCGAGAGGCTCCATTTAGGCTGTGCAGCATCTCGCCCAGCTGCTCCAGCGACTCCACATCCTCTAAACAAGCGTCGGTAGCTTAGTAGTTAAAGAGTCTACCCTACAATCGAGCGGTCCCGAGTTCGAATCCTGGCCATTACACTACCGACGTGAACCCACTCCTAACACAAGCAATTTAGCTTAGCTGGAGGGGCTATATTAGTAATTTCGGTTACTAATTTTCTTTATAAAATAAATTGCAATTTTCTCTGTGTTGTAATCCCAAGCTGATCTAAAGGCTTAAACGTTTACGTTTACGTTTTCACGTTTTTACGCTTAAAAACGTGTAGGTAAACGTATTCATGATAACTTTATTATACTTCTTGCCAGCAATGAGCGTCGCGTCAGCGCCTCGGAGTATCTCTCACACCCAGTGGGAAACCGTCGTGCGAAGAGGTGGAGATGTCATACTGCCCTGTCTCGTTCACGCTAACCCAACGCCTACCATCACGTGAGTATTAAATGTAGAAACTGCAGTTAACATACTTATATAAATGTGATAATTTGAAGATTGTAAAAAATACGCAAACTAAGTCATCGAATAGTTTATTTTGCGCTTTTGTACGTGTTAGAAAATTTTCCAAACTGCTACAATTTTTAGGGTTCCGTAGCCAAATGCCAAAAAGAGATTCCTTATAGATTCGTCATGTCTGTCTGTCTGTCCGTCCGTATTGCACAGCCACTTTTTCCGGAACTATAAGACCTATGCTGTTGAAACTTAGTAAGTAGATGTATTCTTGAACCGCATTAAGATTTTCACACAAAAATGGAAAAAGACAATACATTTTGTTATATTTAGAACTGAAACTCAAAATTTTCTTTTTCATCAAACCCATACGTGGATCTATGGATAGGTCTTCAAAAATGATATTGAGGTTTCTAATATCATTTTCTTTCTAAACTGAATAGTTTGCGCGAGAGATACTTCTCAATTGGTAAAATGTGTGTGTGTCATGTAACTTCTAAAATAAGAGAATGATAAAACTAAAAAAATATATGATGTACATTACGGAAGGTGGGACGTCCCCCAGCAAGATGGACGGACGACCTGAAAAAGATAGCTGGGATAGACTGGATGCGCAAGGCGGAGGATCGGGTGCTATGGCGTAAAATGGGAGAGGCCTATGTCCAGCAGTGGACTGCAATAGGTTAATTGATTGATTACCATGTAAACTTCCAACGATAATTGGTTTGAACGAGATCTAGTAAGTAGTTTTATTTAAGATTGCAGTTTACGATTTATGACGAAATCGTAAACTGCAATCGTGAGGGCAGACGTCGTTGACACTCGTGCGAGCGAAGCTAGTTTTTCGACACATTTGCGAATGCTAAATATTGTACGTTTACGATTTAATACCTACTGTTTCCGTTGGATAAAATTAATTTCAATTACTTACATCGAAATTATATTATGTTACTTGCTGCTACGGAACCCTTTATGGGAGAGTCCGACTCGCACTTGGCTGGTTTTTTTACTCATAATTTACTCATCACGTTGCTAATGAGAATATCGAAATATTCTTCTAAGCGGCAGTAAAAGACTCTTCGAACTTCAAGAAGAAGAAACATAAATTTATTTTTGTTTTAATGGAATCCAATAACTTTTCATGACTAGGCACTAGGTAACAGGGGTGCTTCGGGGACCACCTGCATCGGATCAGGAAGGAGCCAACGCCTGAGTGTCATCATTGCGACGCGAGCGAGGACTCAGGGCTGCACACGCTGGCGGACTGCCCGGCGTGGGCAGCCATCGGGGTGGGAGTCCTCTCGCTCGGCAGCATGATTGCGGCAATGGTGCGGAGCGCGCCCGGGAGAGATTTAGAACTCTCCCAGCCCGCCGAGCCCGCAACTTGCTCGCCGCGCGTCGCAGGCGACTCAGGCGCCGGAGGTCGCTTAATGACCTCCGTCCTGCATGAGCGCAGGCCTGGGGTTGGCAGGTAAGGCCGCCTGTCACCCCAGCAGAAGCAGGCCGGGACGGTGGGGCAACTAGCGCCCCTCTCCCAAACTAGGGCAAGACGGGGACACCGTGGTTCCCAAACCCGAGGGGGCCATCTCGAAACCGGAGATGGCCCAGGGTCAGTCGGGGTGCGAGGGATATGCTCTATGGGCAACCTTACACCACGGCGTATTAAGACCCGAGACGGCGTGCGGTTTTAGTCGGTTCAAGCCCGACATAACCACCCCCGTTGGCCGGTGTGGGGATATACGAAAGGATTTCCGCACGACAAAAAAAAAGGCACTAGGCAACAAGAGCACGTAAACATAACAAAAAACCCGTACGAAATTGTATTCAAAAATAGCGAAGGCTGTTTGTTTATTTACTCAAGGATGGGCATCTAAATAAGATTTTTGTTTTGAGTTTGAGTAGCACATAATTATACGGCTTTCCGCCCACTTATTTGCCATCCGTAAACACAGACAGTATTTTTTTCAACTTTTATTGTTATTCTAGAACCTACATAATCCCTGGGGTTATCCTTTCGAGGGCTTACCCGGGGTGCCCGGCAACGGACACTTGGGGAGGACACCGTGCGGTTTTAGTCGATACACAACATAACCACCCCCGCTGGCCGGCGGGGGCGTATCCGAAGGGATTTCCGAACGTAAAAATAAAATGAAAAAAAAGAACCTACGTAATCAACCCTGCTTAATTTTTCTCTAGATGGCACTGTGTAATTGTCCTAAACGTTTATTGAGCTGAGTGACACGAAGTCGATCAAAAAGCTCTCTATACTCCACTCGGTGTATTTCGGTTGTGACGCTACTCCTCCTAAACTAATCGACTAATTATGACCAAACTTGGCATGTAAATACAACTTGATACTCGGAAGGTTTAGAAAAAATAAAATTGAAAATCGAACATACCATGGAGGAATAATTAAAACAAAAATTTCTAAATCTGATTTCTCCAAAATGATCAATGTTGAGACCACGATTTTGGCGCCAAAATGTGCAACTTAACTATTGGCTTATGACAGAAAAAGAAAATTGAAAATCAGTTTTGCAACGGAGGAATAATCACCGAAAAAACCATTCAATGGAAGTCAATTGAATAAAAATTTCGCGTGAATTGTAGGTAATCATGTAGTGCACTCTCAGCTTAACATTGCAGCAGCAGAATGTATTAAAAATAAATGTTTTTTTTTTTGGTATCAGCAGATATAGTCGGCAGCGCGAGTGTGACGCCCCTGGTGTTGCACACGTCCATAGGCCGCGGTTACCGCTTCCCATCAGGTGGGCCGTGAGCTTGTCTGCCACCTTTTTTTTTTTTTTTTTTATCGTGCGGAAATCCCTTCGGATACCCCCCCGCCGGCCAGCGGGGGCGGTTATGTCGGGCTTGCACCGACTAAAACCGCACGCCGTCTCGGGTCTTCAGACGCCGGGGTGTAAGGTTACCCATAGAGCATATCCCTCGCACCCCGGCTGACCCTGGGCCATCTCACCACTGACAGCATCGCTCATCCTGTCTCCTCTGAAAGCAGAGGAGTACGGAGAGCGATGTGTTCCCGCCACGTTGGGTTGGGTTGCCGACGATCAATGCCAACCCTATGAAGGGGTGAAGGGGAAGCCATTGACCGCCGCCCAGGGTGTACCGGCCGCTCCGATTCCGTTCCCCCCGGACTGCAGCGGGATCGGAATCGGAGCGACACTCGAGGAGGTTACCCAACACACACTGAGTGGTATAAAAAAAAAAAAAAAAAATTCAATGTCATACATACAATCATTTGAATTCCCAGATGTCAAAAACATAATAAATATATAAAATGGCCAGGGTTTTCTATTATATAGAAATTTAACCTTGAAGGATTAACAGAATGCATTGCGCCCCTTTTTTTCTTTACCTGTGGAAATCCCCACGGGCTTCACCCCATCAGTGCCGACGATGGGGTGGGCGTGTCGGAATCGGACCGACTAAAACCACACGGTGTCCTCCCCAAGTGTCCATTGCCGGGCACCCCAGGTAAGCCCTCGAAAGGATAACCCTTAGTAATAATAGGTCCTATGTATATATAACACAATTTTCAAATTTTCAAATTTTCTTACAAATTTATGAGTTCGTTATTCCTGTAATTTAATAGCTATATTACCATTATTTCTATTTTTTTGAAAGTTTATTTCAAGATTTTACAACTCTGTATTAAATTTTGTTTTTATTGGCCGCTTGATAAATTAATTCGATCTTCAAAAACAGTATTCCTATGATAAATTTCGTATTACTTAACAGCTGTCACTTTTCAAAAATGTAATAAAAGTTGCTGTTTGTTAGCTTAATGTTGTCTCATTCATACACAAAAAAAAACATAAAATATGGATATGTCATTCCTAAAAAAAATGCTAAAATGTTAGTACTGAAAATTGGGTTTCCTCCAATTTCTTCAAGAAAAACGGCAATTTCATATGTAACGACCTAATATTATTACTATGTGTACTCGCGGTTTAAGATATCTGTTAATGTATATCAGATTATTTTTAATTTTTATTAGCATAAGCAGCCGGCCAGGTAGCCTACTTCTGTGCGGATGTGACGTGCATCGACACACTTCCATTGTTGATTTCTGTTCATTGATTTATGTATTGTCTTATATACTTGCTGTTGTATTTTTAAACTAGGTGATGCCCGTGGCTCCACCCGCCGGAAGGTGGGTTGTCGTTTTTGGGTTATATCTCCGGTTCTACTTAACCAAATGCATGCCTAATCGAAAAAACTGCATCATAATTCATTAAGTAGTGTTTGCGTCCATTGCGAACAAACAGACAAACATATAAAGAGACAATAATTGAAAAAAAATGTCTTCAGAATCGTGCTTTTGACATAACTCAAGTATTTTTTTAAATATCTCCAATATACAGACACAACTGGTTTACAATTTTATAATTGCATAACAATATACAAATGGCGATAGCCCAGTGGCGTATGTATCGGACTACCGACACGAGGTCTCGAGTTCGATCCCCAGTCGCCCCGGGCACACAGGTGTGTGTAAATGACTTTTCGTAGTTATGTGTGCATTAATAAATGTTAATTATCGCTCGCTTAGTAATGTGCCCGGTAGATGGCAATAGGCTCGCCCCCTATAATATTGGGACCTAAACATAACTAGTGAATCGTGGGGGTGTAATACACCTCTGCCTACCCCTTCGGGGATATAGGAGTGAAGTTATGTTATGTGTTAGGCCTTCAGTATACATTTAAACTGTCAGATGGTTCAATTACCTCCAACATCTACACCCACTCTCTGGCTACAACTTGCGCTAAAATCGTAATTATTTTTAAAATTGTGATTATAATGATCCCGTCAACATGACTTTACCTCGCCTGATGGTAAGCTAAGTCACGGATAATGTTACAATGGTAGCTTTTAGACTATTTAGACGACAAACAAGCTTGGATATGAACTGTTTGCTCTCTCTCTATGCTACTCAAATGAAATATTGTACTTAGGTTAAGTAAATATGTTTGTAAATAGACCAAAAAAAAAACAGCCCGCTGAGTTTCTTGCCGCAGTCTTCTCAGGACAGGGCCGCGTTTCGAACCGGTGGTCCATTTGCCAAGCATTAGATTATTTATTTTTTATGACGTTTTGTAAGTTCCGTATTAATGGTCTACACAGAATAAATGGTTTTTGACTTTGACTTTGACTTTGCTCTCAGCTTCACGGCCTATCAGATGCTTTTTCACGCTCCGCTTAAGGTCCCGGGACTGTAAGGAGAAGGAAACACATGTGCTAAAGAATTCCAAATCTTGATGGTGCGGTAAAGAAAAAAGTATTGTCTTAAACTACTCAATCAAACTGTAAGTCCGGTAGATATTCACAGAAAGGCTTATATATTTGTTGGTTTTGCCTTCTGGGAATGTGAAAAATTTACCATGTGCAAAATTGGGAAAGTGAATACCTGGGAATAAAGGGTTGGTTTTTGATATAGCAAAATAAATATTTTATGAATCTCGGATATCTCAGTCTGTTTTCAGAGGCAACGATACCTTTGCCAAAAAATTGTGCCAAAATATACTAAATTATTAAACATGATATTACTTAACTAAACGACATTCACGGAAGGTTGCCTGATATTCGTGAGAAAAATATCCATAAAATCGTCTGTGAAAATACATTACCTGTTAAGTCAATGTTTGTCTTGATGGGGAGACGGCCTGAGCTCGTTCATTTTATACTACACTAAGTGAAATGACATCAGATACTACCTTCAAAGCAGATTTACGTAATTACATTCAAGGTAGATTACATTACAATTTGCCTATAAGATTTTCTGTCTCCATTATATACTTTTCTTTTCCGTGCTGAAGAAATCCCCTCGGATACACCCCCGCCGGCCAGCGGGGTTGGTTATGTCGGATTCGAACCGACTCAAACCGCACGCCCCGAAGGGCTAGCCCACGACTTGCCAGTTATGTTTAGGTCCCAATGTAATAGGGGGCGAGCCTATTGCCATCTACCGGGCATATTACTAATTTTATTTATTAATTAACATCTTTTAAGATACACATAACTACGAGAAGTCAGAGGTGTGTGCCTAGGGTGACTGGGGATCGAACTCGAAACGTCGTCTCTGCAGTCCGTTACGTAAGCCACTGGGCTATCGCCACTTCATATTCATACTTTTCTTCTATTAATAAAACGAAAGCTGTAATTATTGATAACGTCTCCTAAAATTATCGCCATACAGCGACTTACAAAATTAATTATATAGAATCAGACAGCAATTACAAGACAAGTCCTGTATTATTTCACACTGAATTCGTTACCTTCAAGGTTACATGAATATAAAGTATTGTATACTTTATATTCATATCATTGCTCCGTGAATTCTGTATTTATAAATGATCACGTCGATAGCATTAATTACAGGTAATAGTACCAATTAGGACTGAAACTCTAAATTCTGTATATAATAAACTAACTGGCTCTCCCTGACTTCGCCCGTGGTGTATTTCGAACCCACGTTGCCCCCTTTAACATATATACCTGTTACTTATTAGGCTTCATATAATATACGGGAATCTGCCGGATTTATTGGCTCCCTTAGGTCTTGGCGTGATGATATATTATATAGCCTGTGACAATCACATATAATGTGGTTTTATATTGGCAAAATAATTATCAAAATCGATACATTAGATCCAGAGATTACCCCCCACAACCTTACCTCTTTATCATATTAAGTATAGATTAGCTACCATATTTAGGTAATTGTGAAAATAAATTCTCGACTAACTTTTCGTACTTAGGCCCGTGTTCTGGAACTATACTCAGTCATGAGTCTCGAAATTTCACAAATAATGTGAAGACGACATTATTAGATGTTTAAATCGATAAAAATTAGATTAAAAATAACCTTCTGGTTTGATTTGTATGACTTTTTTTTATATATATAGGACACGTCAATTTGACTTCACCTCGCTTGATGGTAAGCTGAAGGTAAAGTCTCAGGAAAGAGGTTCTACATTACATACACGTACCAAATAGCAATGGTGGCACTCAGCTTGACGGCCTCATCAAAAGAGGATTGTCGTCGCAGCACCGCGTGACACCCACCGGTCCCACTAGTGCTGCGACCACAATCCCCCTGCCCGGCTATGCACTTGCAGACCCCTGAACGCAATCAAACCGAAATTGGATTACTATGGAGGGTTTTTCGCAATCGTGCTCGGTGATACCCACCCGGCCGAATTTTGTGACAAATTTGTGTCATCAAATTTCTACCACCTTTTATGGGAGTGACTGATATCTGACCTCCCAACCCCGAAAAGACCCCAGAGCCTCGTCCATCAATCAGCATGCAGGTCAGGTTGACATGGACCTTGAAGGTCCAAATGGTCCCTATAAGCATAAATACTAAAACTCTGGACCCCTGCAGGTTGCGTAGAGACATAGCATCCTTGGCAGTAGTCTATCACCTATACCATGGTGTGTTCTGACGAACTATTCCAAATGATTCCACTTGCTCCCTTCCTATCCCGCACAACGATAAAGAACTAATCGAATTCGAACGACGAACGAACGAACGAACGAATTCTTTACCCACACACGTATTCCCTTCTTCCTACAGTCCCGGGTTCCTTAAGCGGGGCGTGAAAAAGCATCTGTCGAGACCATCAAAGTCGGGACCACCATTCTAGGGACAGCATCTGGAATGGTGCCCACTACTCTTTAAACTTCACCTCAGCTTACCATCAGGCGGGGTGTAGTCAATTGACGGACCAAATATATCTGCATATCCATTCTTCTTTAAATAGAATGAACTATAAAGAAGAAGAGGTAATATTTTTCTTTATAACCTAATTGTTTATTTTACATATTGACGTGTTTGGTTACATATCATTTCAAACGTCCGTAACCAACAGCAACTGTTTCTCATTAAAAGCGATGTACAGTCGCCAACAGTATTAGCTTAACAAATTTCAAGATAACCTTAGCTCTAAAACTTTACATAATATACATAATCTATGTACCTTTTTTTTTTTTTTTTTTTTATTGTGCGGAAATCCCTTCGGATACCCCCCCGCCGGCCAGCGGGGGCGGTTATGTAGGGCTTGCACCGACTAAAACCGCACACCGTCTCGGGTCTTCAGACGCCGGGGTGTAAGGTTACCCATAGAGCATATCCCTCGCACCCCGGCTGACCCTGGGCCATCTAAATACTAACAGAATCGCTCATCCTGACTCCTCTGAAAGCAGAGGAGTACGGAGAGCGATGTGTTCCTGCCACGTTGGGTATTGGCCGACGATCAATGCCAACCCTATGAAGGGGTGAAGGGGAAGCCATTGACCGCCGCCCAGGGTGTACCGGCCGCTCCGATTCCGTTCCCCCCGGACTGCAGCGGGATCGGAATCGGAGCGACACTCGAGGAGGTTACCCATCGCACACCCCTAATCTATGTACCTTTTTTTTTTTTTTTTTTTTTATCGTGCGGAAATCCCTTCGGATACCCCCCCGCGTGCCAGCGGGGGCGGTTATGTCGGGCTTGAACCGACTAAAACCGCACGCCGTCTCGGGTCTACACAATATTTATTTATTTACAAAAAAAAAGTATCAAGTATGATTATCCGCATTCCAGAACCCATATGACAAGCTCTGATTAGTTTGGGTCTAGACGGTGTTGTGTAATATGTCCTAGAATATAAACATCATAACATAACTTCACGCCTGTATCCCCGAAGGGGTAGGCAGAGGTGTCTTACACATCCACGATTCGCCAGTTATGTTAAGGTCCCAATGTAATAGGGGGCGAGCCTATTGCCATCTACCGGGCACATAACTAAGCGAGTGATAATCAACATTTTTAATACACGCATAACTACGAAAAGTCAATGGTGTGTGCCAGGCGACTGGGGTTCGAACTCGAGACCTCGTCTCAGCAGTCCGTTACATACACCACTGGGCTAACTGGGCACTGCAATAATGCCATTTAAAATCAAATCGTTTTCCTTTACTTATCCCTCTATCAATGACAAAAGCGATTGAGTTCAAATCTCTCTACGTTATTAGAATTTCGTGGATTGTTCCGATGACGTTGCTCCCGCAGCTGAAATTGGATCGATCTGGGTCAACTGTTTGTCATTTCCTGCAAGTAGCAAAAGTTGGCTCGGGTTAATGAGTTTGTGAAATTGGCACTGGACTATGCATGTACTATAATATAACAAAGACTTGAATTGAATTGTTACTAGTATGTTTTAAAGTATTTTTCAAGAAATCTTGGATGTCTAAATTATTCAACTTCTAGTTGTCTTTATAAGTGAGTGACATCCAGACGAAAATTATTTATTTATTTTATAACTAGCGTTAACCCACGGCTTCACCCGTACGGAATTCTGATCACGTTCCCACAACCCATGAATATGATATTGTCGGAAGTTTACGTGAATATCGTCTCCCCGTGACCATGGCTGCTGAAAAGCAACCGAAACGTCGGGTTCAATATAAATTATGAAATAAATCGCGATAACATCCGTTAAAAAATAGTTTCATTTCAATTATTCCAGTATGTCTATATCCCCACACTATCCCCGTACTATCCCTGCACTATCCCCGTACTATCCCCGTACTATCCCCGCACTATCTCCGTACTATCCCCGTACTATTCCCGTACTATCCTGTACTTATCCTTGTACCATATTTCAGCCAGATCCGTTCTGCCGCTTGAGCGTGAGTTACAAACACCCATATTTTATGTAATATGAATATTTTTATATACCTATTGGCCGCAGTAGCCTAGTGGTATGGGTAATGAACTGCTGAGACGAGGTCTCGGGTTCGATCCCAAGTTTTACCATAGCACCAAGTTATGTGTGTATTTATCGCAGGTTTATAAGTGCCCGGTTAATGGCAATAGGCTCGCCACCCATTGGGACCTAAACATAAAGTGGCGAAATGTGGGTGCTAGCACCTCTGTCTACCCCTTCGGGGATATAGGCGTGAGTTTATGAGTTTTATGTTATGTTATTGGCCAATGTTTTACAAACGATTGTGTCATACAAAGAATAGCTGAGGAGCACTTCTGTTTGATTACATATTCTGTAATCGTTTTGGTCGCCATTGACCAAACTCGTAATGAATACTTAAGTTGTAGGAGATCGGTCCTTCAACTGCCTTGTCAAAAGGGATCTAACCCTCTTAGGTTAATGACTTTGCCACGAGACTACCGGACCTTGTAACCCTTACAGATATTAGAATATCGTTATCCCTGAGGATTATGGAAATCTAGATAGGGGCAATTCAAAAATATGTTTGCCCATGGGGGTAGTCGGGCTGTGCTTTTGGACTTATTGATTTAATTTGATGATCTTTAAACTTCTACTTAATAATAGTTTTGACACTGAACAAACAAAGATTTGCTCATATATCGTAATTTGTAAATGAGTGAGTCAGAATGGGTTTATGATTTTCTGAGGCCTTGTACGGACTAAACGTTCCAATGTTAGCGTAGTCGGTTACGCGTACACAGGAACGATAATCTGTACCTACAGGACGGATGTACAATTTGAGCGCACGTGTGGTTCCCGACTCGTGGCGAGTCACTGCCAGTCAGCTCTTGGTTGCATGTCAAAGCAAACTCGACTTATCACCACGCGTATATAATCCAACAATGCATTGCCCTATATGCTTATACACCTGTACGCGTATACCTAGATTATATATAATAGATGACCTCTGTTGCGTACCGGTAGTGCATTCGAATACTACGACAGGGGGCGCGGGTTCGATTCCCGCTCAGTGTAAATATTTGTATGCATGAATATGTCTATTTGCATTGGTCTGGTAGTTTCTATGTATAATATATATGTATTAACTTAAACTATGCTTACTTACTTGACAGCCTCCGTGGCGTGGCGGTATTGAAAGCGGCTGCTACGCAGGAGGCGCGGGTTCGATCCCCGCTCAGTGCAAATATTTGTATGCATGAATGAAATGAATGTATTTGCATTGGTCTGGTCGTGCCTCGGAGAGCACGTTAAGATGTCGGTCCCGGTTGCCATACGAATATGTATGACAGTCGTTATAGGGGAAATGGGTGAAATGGCCCCACATAGAAGGGCTGGTCACCCGTCTGGTCAAACGGCGTTACTTACTTATTTACAGAATATTTATATATTATTTATTTAGAATAGATTACATGTACAGTCGCCATCGATATTAGCTTAATGAATTCCTATTTACAAACATGTTCTCTTTAAAATTGTACATAAAATAATAAACTATAACTTAATAACAATAAATTTGTCCTCTGAAGATTACAAAAATAAAATACATGAATATTATTTATTGGTTTATTACAATGTAAAGATTGTTCGTAAATTTGTTACTGTTCAGCAACTTCTGATGGCGACTGTACATTGGAACACACAAGGCTTAATTAATTTTAATTGGTACAGTTCTTAAGATATCTCCTCTCTAACTAAAAACTGTCTGGTAAAGAGCAAGAGCTGATCATTTACAGAATATCTTACGAGGGTTAAAAGTATGATGCGTGAAAAAGCATTATTTTAACAATGAGCATTATAGGCGTCTAAAATAGCTTTATAGTTTCACTTACACCAAACAATCAGAAAGAGGAAAGTCAAATTAACGTGCCATTTATACAAAAATAGCCTAGTGGTATGGGTAATGGACTGCTGAGACGAGGTCTCGAGTTCGATCCCAGGTTTTACCATGGCACACATCAATGACTTTTCGATACTTTTCGAAGTTATGTGTGTATTTATCGCAGGTTTATAAGTGCCCGGTTAATGGCAATAGGCTCGCCACCTATTACATTGGGACCTAAACATAAACTGGCGAAATGTGAGTGCTAGCACCTCTGCCTACCTCTTCGGGGATATAGGCGTGAGTTTATGTATGTATGTTATAAAAAAAACGGCCAAGTGCTAGTCGGACTCGCCCATGAAGGGTTCCGTAGCAGCAAGTAACACAGGAATGTATATTTTTTTCAATTTTTATATTTGAGCTGATTGAATGAAAGGTAAATTGCGGTTTACGATTTATGACGTAAAAAAAACTACTTACCAGATCTCGTTCAAACCAATTTTCGGTGGAAGTTTACATGGTAATTACATCATATATTTTTTTTAGTTTTATAATTTTCTTATTATAGAAGTTACGGGGGGGTGGGGGACATTTTTCCACTTTGGAAGTGTCTGTCGCGCAAACTATTCAGCTTAGAAAAAAATTATGTTAGAAACCTCAATATCATTTTTGAAGACCACGTATGGGTTTGATGAAAAAAATATTTTGGAGTTTCAGTTCTAACCATGGGGACCCCTAAAATATATTGTTTTTTTTCCATTTTTGTGTGAAAATCTTAATGCGGTTCACAGAATACATCTACTTACCAAGTTTCAACAGCATAGTTCTTATCGTTTCGGAAAAAAGTGGCTGAGACATACGGACGGACAGACAGACAGACATGACGAATCTATAAGGGTTCCGTTTTCTGCCATTTCGCAACGGAACCCTTATAAACCGTTGTAGTTCTGTATTCCCATCATCTCGAAGAGCATACATTATGTATTTATATCCTTCATCAAGCTACAATAGTGCTATACATTTTTATTTTCTCATTTGTACGCACTAGCCGGCACTACCGACTCCCCGGTGGTCACACATTGGGCAATAACGTTAAAATTACCGATTCATTTGTGTTATCTCGTCCAAACAGGCAGGCTAATGTAGGCAGGGCACGATGCGACCCACGGGGAACATAAACAGTACCGTTACTGAAACGGAGAAAAGCAAATAGGTTATTTTCTTTGCAATAGTTTTACGTTCCGTAAAGAGATTTAGGTCATGGAGGTAGGTATTACTAAAACAGAAAGTAGAAGTGTATGAATGACCATTTAAAATACAGCCATTAGCGTCTAAGTCGTACGTTTACAAACTTTGCGAACCATTTTAGAATATGGACTTTTTGCAACATGCTTCTATGGGTTGCAGACCGAAAACTAGTTTTTTTTTTTATACCACTAAGGTGACAGACAAGCACACGGCCCACCTGATGGGAACCGGTCACCGCGGTCTATGGACGTGTGCAACACCAGTGGCGTCACACTCGCGCTGCCGACCCTGTAAAGGAAAGGGGATGGGAAAGGAGTTTGGGAGGGGATGGGAAAGGAGTTTGGGCTCTAGCACTCTCACTCACCAAACGGAACGCAACAGTTCAAATACTGTTACTTGGCGTCGATATTCTGTGAGAGGGTGGTGCTTCCCCGGTCGAGTCGGCCCATTCATGCAACGGCCAAAATGACTGTTGCTTGACTCTACCACCTACCAATAGCTTAGTTTAACTTAACTTTATAGCCGACGCAGTTCTTTTTACTGGAATGCAGACTGCAAACTAAGCTATCTGATCTAACGCGATAAATATGCAAAGCAAAGTTAGTTTTATATACCCATGTCCTTCTACACGAGCTTAGTCAAGTTTAGCCTGTCAAGTTTAAGTTAACTAACTTAAGCCTCTTTTTTTTTGTTTAACTTGTGGAAACCACGGGATCATCCCCTCGGTGCCAACGATGGGATGGGCGTGTCGGAATCGGAATGACTAAAAGCACACGGTGTCTTCCCCAAGTGTCCATTGCCGGGTACCCCGGGTAAGCCCTCGAAAGGATAACCTCAGGGTTACCGGCGGACTTTGGCCGCCACCGCGGCCTCGCCTGGTGAGTTCGGGTTATATCCCGCGATGGTGAGTTGGCAGGCGTGTGTAGAACACACACGAAACGCCCCCATCTGGGCCTGCTTCTGTAAGGATGGCGAGTCGGCCAACTGCCGTCCTCAGGACCCGATTATGGAGGTCGGTAGTCCCGGGGGTAGACGAGATGAGTCTGCGGCGCATATAATTTGAATTTGAATTGTCCGCTAAATTGAACTTAACAAAACTGAACTTCCGTTTAGTTCTTAGAAACATATTTCTAGTTTAGCTTAGCTTAGCATAGCTGGCTCGTTATAGTTTCGTCATAGCTTAGTTTCGGTTACAACCAGTCTAGTTAAATAGAGGCTTAAATATTTTTTTTTATAACACTCAGGTGGTAGACAAGCTCACGGTCCACCTGATGGAAAGCGGTTACCGTGGCCTATGGACGTGTGCAACACCAGGGACGTCACACTCGCGCTGCCGACCCTGTAATAACCTTCTAAAAACTTGTAATGTGCGCATTTCATCATAATCATATAAGCTCACTGCCACGTACGCCTACTGCCCTCAAACACAGCTGCCTATTTATTTGAGAGCGTTAACGGTACGCCGTCCATTAGTGTCGGCCATCACCACAAAACTTAACAAGCTATGAAATGTACGTGACTCAACTAATGCCTTCTCATTAATTTACGACTGTCGCTTTACGGCTCGCTTCTATGGAGGGAAAGTTTGTCCCACTTTGTACTTAAGCATTCAGTAACTGAATTAGTCCGAACATGATTAAATAGAGGCTGAAAGAAGCTAATTACTTCCAAGAGTATTTTTGTAAACTTCTAAGGGATCACGCACACAACCCGTCGAATTAAAAGTAGCTACTACCTTCCCTATAACTTTAAAGAAAGTTAGCAAATATTGCACAACTATTGAGAGTGTTATTTACGTATAGACTAGGCGCAGATAATGCCTTAGTCCCAATAATTGCAGAGCACCAACACACCAAATATGTAGTTTATCACAGATAGGATTGCATTTACGAGCGGTCTCTAGTTAATGTTCTTCTGAGTTTTAGCACGTTGGCACAGTATAAGCAGTAGGTTATCTTTATAGAAATGGACTGCTGCCGGTTTAGATGTGTGAGCGCGTGCCGAACGCCATGTAGGCACGCGCTGCCACGCACACATTAGCATAACATAAGGTAAAATACGCCGATCGCAGTTTGGGCCGTACCGTGAGTGAGATCGCGTGCGTTCTCGTAGCGTAGGTAGGTACTGCACGGCTCCGGCGTGGGAGGTGCCGAGGCGTGACCTCGTGGCAGCCATCGGGGTGGGAGTCCTCTCGCTCGGCAGCATGATTGCGGCAATGGTGCGGAGCGCGAGCGCGTGGGCCGCCGCCACCTCCTTCTGCGAGCATGTGATGCTCGCGAAGGAGATGGCGGAGTGCGCCCGGGAGAGGTTCAGAACCCTCCCGGCCCGCCGAGCCCGCAACATGCTCGCCTCGCGTCGCAGGCGACTCAGGCGCCGGAGGTCGCTTAATGACCTCCGTCCTCCATGAGCGCAGGCCTGGGGGTGGCAGGTGAGGCCGCCTGTCACCCCAGCAGAAGCAGGCCGGGACGGTGGGGCGACTAGCGCCCCTCCCCCAAACCGGGGCAAGACGGGGACACCGTGGTTCCCAAACCCGAGGGGGCCATCTCGAAACCGGAGATGGCCCAGGGTTAGTCGGGGTGCGAGGGATATGCTCTATGGGCAACCTTACACCCCGGCGTCTGCAGACCCGAGACGGCGTGCGGTTTTAGTCGGTTCAAGCCCGACATAACCGCCCCCGCTGGCCGGCGGGGGGGTATCCGAGGGGATTTCCGCACGAAAAAAAACAAAAAAAAAAAAGGTACTGCACGGCTGCTCGCATTCGCCGTCTCCCACTGGATTTGATTTGATTAGCGCTGTTTATTTTTATTTAGCAGTTTATAACATATAGACGATAATGAAATATTTATTTTATTGTCTATAAATTATATGAATAAAATAATGAGGAATGTAAATAAAAGGCCTTTTAAATATTTAGTATTTACATTAAGAAATTGCACAAATTTATTAAAACGTAGTAGGGTCATAATTTCATTTTTTTTTTCACAGGGTTTCACATTCATACTTTTTTTGTTCTATTTTTTATTTTATTTCATTTCTATATTTTATTAGTCAAGCCCTTTCATTCAATATCCATATTGAGGGAGTTGTGAAAACATTTGAAATCCGCCGTTTTGTGGCGGCAGCCATTTTGGATTCGAAATCTGTTATAGCGTAAATTATTTTAATGTTCCAGCACTTTAATTTGATACCCATATTGAGGAAGTTATGAAAAAAATAAAGGCAATTTGCCGGCTACAGTTAGTGTATTATATAGTTTTCTATAGTCCATAGTACAAGCTATACTTGGTTTGAATCTGGATGACAATGTCTTATATATTATGACGTTACATTATTTACAAATAATTATGTATTTTTATAACTTAATGTTTATCTTCTTTTACTTGTTTCATTGCAATCTCAATGTCTTTGAGTTTGACATTATAAATGAAACTCGTCAATTACACCAGAGGTCGCGGATTCGATTCTGTCTTAGCGCAAATATTTATATGCAGAAATATATCTATTTGCAATGTACTATGTGTTTTTATGCACAATACGTATTTACAAAAGAAAAAATAAGTATATTCATCCATATTCTAGATATTATTCATTTATCCTAACTTACAACTATTTTTACAGGCATACACCCATTTACAGATACACACATTTACAGAATACCCATACACATACACATTTACATGAACATTACATAGTCTAATTATATATAGGTACATAACCATTTCCGAGGGGGTCATCTCGAAACCGGAGATGGCCCAGGGTCAGTCGGGGTGCGAGGGATATGCTCTATGGGCAACCTTACACCTCGGCGTCTGTAGACCGAGACGGCGTGCGGTTTTAGTCGGTTCAAGCCCGACATAACCACCCCCGCTGGCCGGCGGGGGGGTATCCGAAGGGATTTCCGCACGAAGGAAAAAAAAAGGTACAGATAGCAAGAGTTCAGTGCAAAAAAAAAACTTGAAAGGAAAACGTATTTTTCAATAAACTTACTCATAATATGGCTCTAATCTCACCGCAATTAGGCACATAATGATAACTATTATCAAACTGTTTTTTATTGTTATTAAATCACGAGTGGGATAATAGATTTTTTAAATTATATTGGTTGAGTTGCATTATTCCTAAAAAAAATCGATCCAAAAAAAATCGCGTTCAATAGAACAAATAAATTAATATACCTACCTATTTCTTGTTCATTTCATGCAACTTCGTATTTAAATAGAATTCACTCAAATATAACTTTTGTTTTCTCTCTGTATAAAACTTTAAACAACATATTTAACAAAAAAAAACGAAACCTCATTCTTTACTCTGTGGTCAATGCGCGCGCATAAAAAAACTAATTAATTGTTCCCGCCAGTACCAAAAAGTTTCAGAATTCGTTTTGCCTGTTGAAAATTAATTTTGTTTTATTTAGTACTAGCTGACCCGGCAGACTTCGTACTGCCTCAATCGATAACAACTTCCATATTTATTCAGCTTTTAAACCTTCTCTGGACCTCCACAAATAATTCAAGACCAAAATTAGCCAAATCGGTCCAGCCGTTCCCGAGTTTTAGCGAGACTAACGAACAGCAATTCATCTTTATATATTTTAGTATTATATATGCATAAGTGTATTGAAAAACGTCGTATGATACACGTGTGTATTGTTGATTACCGTCTTCGGCTCTTTTAAGTTCTTGGCCTTACGGCTCGGGTCTCAATAGTGCCTCAGCGGTAATCACCAACTTTACACACTTGTACCATAATCTACTATTTCCTCATAACTATCTGCTTTCACAAACATTCGTCTAAAAACGGTGCGATAGTGCACATAAAGGCGTGCCCACGCTCGTGAGCGCCGCGCGTACCCGGACGCCTCGTAAACCGACACCACTAAAACATAATTACTTTAACTTGCCGCCTCTACTCGACTTTATATACTTGAAACTCTAGTAATTAAGATTTTCCTCGCTTATATTTTATTATTGAAGATATTTCAGGGGAGACTTGCGACTTGAGTTGGAGCAATGTGACGTAAAACTTACTAGTTTATTAAATGCGCAGGTTTGTAAATGAGTGTGCATGTTTGGTATTTGTCACGTTGCAATGGCTTTTTGTATATAAGGCTTATTAAAAGACTTCACCTTACTATATAAATATATACATATTGAAATAAATGGTCACCTCACGGCATTCTCAACGTTTTTTTATATTGGCATAAATATAAAAAAAGGATTGTGTGATTTTATGAAACCACGGTAAAAGTGAAACTTTTTTTCACATTATAGACATTTAATTAAACATTTTTGGAATAATATTCCATTAAGAGTATAAAAATCGTTTTATCAATCTTAATTTTATACTTGGAAAATTGAAATGATAATGGGAAATAATAAAAGTAGACTAAGTCTCCAACTAATATTTTTATTGAACTCTGTGTCTTAGAGAGTACGACATACATAATACTTAACAATTATTTAGATTATATACACATATTAAAAAATAGCGTAGAGCACTGGCACAAATGAGTAATAGTCTATACACTACACGATCAGCTGCTGCGAACAATAGGCGCCGCCATATTGGCCTTGGCTACTTTGACGAGCGCCTTTCACTTTATCCCTACTCCGCGGCCGGACCGTCACGCGACATGCAACACACAGACAAAAAGTTTGAGACAATGTAATAAAAGTTTCACTTTAAAAACCGGTGGAAATGGAAATAAATATAAAAACCTTTGAGACTGCCGTGAGGCGAAACCGGTCAGGTGTAATTTATTAAAGATAATAGTGAAAAAGTACAAGTGATATATTTATTTCAATATGTGTAGCAAATTCCACCAAGTGCCATCAATCAACAGTATAAATAGTATAAACATAATATACTTTAAATGATTTTTTTTCTATTATTTTATTTATTCTATTTTTTCTATTCTTTTTTAAAGGTCTTTTTTTTTTTTTTTACGTGCGGAAATCCCCCGGGCGTAGATGAGTCTGCGGCGTCCTCGCCGCAGACTGCGAAACTCGGGGGGCAGGGTTCTTTCCCGCTCCCTCTCCGCCGTCTCTTTCGCGCGCATTACCTGCTCGCAGAAAGAGGCGGCGGCGTGCCACTTGCTCCCGTCGGAGACCACGGCCCTCACCATGGTCTCCAACGAGAGAACGTCCACGCCCAGGACTGCAACGAGATCCCGGCGTTGACTCGCCCACGCAGGGCACTCCACCAACGTGTGGAGCGCCGTGTCTTCGCCAGGATCCTCGCAGTGCTGGCACTGCGGCGTTGTCTCCCGGTGGATGCGCCACAGATACTTACCGAAACACCCGTGTCCGGTAACCATCTGGCACATCCGGTAGGAGAGGTCCCCATGGTCCCTCTCCAACCACTCCTTCATGATCGATCTCACCGCCGCAATGGTGGATTCCCCCCACCTTGGGTGCTCAAGTCGCACCCTCCATGTCTCCATGAGTTCCCGGTGGAGCTGGGACCGCTGAGCCCTGATTTCTCGAGGCTCCGGCCTGTGGCCCCGCTCCAGCGCCTCCTTGCGCCACTGGTACAGCAGCGCAAGGGCTCTCGCTTCTAGGTCCCATGGAGGGGTCCCGGCTAGGAGACATGCCGCCTCGACGGAGATCGTGCGATACCCCCTGATGACTCTGACGGCCATCGCTTTTAACGGGCTGTTTAATACAGCCACGTTGCGGGCCGCCAGAGTCTCCGCCCATACTGTGGCCCCGTACAGGGCCATGCTTCGCACGATCCCCAGGTTATTAGAAAGGTCTTGGTTAGATTTAAAATCTGCGCTGTTTGATTGTAGTTGGTTAAGTAGAACCGGAGTTATGACCAAAAACGATCACCGACCTCTGCGTGGGCGGAGCCGCGGGCATCAGCTAGTCAAGAAAAAAAAAGTCACAATTTTAAATGCCAACAATGATTGCTGTTAAAATGGTGGTCCTCAGTTTAACGGCCTCGATGCCATTTCACGCCCTGCTTAACATAATACAAGAACACAGAAACGCGTGTTTGGTAACGAAGTCCAAGTATTTGTGGTGCGACAAAGAAAAGATGTGGTGTGGAGGTATAAATTTGATGACACTAATTTGTCACAAAATTCGGCCGGGTGGGTACCACCCTCCATAGTAATCCAATTTCGGTTTGATTGCGTTCAGGGGTCAGCAAGTGCATAGCCGGGCAGGTGGATTGTGGTCGCAGCACTAGTGGGACCGGTGGGTGTCACGCGGTGCTGCGACGACAATCCTCTTCTGTTGAGGCCGTCAAGCTGAGTGCCACCATTGTTAACAAGGTACGTGTATGTAATGGTGACCCTCTTTCCTGAGACTTTTCCTTCAGCCTACTATCAGGCGAGGTGAAGTCAAATTGACGTGTCCTAAATATAAACAAAAAATCTGCTGTTTATAACGTATAAGGGTGATACCTCAGCCCTGTAGTATGTGTTGTTCTGGTTCGGAAAGAAAAAGGTAAGATTTATTAGAGGAATTCATCGAAACATACGTGGTATATGGTAGAGGCTGTACTGCTAGAGAAGCAACGTTGATTTACATCTGCCAAGGCTTAAGGGTGTTGGTTGTTCATTCATTGTTGAGCAAGTGTACCGGCTAGCTAGTGGACTAACCCCAAATGCCCTTGGTAGGGCTCCGTATACAAAGGGCAGCCCTATCGCTAAAGAAATTTCTTACAACAAATTTTTGGAGAGACACTTAATTTCACTTCGCCTCCATTTCTCCAATTGAAGCGCTGTCGCTTAAGTAATTGCAGGTTTTATAATTACAGCTTTTATTCAATTAAAATTAACAAAAGCCACTCCAACATTAATTGTTGTTCAAGTAATTTTTTTTTACAGGCAGTTGCAAGCTAAGAGCATACGTTTTATGAAGCAAGCGACTTGTCAGTGAAACTGTTAACTGTAGCTCCCTTTATCTAATCCACCCTCGTCGTCCTTAGGTTTTGCCTCTATAGCACACAGGGGAGGGGACACTGAGGTGGCTTCATTGTTGAGTGAAAACTGCACGCAATGTTAACATTTTTCATATCGTCGAGACTTTACATGGTCGTTAATCAAAAGGGTTGAAGCCAACAGACATGCATGTGATTTTGTTTCAGGTTTATTATTTAAAAGCAAAGCTTAAAGCGAATATACGTTCTCCTACTAATATTTTAAATGTGAAAGTTTTCGAAAATGTTAGTTAGTTAATAACGCTCTAACGGCTGAACGGATTTGGCTGAAATTTGGTACAAGAATAGATTATGTGAAATAACACATAGCCACAAGAATAACATTTTTATCTCTGTACTATGTTCCTATGGGAAGCGGGAACGGAGCGAATTCCACGCGGGTGAAGCCGCGGGCAACAGCTAGTGAAATATAATGTAACGGCTCATGTCATCTAGGTATCTTGTTTAATAAATTATTATGTGGCATTTGATATACAACATACATACATACATACATAACTTCACGCCTGTATCTCCGAAGGGGTAGGCAGAGGTGTATAATTACACACCCACGATTCCCCAGTTATGTTTAGGTCCCAATGTAATAGGGGGCGAGCTTATTGCCATCTACCGGGCACATTGTTAAGCGAGCGATAATTAACATTTATTAATGCATAGTACATAACTAGGCTGTGTGGTGCCGGCCTAGAAGAGAATAGCACCAACCCAAGTCTTCCCGTGGGTGTCGTAAGAGGCGACTAAGGGACATATCCGGGGGCGGGCAGCAGCACCCCCGCAGAACAACCCCTCCAACAAACTGCGATCCCCAACCCGCCTGCCCAGCGTGGGGATTATGGGCACTACCCCCAAATGAAGGAAACAGCCAAAAGATGGCCCCCAGTTCCCGGCCGCCTCGCTATCCCTGGTCATGGTAGCGGCCATGGTAACGGCGGGACAGGGGGTGCTAAGAATCCCCGGGCTACAATAGGCTACCAAACCCTTCACAAACTGACCCTGGCTACGTATAACGGACGCACTCTGAGGCTTGACCATCATCTAGCGCAGTTGGAAGTGGAGTTAGAGAACATTAAATGGCATGTTCTCGGGTTATGCGAAGTCCGTAGAGAGGGAGAGGACACCGTAACCCTTGACTCGGGCCATCTTCTCTACTTTCGCGAGGGTGATAAAACATCCCAGGGTGGCGTAGGTTTCCTCGTCAATAGGGCCCTCTCTAACAACGTTCAAGAAATCTCCAGCGTGTCGAACAGGGTAGCGTACCTGATCCTTCGGCTATCCAAGCGGTATAGCATGAAGGTTATTCAGGTCTACGCACCGACCTCGGCACACTCGGATGATGAAGTGGAGGATATGTATGAAGACATATCCAAAGCCTTGCACAACACCACTAAGGCTCACTTCAACGTTGTTATGGGGGACTTTAACGGCAAGGTGGGTACCCAGTCTGGGTACGAATCCCGTATAGGCCCGCATGGTTATGGAGTTAGGAATCACAGGGGACAAATGCTTGTCAACTTCCTTGAGAAAGAGGGACTATTCTTAATGAATTCCTTCTTTAAGAAACAGCCTCAAAGGAAGTGGACATGGCAAAGCCCCGACGCTGTGACAAAAAATGAGATCGACTTCATCATGACGGATAGCAAGCACATATTCAGAGATGTCTCAGTGATCAACAGGTTTAATACCGGATCTGATCACCGACTGCTCCGAGGCTCTCTGAATATCAACCTAAAGCTTGAAAGAAACCGTTTGATGATGTCCACGCTCCGACCTAACCCAACCCAAATCATGGCGGGCACCGAGAAGTTCCAGCAGCTTCTCGGGGAAAGATTTGTTGCCTTGGAACCCACTGATGACGCTGACGAGACCCTACACAATCTGGTCGAAACGCTGAGAGACGAGGGCATCAAGTTCTGCAAAAAACAGCGCACTGGCAGGAAGTCCAAACTCTGGAATGAGACTCTGGGGCTGATGGCAAGAAGACGGGAAACCACCCAAGCGACTTCGTCAGACAGGTCACACCTAAACAAGGAAATTGCGAAGATGGTACGGCGCGACCTTCGGAGCTCCAACACACGCCTCATTGAAGAGGTGATAGAGCGAAACCGAGGGTCCAAAGTATTCACTCAGCAGCTTGGAAGGAGCCATCTGACGAAGCTCATAACGCATGACGGGAGGACCGTCCGGCCGGATAGAGGATTTCTATGGCCGTCTGTATACTGCACATGCTCCCCGTCCTCGACGAGACGACCATGATTCCAGAGCCACCCTGACACGCCACTATACCGACGAACTGCCTGATATCAGTCAAGACGAGATCGTGTTAGCTCTGAAGCAGCTTAAAAATGGAAAAGCCCCCGGTGAGGATGGAATTACTTCAGAGCTTCTGAAGGCAGGAGGAGCTCCTGTCATACAGGAGTTACAGAAGCTCTTTAACGCCGTCCTTCACAGTGGGAGAACTCCTAAGGCGTGGAGCGGGAGTTTAGTTGTTCTCTTTTTTAAGAAGGGTGATAAGACCCTCCTTAAAAACTACAGACCCATCACACTCCTGAGCCACGTCTATAAGCTATTTTCACGAGTAGTCACGAATCGTCTCGCCAGGAGACTCGACGAGTTCCAGCCACCGGAACAGGCAGGGTTCCGCGGAGGATATGGCACCATAGACCACATTCACACAGTGAGGCAGATTATACAGAAGTCCGAAGAGTATAATCAGCCCCTGTGTCTCGCTTTTGTGGACTATGAAAAGGCATTTGACTCCGTCGAAACTTGGGCTGTTCTGGAATCCTTACAGCGATGTCAAGTAGACTATCGTTATGTCGAGGTGCTGAGATGCCTTTACGAAGCCGCCACTATGAGTGTCCAAGTACAGGGTCAGCAGTCTAAACCCATCCAATTGCGCAGAGGAGTGAGACAGGGGGATGTCATATCCCCGAAACTGTTCACGAGCGCATTGGAAGATATGTTTAAGACGCTGGACTGGAAAGGTAAGGGCATAAATATAAACGGCGACTACATCTCACACCTGCGATTCGCTGATGACATAGTCTTAATGGCGGAGTCGCTAGAGGAGCTAACCCAGATGCTGGACGGCCTAGCTTCAGCCTCGCGACGCATCGGTCTTGGCATGAATTTGGATAAAACCAAAGTCTTGATCAATGGCCACATTGATCCAGGACCGGTCGTCGTGGATGGCCACCTTCTTGAAATTGTTTCTGAGTACACTTACCTCGGGCAGATTGTGCAGTTGGGTAAAAACAATTTTGAGAAGGAGGCCAAGAGGAGGATCCAGCTAGGCTGGGCAGCGTTTGGGAAACTACGTCGGGTCTTCTCGTCATCCATACCGCAGTGTTTGAAAACGAAAGTTTTCAATCAGTGCGTCCTACCCGTAATGACCTACGGAGCTGAGACGTGGACACTCACGGTAGGGCTGGTCCACCAGTTCAAAGTCGCTCAGCGAGCTATGGAAAGAGCTATGCTCGGAGTTTCTCTGAAGGATAGGATTCGTAACGAATACATTTGACAGAGAACCAAGGTTATCGACATAGCTCAAAGAATAAGCAAGCTGAAGTGGCAGTGGGCCGGCCATATCTCGCGAAGAACCGACAACCGCTGGGGTGAACGTGTTCTTGAGTGGAGACCGCGACTCGGCAAACGTAGTGTAGGACGCCCTCCGGCCAGGTGGGATGACGATCTGCGAAAGACTGCGGGCAGATGCTGGATGCGGCAAGCTGAAGACAGGGTGCTATGGCGCTCATTAGGGGAGATCTATGTCCAGCAGTGGACTAGAATAGGTTGATGATGATGATGATAACTACGAAAAGTCAGAGGTGTGTGCCCGGGGCGACTGGGAATCGAACTCGAGACCTCGTCTCAGCAGTCCGTTACGTACGCCACTGGGTGATATACACTTACTGGTGGTAGAAATTTGATGACACCAATTTGTCACAAAATTCGGCAGGGTAGGTACCACCGTGCACGATTGCGAAAAACCCTCCATAGTAATCCAATTTCGGTTTGATTGCGTTCAGGGGTCAGCAAGTGCATAGCCGGGCAGGGGGGTTGTGGTCGCAGCACTAGTGGGACCGGTGGGGGTCACGCGGTGCTGCGACGACAATCCTCTTCTGATGAGGCCGTCAAGCTGAGTGCCACCATTGTTAACTTATTATACTTATTTTACTTTATAGGGTGAATTAAACTATAAGGAAGCATCGGTAGCTTAGTGGTTAAGGGTTCGATTCCTGGCCATTACACTACCAAAGTAAACCCACTCCTAACACAAGCAATTTAGCTTAACTGGAGAGTTTATTAGTAAGCTCCTACTTTTATACCTATCCTGAAACATGTGGACGCAAGGGATCAGATGAAGTGGTTTCATTTCTGTTTCATTATTTAACTAACCACCTGGATAGTCGTATTAAGCATTTAGAAATATATTGTGATTCAGCAGGTGGACAGAATAAGAACTATACAGTGATAAGATTCATTCATTTTGTTGTCATCAAGGTTTATGGATTCATCCCCCTCTCTAACCCCATGAAACGTGTTGATATCATAAGAGGAGTTAAACATAAAACTACTTTCGCTGAACATCAAAATTTTGTGTTAAGCACACACATATATAAAAAATTACATAAAAATCTTGATATCATGGATCTCAACAACTTTACACTTAAAACTAAAATTACAGAATGGCTATTACTTCAGGACTATAAGTCTACAGAATCTCTACTCACCTTTATTAAATAACCCCATTCACGCGCATACAATCACCAATATAGCTGGGCACATGCGCACCACGCCCACACACACACACACACACACACACACACACACACACACACACACGCGCACTTACTCACTTGTACACATCCTCCCTTACACACATAAACACAACCTCACCGTCTTTTTCACTCATACACATTTATTAAAATATTTATATATATTTTATTTTTTCAACCTTATTCTTCATAAATAATGTCCGAACCACAAATCGAGCTACCAGTGCGATCTATCTATGTCTACTTGTTGTAAACATTTTTACATTTGTGTCCAAAATTAAATTGTATTGTATTAAATTGTATTGTATGTTGTATGTATAATTCTGATAATAAAAATTTATCTTATCTTAAAAAATTTCGGTTACTAATCTTTAAAAAAAATTGCGAAAAATACTATGCATGCATCATTAGTTTTTTTTACATCAACACTCCCAGCCCGGAATCGAACTCGTTAATTATGAAAAAAAAAGACGCATACTGTATTACTACACCATTCAATAGTGTCGTCGCAAACTGAGGGGAGATCTCATTTTAAACAGAATATCTTTTTCTCAGATTTTACTTGGATTATTATATATTTTGTCAGTGACCTCTATCGCAGTCGCAGAACCTGCACGATAGTTGTCAATCGTTTACTTTACATAATTCACGTAAAAAATGCAGCAAAGTATATACACATTATATTCAAACCTTTACGCAGTAACAAAATATTTTCCACCATCATAACAAAATTTACAACTGCAAAAAATTAATTAAGCCACGAACAACGATGTGTAAAAAATATATTTTAAAAATTCGCATACTTGTAGTGGCTACGTTAATCGGGCCACAAGTGTCTCTACACAAGCGTCAACTATACATTATAGAGTATGGACTACCGTACCCAACACTGTGGGTTTTGTACACTGCAGAACGTGATTCTAAACCACTTTCAAAAGATTTTCAGGGTAGAATATTTTAATAGTATAGAAACTATTTTACACCGATTTGAAAAAAGAACGTTAATATATTTTATGTATATTTATTCAGTATATGTATCATCTGTGGCGTGACAGTAGAGCATACACCTACTACGTCGCAGGTTGCAGGTTCGATTTTCGCTCAGTAACAAAAATATTTGTAATCACGAATATTCTGTACATTTGCATTGGTATGGGTGTTTTTATGTACGATATGAATGTATCTATAAAAAGAAATGTATCTGTGTATGTTTATTTACATTCTAGACAAAAAGAAAGTACTTCTTAGTTATATATAACCTTTTTTCTTGGAGTTTGGACTCCAAGAAAAAAGGTTTATTAAGAAAATACCACTCTATTCTCCGTATTCAAAGTCTGAAGTTAAACGATTGTTTGGTTAAAAATTGCACAACATTTTCAGTCCTATCCATTTCTATCTATATTTTCTCTATTACATCGCATATAATAACGAATAATAATGTTATAACCAGCTAGATAGAACAGCCAAAAACAAAGACATAAATTTAATATCAGTAACAGTTTATGCATAGACAGATATCCATTCCACATTATACCTATTAGATAAAAATTGATTAATGTATTCATGAATTACGACAAAATGGACTATTTTGACGTACTTTATATTAACTGTTATCTATATTTTATCTGTATATTGGTAGGAGACTCACCATTGGTTTCGACGGCATTGATAAATCATTTTCATGCGAACAATGAAATCCAGCCAAATCGCTTGAAACTATCCACATAGTAGTTAAGCGTTTACTTTAAGGGGTTCTGAAGTTAATGCAAAAGACCTTTAAAGTTTTGAGTTAGTTTTTTTTTTTTATATTTAGGACACGTCCATTTGACTTCACCTCGTCTGATGGTAAGCTGAAGGTAAAGTCTCAGGAAAGAGGGTCACCATTACATACACGTACCATGTTAACAATGGTGGCACTCAGCTTGACGGCCTCACCAGAAGAGGATTGCCGTCGCAGGACCGCGTGACACCCGCCGGTCCCACTAGTGCTGCGACCACAAACCCCTGCCCGGCTATGCACTTGCTGACCCCTGAACTCAATCAAACCGAAATTGGATTACTATGGAGGGTTTTTCGCAATCGTGCACGGTGGTACCCACCCGGCCGAATTTTGTGACAAATTTGTGTCATCAAATTTCTACGTATGATTAAAAGATAATAAAGTGATACCAATAATTTGACAGCCTCTGTGGTGTAGCGGTAGTGCATTCGACTGCTACGACAGGGGGCGCGGGTCCGACTCCCGCTCAGTGCGCACAATATTTGTATTGTGTATATTCATGAATATGTCTATTTGCATTGATATGGGTGTTTCTATTATAATACTACTATTATAATATGTATGTATATAAGTATGTTTATCCGCATTCTGGAACCCATAACACAAGCTAGTTAAACTATGCTTACTTTGGGTCTAGAAAGCGATGTGTAGAATTTCGTTGAATATTTATATTTACATTATATTATAATTTTCACATTGAGTGAAGTCAGTAGATCCGTAGATGAACTAGAGTTACCAACATAGCAGAGCGAGTCAGCAAGCTGAAGTGCCAGTGGGCAGGGCACATAGCTCGGAGAACCGATGGCCGATGGGGAAGAAAGGTTCTTGAGTGGAGACCATGTGACGGCAAGCGCTGCATAGGAAGGCCTCCCGCAAGGTGGACAGATGACCTAGCAAAGAGCGCAGGGACTCGGTGGTTGCAGACCGCTACAGACCGGTTGAAATGGAAGTCGATAGGGGAGGCCTATGTTCAGCAGTGGACTTCCTACGGCTGATATGATGATGATGATGAAGAGATATGTGAAGTGAATTAAAATGGCCAGTGGTGCATTTCTTCTGTGAAGTTGTATAAGTTAAGTCTACGCGTTTATGGTCCCGGTTTTTAACAACATTTGTCAACATACGAGGTAATCTTTATATAAAAGAAAGTAGATAGCCCTCCATCTGGTAGTCAGCCGGATAGAGGAAGCGATCGAACAAAAAGGCTTCTGCCTAGGAACGTTCATTGACATCGAAGGAGCTTTCGACAAACCCAGCTTCACCAGTATTAAGGCCGCCCTGTCAAAACATGGAGCGGAACCGGTACTATCAGACTGGATAACAAACATGCTCAGCAAAAGAGTAGTTCGCCTTGGGGAAGAAGATCAGACGGCTCTGATAGCCAAAGGCTGCCCGCAGGGTGGAGTTATCTCTCCCCTTCTGTGGAATTTAGTGATAGACGACCTAATCACAAGGCTGAACAAAAACCGCGACTACACAATAGGCTACGCTGACGACCTAACAATCCTTATCTCAGGGAAGGTAGCGGGAACGGTCTGTAACCTAACCCAACAAGCCTTACGCATCGTAGAAAAATGGTGCGGGGAATTCGAATTATCGGTGAATCCGAACAAAACAGAGTTAGTCATGTTTACGAACAAAAGGGTATTAGGCGAATACCGATTACCCAAACTCTTTGACACGAAACTCCAACTGTCGAAAGAGGTCAAATACCTTGGCGTTATTCTTGACAGCAAGTTAAAATGGAGTAGCCACCTAGACAATAAATTACAAAAGGCTGGGATTACCTTCTGGCAGTGCAGAAGAATGATTGGTAAAAAATGGGGGCTATCACCGAAAATCATCCTGTGACTTTACGTAACAGTAATCCGCCCCATGATAGCGTATGGTGCTATCGTCTGGTGGCCAAGGACCGAAAACAGCACAGTAGCGGCTAAACTACAACGGACCCAAAGACTAGCCTGCATGCCAACCACTGGATGCATGAAATCTACCCCCACCGCGGCAATGGAAGCCATGCTCGGACTCCCACCCTTGGATCTGTTCATCCGCCAAGAAGCAACAGCTGCGGCTAAACGCCTAAGGGCACTCAACCTATGGAGCGAGAGAAACACGCGACACACCTCACTGCTCACAGATCTCATGCAGATCTCATCATGATAGGAGCAATGAATGATCGTGTGCCCAAACAACACGCATTCGACAAAAAATACAAGATCCAACTTCATGAGGACCACCGCTGTGAGGCTTTATGCCCAACGGAACTACGCATCTTCACAGATGGATCAAAGACTGGTACAGGCACCGGGGCCGGTGTTTTCTCGGAGGACCTTAATGTATCCATTTCAACACCGCTGGGGACCCAAAACACAGTATTTCAAGCTGAATGCATGGGGATTACCCTGGCAGCTTCAGCGGTAATGGCCAGGAGAGAGGAAGGCCACTCAATACGCATACTCTCCGACAGCATGGCCGTGCTGCAAGCTTTAAACAGCCACACTATAAACTCGGGACTAATATTGGAATGCCATCGTAAACTGAACCAAATAGGCCATTTCAACAACATAACATTGCAATGGATTAAGGGCCACAGCGGCTCGCGCGGCAATGATGCAGCAGATGAGCTTGCCAGGAGAGGATCTGACATGGTGGTAATGGGACCTGAGCCCATAATACCGATCCCCTTTGCATACCTACGAACCATGGTAAACAAACGAACGAGAGATCAACACAACAGCTATTGGATAAATCTGGAAGTTTGCAGATAGGCGAGGGAAGCACTCCCCGTGCTTGAAAATAGACTGACCAGGCGTCTTCGACAACTGACCAAACAGCGACTGCGCACGGCCACAGCTGCCATCACGGGGCACGGCTCCTTCAATAAACACCTTTATATTTTAGGAATCACCGACAGCCCTCTCTGCAGAGCCTGCATGAAAGAGGATGAAACAGCGGCACACGTGCTCCTACACTGCCCTGTAACCGCCACATACAGGGTTAAGTACTTCGGAAATACAGGTACGCTCCGGAAGATCGCCAGCAGCGTGAATAGCCTGCTGGCGTTCTTCAATGAGTTGGGGTGGATCGAGTGAAATGCCCACCCTCACGCAAAAACCGCGCCTTGTCGTGGAGTTGCGGATACCAGCTCGCGAAACCATACCATACCATACCATACCAAGTAGATAAGGTTACCATAACGCCATTACCAATGGACACTTTTTTTTTTATACCACTGTTGTAGCAGAGAAGCACACGGCCCACCTGATGGAAAGCGGTTACCGCGGCCTATGGACGTGTGCAACACCAGTGGCGTCACACTTGTGCTGCCGACCCTGTAAAGGAAAGGGGATGGGAAAGGAGTTTGAGCTCCGGCACTCTCACTCACCAAACGGAACGCAATAGTTCAAATACTGTTACTTGGCGTCGATATTCTGTGAGAGGGTGGTGCTTCTCTGGTCGAGTCGGCCCATTCATGCAACGGCCAAAATGACTGTTGCTTGACTCTACCACCATTAGGGACTTAGAGACACTTAGATACTACACTTAGAGAATTTCAATGTTATTATTAAATTAACTTCAATGTAGAATTTAATAACGGAGTGAAAGTATGGCTTTTATTTCTCTATAATATTATTGTAGGTGTTTCTAGATTCTTCTATATTTGTTTGATTCTTGTATTTATTTCTCTCATGCGTGTCGTAAACTGCGACTAAGGAAGATTTATCAGTAGGACATGTTTTATTAAAATTTCATACCTCCTGCTCTTGGATTCAGTGCTGCCCCCTGTATTGATACTGATGTATTATTTATCAGTACTACTCTTACTCGTAGTATCGATATCAGAGAACTATATTCATAAATGTATGAACTTTATCTCCTACAATGTCGCGACCTTCAACTCGGCATTACTAAACTGTAACAAAAATTAAAAATTTAAATTCATTTTTTTATTGCTTTTTTTATCCCACTGCCGGGCAAAGGCCTCATCCAACAACCCCAAAGTTATATGTGTTTAATGTTTTAAAAATATTTAGGTTTTATCGTGTTAGTAATATAGATATTGTCATAGAATTTAATAGTTTCGAATATTTCTTTTTGTGAAGCCTAAAGCCGCAGTGGTATTTAATAAAAAATAAATTGAAAATAAATCCATAAAAACACAGAATAGTATTGAAAACAAATATTTTATATTAGTAGTAATAGATATTGTCTCGAATTATTTCGAATATTTCGTTTTGAGAATGTATAACTAGCGGCGATAGCCCAGTGGCGTACGTAATGGACTGCTGAGACGAGGTCTCGAGTTCGATCCCCAGTCACCCCGGGCACACACGTCTGACTTTTCGTAGTTATGTGTGCATTAATAAATGTTCATTATCGCTCGCTTAATAATATGCCCGGTAGATGACAACAGGCGCACCCCCTTTTTTTTTCGTGTGAAATCCCTTCGGATACCCCCCCGCCGGCCAGCGGGGGCGGTTATGTCGGGCTTGAACCGACTGAAACCGCACGCCGTCTCGGGTCTAAAGACGCCGGGATGTAAGGTTGCCCATAGAGCATATCCCTCGCACCCCGACTGACCCTGGGCCATCTCCGGTTTCGAGAGAGGCCACCTCGGGTTTGGGAACCACGGCGTCCCCGTCTTGCCCCGATTTGGGTGAGGGGCGCTAGCCGCCCCGCCGTCCCGGCCTGCTTCTGCTGGGGTGACAGGCGGCCTCACCTGCCACCCCCAGGCCTGCTCTCATGGAGGACGGAGGTCGTTAAGCGACCTCCGGCGCCTGAGTCCACGTCTGCTCTCTGGCGTCTGAAGCCAGTAAGGATAACAATCCACGTGACCGGCTGCGACCGCAGGTCAGTCAATGAAAGCACCCAGGGGAAGACCAGCACCCAGGGGAATACCGTATTACATTGGGACTTTAAAATAACTGGCGAATCGTGGGTGTGTAATACACCTCTGCTTAGCCCTTCAGGAGATACAGGCATGAAGTTATGTTATGTGTTATGTTATGAGAACTTATATCCACAGTGGTATTTAATAAATAACAAATTGAAAATAAATACCCAAAACAAAAAAAACAGCACAGAATTGAAAAACTAAATCAAACAAAATATATAATCCTCCTGCGCCGCACAATTGGATACTCATTTTCAAACCTTGTTTATTCGAAATACTAGTCCTTTGATATCTGTCACAGAAAAAAAAGCTTTTCTACTAATGATCATTATCAATTCTAACTTCAATGCCTACTATACCTTTTTTTTTTTTTTTTATCGTGCGGAAATCCCTTCGGATACCCCCCCGCAGGCCAGCGGGGGCGGTTATGTCGGGCTTGCACCGACTAAAACCGCACACCGTCTCGGGTCTTCAGACGCCGGGGAGTAAGGTTACCCATAAAGCATATCCCTCGCACCCCGGCTGACCCTGGGCCATCTCACCACTAACAGCATCGCTCATCCTGTCTCCTCTGAAAGCAGAGGAGTACGGAGAGCGATGTGTTCCCGCCACGTTGGGTATTGGCCGACGATCAATGCCAACCCTATGAAGGGGTGAAGGGGAAGCCATTGACCGCCGTCCAGGGTGTACCGGCCGCTCCGATTCCGTTCCCACCGGACTGCAGCGGGATCGGAATCGGAGCGACACTCGAGGAGGTTACCCAACACACACCCCAGCCTAAAGTACTACCTATCGACAAAACTATCTACTACGAGCTTACCGTACGTACAGTGTAGCATGTTGGGATGTTGACATAGATATATCTTTCACAAGTATCTACAAACTTAAAAAAGCGGCCAAGTGCGAGTCGTACTCGTCCATGAAGGGTTCCGTAGCAGCAAGTAACATAATAATGTATTTTATAATTTTTATATTTCAGTTGATTGAATGAAAGGTAAATTACGGTTTACGATTTATGACATATTAAAAAAAAACTACTTACTAGATCTCGTTCTCGTATATATTTTTTAGTTTTATCATTCTCTTATTTTAGAAGTTACAGGGGGGGGGGTCATTTTACCACTTTGGATGTGTCTCTCGCGCAAACTATGCAGTTTAGAAACAGATGATATTAGAAACCTCAATATCATTTTTGAAGACCTATCCATTCCATCGTCCATCCATACGTATGGGTTTGATGAAAAAAATACCCCCAAATTTAATGTTTTATTTTTATTTTTATGTGAAAATCTTAATGCGGTTCACAGAATACATCTACTTACCAAGTTTCAACAGCATAGTTCTTATAGTTTTGGAAAAAAGTGGCTGTGACATACGGACGGACAGTGACGAATCTATAAGGGTTCCGTTTTTGCCATTTGGCTGCGGAACCCTAAAAAGCCTTATGTGATCACTACTTTGTGGAATGAAATGACCATATTGTTGTAAGTGCTTATCTATGGATAGAGTCTTCGGCATCGTTCTCTATTAAATGTTTAAAAACAAAATATTATTTTTGAAAAATCATAATTTAACGGATTGCTGAGACGAGGTCTCGAGTTCGATCCCCAGTCGCCCCGGGCACACACCTCTGAATTTTCGTAGTTATGTATGCATTAATAAATGTTAATTATCGCTCGCTTAATAATGTACCCGGTAGATGGCAATAGGCTAACCCCCTATTACATTGGGACCTTAACATAACTGGCGAATCGTGGATGTGTAATACACCTCTGCCTATCCCTTCGGGGATACAGGCGTGAAGTTATGTTATGAGAAATTATATCCGCAGTGGTATTTAATAAAAAACAAATCGAAAACATCCACAGAATGGAAAAAAATAAACAAAATAAAATCGAAAACTAAATCCTTACTATCAAACAAAAATTGTAATCCTGCGCCGCACAATTGGATTATCATTTTCAAACTTTATTTATTCAAAATACTAGTCCTTTGATATCTGTCACAGAAAAAAAGATGTTCACCTAATAATCATTAACAATTCTAACATGGATATTTCTATAAATAACTTCGTCGCATTACTAACACAGTGTAACATGAACAAAATAAACTTGTCCTCATTCCCAAACGAAAGTGTGTTCCACCACACAAACAACGATTTAGGCATAATTAGCATTATAAAGAAATCAAAACATTCCGTGTACCAGCCCATGGGGGAGCCATTGTCTCCCACACAATGCGTACTATTAATCACGGGTTCGGAGGCGTGTCCGTTAATGTTATAGCTTGATGTGTTTACCGCTAATGATTGAAAGAAATTCCTGAATATTAGAAACAATAGGATAAAGGATGTATCATATTTTGACAGAATCTGTACGCATCTGTATGTTATCGACATAGCTCAAAGAATTAGCAAGCTAAAGTGGCAGTGGGCCGGCCATATCTCGCGAAGAACCGACAACCGCTGGGGCAAACGTGTTCTTGAGTGGAGACCGCGACTCGGCAAACGTAGTGTACGACGCCCTTCGGCCAGGTGGGGTGACGATCTGCGAAAGACTGCGGGCAAATGCTGGATGCGGCAAGCTGAAGACAGGGCGCTATGGCGTTCATTAGGCGAGACCCATGTCTAGCAGTGGACTAGAATAGGTTGATGATGATGATGATGATGATAATCCTTTCGAGAGCTTACCCGGGCTGCCCGGTAATGGACACTTGGGTAGGACATCGTGTGGTTTTAGTCGGTCCGATTCCGACACGCCCACCCCATCGTCGGCACCGATGGGGTGAAGCCCGTGGGGTTTTCCACACGCTAAAAAAAAGGTATACAATCACACATGGATGTTGTGTATTAGTATACATTTACCTATATTAGTATATTATATTAGTACACATTACCAGGTGTTTCTTGTCACAGATCCCATGGGCTCTCTGAAACAAAGACATTCCCACGGTAGCTAACTGTTTAGGGTGGTGCTGGACGCTGAGCAACAACGTGTGAAACAAGTTCTGTATGACAACAAGCTCAAACAACCGCGCATCAGTCACAGATCCCGAGAAAAGCCAGCCACTGTCGAGCGTCAGCCTGCAGTCCTACCATACGTACGAGGGGTCACTGACAAGATTGGCTACATCTTACCTCTACCTATCTGAGTAGGGTAGCCAGAGCTCACTGAGAGTTTTTGTGCTGTCAGAGGGAAGAGTCTTCCTTCTGACAGCACAAAAACTAAAAAAGAAGGGAGAGGCGGGATTAGCTTTTGGTCTTCCTGGAAGACTAAAGGCTATTCCTGCTTTGCAATTTCTTTTTTTTTAGGGTCGGCAGCACGAGTCTGACACCCCTGGTGTTGCACGCGTCCATAGGCCACGGTGATCGCTTCCCATCAGGTGGGCCGTGAGCTTGTCTGCCACCTGAGTGGTATAAAAAAAAAAAAGTAAATAATTTTATTTTATAAACATCCTTGCTTGACATATCCAAAATTACCACTTTGTGAAATAACAAGGTAGGTAAAACGAGACTGCCGCTTTACATCAATATCAAATGAGGGTTCGGTACTTCTACCATTGATTCGGGCCACTTATAGTGGGCAAAGTCTGTCATTTCACTCCGGTAGATCTAATTGGTATTTTTGCATTCGGTAATCCTTGGACCTCGCAGAATTCAGTTTTAATCTGAATATTTATCTTAATTCAATCTATTTGTATAATAGCTATAGCGTAAAACACAAAACTGATGAATTGACTTGAAATTTTGATAGATCACTGCATTTTACCCAAGATTCTTAACACATATTTGTGTCCGGAAGAAGACACCGAGAGAAAATGCCATATAAAGCAATTGCGAAGCGTGGATGACTACCCTATAAAGATTGAAACAAGTTTGATAGCAGACGGGACCCAGATGCAAATCATAAACCGAAAGAAAATTAATGGGTCCCGCCTGCTATCAAACTTGTTTCGGTCTTTTTAGGGCAGACGAGTTTTTAAAATTTTTAATGAATTTTTTTAATGATAATGTTTGGTCCCCTGTTGCACGTGTTCACATACAGCAGACTTTTTGAGCGTTGGTGTTTTATGTCAGCTATGTGTTCTCAGACGCGAGTGCCAATGCTTCGCTTGACTTGACCAATATAAGAGAGCCCACAGTCACAATCTATTTTATAGACCCCTGCATCTTGTAGAGGCAATTGGCACTTGACAGATGATAAAAATTGACATATCTTCGTTGGTGGCTTGTAACATAACACATAACATAACTTCACGCCTGTATCCCCGAAGGGGTAGGCAGAGGTTAAGGTCCCAATGTAATAGGGGGCGAGGCTATTGCCATCTACCGGGCACATTATTAAGCGAGCGATAATTAGCTTCTTTTTAGTTATGATGTATATATTTTTTAAATCACTCTGTAAAGTTCTTCATTTTGATGCTCTACTCTATAAGTTAGAATCATTTTTGTTTAACAACATACATTTTAGCGCCATAAATCCAATATTATTTTTTTGATATAACCAATAGTATTCTCACAGTAAATAAGAATCTAACGACACCTCTCAAGCTAAAATCCGTCGAGCCGTTCAGACTGCAGAGCGCGCCATACAATTAAGCATACATACATACTCTCGAAAAATATAATCCTCCTTCTAGCACAGTCGGGTAAATAGTATAACAAATACTCTGCAAATTCACTCAAATCCCAGTGGTTAGGTGAAGTAAAATTGTAGGAATATCGAAAGTGTAAATAAGATATGTCAGGCTACGAGTACGAGTGACGTATAGAAGTGGCGATGGAAATTTACTGCGGATCCATACACTTCGTTGAACCTTTCGGCATTAGTCTGCTTCGTTTGCCCCACGGATTCCACCTGATGTTATTACCTACTAAGTCTTCTGCTGACAACCTGTGTGCGTTGGTGATAGAATATTCGATTGCTACGTCCTATAGGTTCGATTATATTAAATAAATATTCTTAGACATTCTACACAGCGCTAACTATATCCAAAGTAAGTATAGTTTAACTAGCTTGTGTTATGGGTTCTATAATGCGAATAAACATACTTAGATACAGTTTTTTTTGGTTAATACATTCATCCTACTAATCTTATACACGCGAAAGTCTGTGAGTATGTATGTATGTATGTTTGATGCTCTTTCACGCAAAAACCGCTGAACGGATCTGGCTGAAATCTTGGTACAGGGATAGACTATAGTCCGGAATAACACATAGGCTACTTTTTATTCCGGGAATAGGTTCCCATGGGTAGCGGGAACGGGATCAGAATTCCACGCGGGTGGAGCCGTGGGCAACAGCTAGTAATATATATAGAAACGCGCAGGCTAATGCAAGTACACATATTTATGCATACAAATATTTTCACTGAGCGGGAATCGAACCCGCGACCTGTGTCTTAGCAGTTGAACTCTCCACCGCTACGCCACAGAGGTCGTCATTATAGCTCTGCGTAAATATTTATAGGGATAAATATGTCTATTTGTATTAGTTCGAGTATTTCTATGTGTAATTGAATTACCGAAACACATCTGTACACGGATAACTACCGAACGTCCTAGAAGTTCTCTTTTTCCGATCTAAATCTTTAGAAAAAAAGTAAGCATACAAAATGCTTAAAAATTTAATTGAACGAATTGTATACTATTTTTTTTTTGTTCTCGTTATTGCCAGGACAAGGTTTTACTGGTTTTAAAAAATTAAATTTAGGTGCTATAATTATATATTATATATAATATAATATATAGTTTACAAAAAAAAGATAAATTATTGAGCTGAGTGAGACGAAGTCGAGCGAAAGCTCCTCATATCAGACTTCAGGATTTTCTTTGTTACAGGTCTCCTCCTAAACTACTAATCTAATCAGAACCAAATTTGGCATGATTAAAGAGGTCAATCAGAGGAAGGTTTATGGATATATTTTGAAAAAATTAATGCTACCACAGAGGAATGATCACCGTTAAAAAAATTCCAGATGGAATTACATAATAACCGCTCAAGACACTGTGACCAAACTTTACACGCTCAGAAAGCATGTCCAGAGTTGTGACTTTCAAAAAGAATTTTCAAAATCGGACTTGCCACGGAGGAACGATCACTGTTCAATATTTTCAAAATCTGAATCCGCAATAGCGGTCAAATCTATTGGACAAGTTTTGGCGCCAAAACCGTCGTCCAAAACTCCCGAATAACTATCAAGAAAATAATTCAAATCACGATGTCTCACTCAGCTCAACATTGCAAGCAGCGATTCGCCTTGCAGACCTAGTTATATCTATCCACAGTCTAGAACCCATAACACAGGATATGTAAACCGACAGTCTGCTCACTTCTATATGCTGTTATTTCTTTGCTGGTTGCTTTCGTCACCCATTTACTTGAAATACGGTTGAATAAAATGCAGACTGTAATTTTTAGATTGAATTGAATTGTACGCATACGAATATATTGTCTACTATAGAACTTCCGTCATCATTTGAGTCGTCTCGTCAAACTCTTGTTTTGTTCACTGTCACTGTTCTTAGCGATAGCCATAATAATAATAGAAAATCATATAAATGCAATTAAAAAAAAACGACCAAGTGCGAGTCGGACTCGCCCATGAAGGGTTTCGCAGCAGCAAGATACATAATAATGTTTTTTTTTAATTTTTTTTTTTGAGTTGATTGAATGAAAGGTAAATTGCGATTTACGATTTATGACGTATTAAAAAAATACTTACCAGATCTCGTTCAAAACAATTTTCGGTGAAAGTTTACATGGTAATATATATCATATATTTTTTTTTAGTTTTAGCATTCTCTTATTTCAGAAGTTACAGGGGGGGGGGGAGGGGACACATTTTACCACTTTGGAAGTGTCTCTCGCGTAAACTATTCAGTTTAGAAATAAATGATATTAGAAACCTCAATATCATTTTTGAAGTCCTATCCTTCGACCTATCTATATAGGATTTGATGAAAAAAGAAATCGATTTTCAGTTCTAAGTAGTAACCCTCAAAATTTATTGTTTTTTTTCCATTTTTGTATGAAAATCTTAATGCACAGAATACATCTACTTACCAAATTTCATCAGCATAGTTCTTATAGTTTCGGAAAAAAAGTGGCTGTGACATACGGTCGGACAGACAGACAGACATGACGAATCTTTAAGCGTTCCGTTTTTAGCCATTTGGACCCTTTTTTTGTTTTCGTGCGAAAATCCTTTCGGATGCCCCCCCGCCGGCCAGCGGGGGCGGTTATGTCGGGCTTGAACCGACTAAAAACGCACGCCGTCTCAGGTCTACGGACGCCGGGGTGTAAGGTTGCCCATAGAGCATATCCCTCGCACCCCGACTGACCCTGGGCCATCTCCGGTTTCGAGATGGCCCCCTCGGGTTTGGGAACCACGGTGTCCCCGTCTTGCCCCGGTTTGGGGGAGGGGCGCTAGTCGCCCCACCGTCCCGGCATGCTTCTGCTGGGGTGACAGGCTGCCTCACCTGCCACCCCCAGGCCTGCGCTCATGGAGGACGGAGGTCGTTGAGCGAGCCATTTGGACCCTAAAAATGATTAATTACTTGGAGTGAGGGTTGATAACTGATATTAAAAATATACTACATAATGGTAATATGCAGTTGAATAAACATGAGAATAATAGATACTTACATGCCACCCTTTAGTATTATGTGATGGCGAAACAGAATGGCGTAAGTTTTAGGAGCACCACACGAAAACTGATCTTCCTGTTTATCAAAGGAGACCTCAGTAACAGTCTACATCTAGAATATACTGTTTCTGGGCTGTGTGGCTGTGGTCCATATGAAACTTGTGTTCCAAACGATGTAGAGTACACCAGTTGCAGAGAAGAGCCGCCGAGGAGAGCTCTACGCACTCGTCGACGCCCGGACCACCACCACTGAAGATTTATTCAGTGTACATCATTTTGAAAAATAATGAAGAATTAAAAGACTTAATGATTTTATTCCCGATCTAAGAGTAAGCTAATTTAGCTACCAAAACACTTGTCCTTTACCGAACGTCTTTGTTAGAAGAGAATAACCAAATAAAATAAAAGTTTTATCTGGTGTAAGTAGAACTCGGTTACAACACAATTACGTAAAGCATATAAATGACTGGATTATTCTTAGGCACAAATCACACCTTTTTAGGGTTCCGTTGCCAAATGGCAAAAAATGGAACCATTATAGATTCGTCATGTCTGTCTGTCTGTCCGTATGTCACAGCCACTTTTTTCCTAAACTATAAGATCTATGCTGTTGAAACTTGGTAAATAGATGTATTCTGTGAACCGCATTAAGATTTTCATACAAAAATAGAAAAAAAAACAATAAATTTTGGGGGTCCCCATACTTAGAACTGAAACTCAAAATTTTTTTTTCATCAAACCCATAGGTACATGTGTGGTTCTATGCAAAGGTCTTCAATAATGATATTGAGGTTTCTAATATCATTTTTCCCTGTAACTTCTAAAATAAATGAATGATAAAACTAAAAAAAAATATATGATGTACAATACCATGTAAACTTCCAACGATAATTGGTTTGAACGAGATCTAGTAAGTAGTTTTTTTTTAATACGTCATAAATCGTAAACCGCAATTTACCTTTCATTCAATCAACTCAAATATAAAAATTAAAAAAAATCCATTATGTTACTTGCTACTACGGAACCCTTAATGGGCGAGTCCGACTCGCACTTGGCCGCTTTTTTCATGAATATTTATTAGCAATAATAAAGACAAGGCTCTACATTGTACATTCAGTTATTTCCCCATATATATTATATACGAGCAAGAAAAGGATCGTAAATAAGAGATTAGGTTAGGCGTCGGTACACGATGGTTAAACGCTAAATTGGATTAATCAACGGGAAGTTTCTTCGGTGGTTTCACTTGTAACACGTCTTACATTCTAACGCTCTATTATGTAAATACAGCAACTCGTAAGCGACTGCGAATATATACACGTACATAATAGACCGTAGTTTTACTTGAAATACGCTGCGTCCTCAGGGATTAAGGACGATGTCTTAGGCTGTACCGCTGGACGGGGTAGCATTGTTGAAAATCCCATTTTGCCTACAGATATTCAGACACATACAAGCATTACGCATATTTATGCCTCAAGAGAATATATACGGTAATATTGAAACTGTTACGCTTGGCAGTGCAGAAAACGTTAAAATTATTAGGTACGTAATATTTTTGGAGTCCTCTCGCTCGACAGCATGATTGCGGCAATTGTGCGGAGCGCCAGGGCGTGGGACGCCGCCACCACCTCCTTCTGTGAGCATGTAATGCTCAAGAAGGAGATGGCGGAGCGCACCCAGGAGAGATTCAGAACTCTCCCCCCCCAACCGGGGCAACCTTACACCCCGGCGTCTGCGTCTAAGATGCTGGCTATGACTGCTGAAAAGTAACTGAAATGTCAGGATCAGTGTATATAATAAAGTAACAAAAAATAAATCGCGATTTAGATATGGGTTTAATTTTTTTGCACGGAACCCTATTCTTTTCGCGTTTGATAATAGCCTATGTTACGCCTTTTAATAATAACTATCTGCCAGTGAAAGTCACGTCAAAATCGGCCCAGCCGTTCCAGAGATTACCTAATTCAAACAAACAGAAAGACAGACAGTAAGTACCGTGTATGCATTTATTTAAACATAACATAACAGAAATAAGAGGTAGGCAGAGGTGTATTTATTTAAAAGCAGTTACTTTAACGTTATAAATAGAAATCATGTTGCAAGATACATGTACCTACTTTTAACGGCCTGGTTGCCAATGTGGCTTGCGTATGGTGTCAAGATGCCAGTATACCGCATATGAATTGGCGATTGACGATATGTATTCTGCATCTAAAATAAGTAAAGTGAAGTTGACTCTAAATGAATAAGAGCCAGCTGAGCTGTCTCAGTACACGAGTTTCTTATATAATTCTTTAGTCGCCGCTGAGAGTTCTACGCACTCGTCGCCGCCCGGACCTATACCACTGAAGATGTCGACCGCAGCGATCGACGAAAAGTTTGGAACACAAATTTCATATGGACCACGGCCAAACAGCCCGGAAGCAATATATTCTACGAGTTTTATATAGACAGTTTTTTTACTATCTCTTCAATATGTAGGTAATATTTGCGTAAACTTCAGACAATATCAATTTATTCTATTTTTCGAACCTAAATAGAATTAGGTTCAGATATAAATAAGAAAAAGCCCAGCATAGCTCCTGAATCACCGTTTAGCATAACGCTTCCCTATAACCTTAAGGAAAGTTAGCAACTATCGCACAACTATTGAGAGTCTTATTTACGGATAAGCAAGGCGCAGATGATGCCATAGTCCCAATAATTGCAGAGCACCAACACACCAAATATGTAGTTCATCACAGATAGGATCGCATTTACGAGCGGTCTCTAGTTAATGTTCTCTTGAGTTTTAGCACGTTAGTGTCTGAAAACATACGTGGACGTAATATGTGCGACGATACATAAAATGAAAACTAAAAAAATCCGTTCCCGCAGGGGGAACGCACAGGTAGATTTCGTGAAGCAATTAATATTATTTTATATAGAGAACTACGGACGGTTTTTTTTCCTCGAAAACGGTAACTTTAACGAAAAACTTTTCAGACATTTATTTTAGACTTAAAAATGGCCTATCGGTTAAAAATGTTTCCGACGACAAGAATGTTCACCGGTTAGAAGTTATGATTTTTTTCCCGAAAAAATTTGGTTTTTCCCCCCTCCACTTTTAGTTAAAGTTTTAATCTTATAGGTTTATAATTAAAAGTTGTTGGTATTCATGTATACTATGGGATAAAATTAGAACGGTTCGAATATCTTTCATGGAACGTGAAATTTTGAGGAAAAACTGATTTCACAAAAAGTGAGGCCCTACCGTCCCCTTAGGTCGGATTCCACCCGTTCACGAACTTAAACTAAGTTTACACCCAAGCAATTTTTGAACGCAGTTTGAAAGCGATCGGGGCAAAAATGCGACCGTGAGAGTGCCGCAAATTTTGGGAAGTGGAACCATACATACATATATACATACATATACAGGGTGTCCCGAAACTCGACGTCAACCCGGGACCGGGTGAAAAGGCAAGTCATGCTGGTTGCCAGAAAAATATAAAAAAAAATCTAAGTTGCATGATTTTAAAATTACAGGCATTTTAAGAAAAAGTGCAAAATTACACACCCTGTGACAGTCTTTTTACTCCTGTTGCCACAAATCTTAACTTTTTCCAACAATTTTTTTTGCTTTGTAACCCTGAATAATGCGTCTCTAAACTGTAATACAAATTTGGAAATCGGTTGCTCTATCTTTCATAACAATAGGACTTATTTCTTAGAAAACAACTAAAATAACAACATTACCTAGTTTTTATTAGTTTTTATTGAAAAAAAAGTGCACCACGCGAGCTTGGCAAGTTATGTCAAAAGTTGGCGCATTTAGTAAGGATTCCAAAATGGTATAATACTTGGTAAGTTGTTGCTGCTATCGTGGACAAAAATTTTTTTTTAGTAAATTTGAAGGGCCGATTCCAATACTGAATAAATTTAACTCACTGGCACCTGTGCTTGTCTATCATAAAAACTATGAATAAATAGTTTATTAGTGTGTGCATTGGAATAGACACAATTTTTTTGAAGAGCCGATGTCATTGCTGAGTAAATTTAACACGTAAGTAACTGAGACGGAAAGAGTCACCATATCAAGTGCGAGCAAGACGGGTTTTGTAGACGAGACTGAAACGGAGAGAGTCATTTAACCAAGTGCAAGCGAGACAGAGAGTGACGCCAGGTAGCCGCTATTGTACTCACATGCCAAACCTTCGTTTACTGCGCTTATTTTTATTCGTTTGTGTTGATTTCGTACTGACTACTTTTGGCTTCGTTTATGGACTTGTGATTGCTTGTGATTTGGATTGGGACTGTTTGTTTTCCCTAAACGACGACTTTTGCTTTCTCCTGGACTTCACGTGACTAGTGCCAAGATGTCTGTGTATACCACTAGTGAATACACTAATATGCACCTCATTTATGGCGAATGCAGGTGCAATGCTAGTGCTGCTGCCAGACTACCGTGAAAGGTACCCAAACGCTGCTCGTTACCCCGATCATCGCGTGTTTACGAACGTACATCGTTTACTCTTCTCAGAGGGCCGCCTACCAAATCATGAGCATGTTGGAGGAAGACCCGCTAACCCGATGGAAGACGAAGTGCTTGCAGCTGTCGAAGAAGACCCAAGCACTTCAGTAAGGGCTATTGAGATAACCACCGGCGTGCCAAAAAGTATAGCCCATCGAATTTTAAAAAGGCACGAATTACACCCATACCACGTACAGCGAGTACAGACGTTACTACCCAGGGACTACCAACCTCGAATAAATTTTTGCCGTACGATGTTGGAGAGGTACAGGGATGACCCCCTTTTCTTAACAAAAATTTTATGGTCTGATGAATCAACTTTTAAAAAGGATGGCTACATGAACATGCATAATTTGCATGAATGGCATGTAGAGAACCCTCATTTACTGAGGCAGGACCGGTCCCAGTACCGATTCAAAGTCAACATGTGGACCGGAATTCTGAATGGTCAAATAATTGGTCCTTTTGAGCTGCCTAGTGCGTTGAATGGCGAGGCCTATTTGGACTTTCTACAGAACCATCTACCAAATTTACTAGAAGACGTGCCATTAAACATTTACAGAGAAATGTTGTTCCAGCAAGATGGGTGCCCAGCGCACTATGCTCGCTCAGTTCGAGAATATCTCGATGAAGAGTTTCCCGGAAGATGGATCGGACGGTCTGGTCCAATCTCGTGGCCGGCCCGTTCACCGGATTTAAATCCATTGGACTTTTTTTACTGGGGAGCAGTCAAAGAAAAAGTCTATTCAAAGGCAATCGAAAACGAATTTGAACTACGGCAAAGAATAGCCGAAGCAGCCGATTTCGTAAATAATGGACGATTCGCCCGAAAAATAGCTCGATCTCTTTTAAAGAGATATCGGGCTTGTATTGCCGCCGAAGGAAGGCATTTCGAACATTTGCTGTAATAAAAATATTTAATTGTAAATTTAATAAATAAACCTTAGTATAAAATTTAGTTTTAGTTTTAATTAAAATTTTACAAAAACATCGTGCCTATTCCAATGCACACACTAAGAGTACTTTAAATTTAGTGAATAAGCTGTTTATTCATAGTTTTTATGATAGACAAGCACAGGTGCCAGTGAGTTAAATTTATTCAGTATTGGAATCGGCCCTTCAAATTTACTAAAAAAAATTTTTTGTCCACGATAGCAGCAACAACTTACCAAGTATTATACCATTTTGGAATCCTTACTAAATGCGCCAACTTTTGACATAACTTGCCAAGCTCGCGTGGTGCACTTTTTTTTCAATAAAAACTAATAAAAACTAGGTAATGTTGTTATTTTAGTTGTTTTCTAAGAAATAAGTCCTATTGTTATGAAAGATAGAGCAACCGATTTCCAAATTTGTATTACAGTTTAGAGACGCATTATTCAGGGTTACAAAGCAAAAAAAATTGTTGGAAAAAGTTAAGATTTGTGGCAACAGGAGTAAAAAGACTGTCACAGGGTGTGTAATTTTGCACTTTTTCTTAAAATGCCTGTAATTTTAAAATCATGCAACTTAGATTTTTTTTTATATTTTTCTGGCAACCAGCATGACTTGCCTTTTCACCCGGTCCCGGGTTGACGTCGAGTTTCGGGACACCCTGTATATATATATATATATAAACTTTTTGACCAGTGGTCATTTCGGACTCAGGGGGTCATAACTAGACCTCCTATGAAGAATTTTTTTTAAAATTCGACAGTAGTCAAGAAACCAATAGGTAGATCGATTTCATCGAAATCTACCTAAAAAAATCCGTTCCCGCAGGGGGAACGCACAGGTAGATTTCGTGAATCAATTAATATTATTTTATTAACATGTTTAATTATTTTTATCTCGAAAACGGTAACTTTTAGCGAAAAACTTGTCAGACATTTATTTTAGACTTAAAAATGGCCTATCGATTAAAAATGTTTCCGACGACAAGAATGTTCACCGGTTAGAAGTTATGATTTTTTTCCCGAAAAATTTTGGTTTTTCCCTCCTCCACTTTTAGTTAAAGTTCTAATCTTATAGGTTTATAATTAAAAGTTGTTGGTATTCATGTATACTATGGGATAAAATTAGAACGGTTCGAATATCTTTCATGGAACGTGAAATTTTGAGGAAAAACTGATTTCACAAAAAATGAGGCCCTACCGTCCCCTTAGGCCGGATTTCACCCGTTCACGAACTTAAACTAAGTTTACACCCAAGCAATTTTTGACCGCAGTTTGAAAGCGATCGGGGCAAAAATGCGACCGTGAGAGTGCCGCAAATTTTGGGAAGTGGAACCATACATACATATATATATATATATATATAAACTTTTTGACCAGTGGTCATTTCGGACTCAGAGGGTCATAACTAGACCTCCTATGAAGAATTTTTTTTAAAATTCGACAGTAGTCAAGAAACCAATAGGTAGATCGATTTCATCGAAATCTACCTAAAAAGTGTTATGTCCACACGTAAGAAGTTATACTTCTTATAAGCAACATTTATGAAATTTTGAATAAATGAAAAGTAGTAATCTTAGTCGGAACGGAACGCTGCCATTATGTCAAAATATTTGGAAACGTTACATTACAAGTAAATATGGTCTCCGATTTTGGATCTCGAACTTGACATTGGCGTCTTCGCCATTAATAATTTTATAAACATTTATTATATGTTACTTGACATTGGCGAAATTGCGGTGATTCTACTGCAGAAGCCATTAATTAAAAGAAGCAGAAGTAAATATAAATATATGACATGATACTCCTTTGTGAATACGTTCGACTCTTCTGATAGTACTTTTCATTACAAAAAACAACTAGGACGGTTACCAGCTTCGCAATCAACCCAAACTTAAGCGTAGCGAGATTTGCCTATCCAACAATAGGGCACGCCGCAATAGCGGCGGTAAGGCCCATCATGGAGGATTGGCTAGAGAGGCGACACGGAAGCCTCTCGTACCGACTGACGCAGGTGATCTCCGGGAAGGGGTGCTTCGGGGACCACTTGCATCGGATCAGGAAGGAGCCAACGCCTGAGTGTCATCACTGTGACGCGAGCGAGGACTCAGGGCTGCACACGCTGGCGGACTGCCCGGCGTGGGAGGTGCCGAGGCGTGACCTCGTGGCAGCCATCGGGGTGGGAGTCCTCTCGCTCGGCAGCATTTGCGGCAATGGTGCGGAGCGCGACCGCGTGGGCCGCCGCCACCTTCTTCTGCGAGCATGTGATGCTCGCGAAGGAGATGGCGGAGCGCGCCCGGGAGAGGTTCAGAACCCTCCCGGCCCGCCGAGCCCGCAACACGCTCGCCTCGCGTCGCAGGCGACTCAGGCGCCGGAGGTCGCTTAACGACCTCCGTCCTCCATGAGCGCAGGCCTGGGGGTGGCAGGTAAGGCCGCCTGTCACCCCAGCAGAAGCAGGCCGGGACGGTGGGGCGACTAGCGCCCCTCCCCCAAACCGGGGCAAGACGGGGACACCGTGGTTCCCAAACCCGAGGGGGCCATCTCGAAACCGGAGATGGCCCAGGGTCAGTCGGGGTGCGAGAGATATGCTCTATGGGCTACCTTACACCCCGGCGTCTGCAGACCCGAGACGGCGTGCGGTTTTAGTCGGTTCAAGCCCGACATAACCACCCCCGCTGGCCGGCGGGGGGGTATCCGAGGGGATTTCCGCACGAAAAAAAAAAAAAAAGGTCAACGTGACCGGTCGACTTTTTCCATTGATTTGGTTTTTCGGTGATTATTCCTCGATGGTAAGACCGATCTGGAAATTCGACCCCTTACGACACTCAGTAATGTCTACTTGATCACCGTGGCAAATTTGGTCGAGATCGGTCAAACGGTCTCGGAGGAGTATCATTTGTTTGAAATGCAACTTTGAAACCAAAGACGCTTCGCTCGCCTTCGGCTCGCTACGCTCAATAACAGAATGTCATTGATGTCAGTTTCTGTCATTGTTTGTTTATATCGTACATATAATTTTTAAGGAATGAATATAATTAACTGTATAATTAACTTTGATGCCAGGTATCAAGTTTCTAGATCATCTGGGAGTGGGTTAGGTTTTAGGGTGCTGGTTTTTCGACGATTTTTCGGGACGGTGTGGTTTTTTCCTTCTTTGGTAAATATTTAATGAATGCCAGTTTCAAGTAATTTGATAAATCAAGTAATTTGCATATGAATTCAATATATTGCAGCGTTTTCGTCATTTATTTTTAGCCAATGTCAAGTAAGGTCCTTCATAGTCATAGCCAAGTAAAAGTCCTGCCCTAATAATGTAGTGGAGGCTTTACTTCTAGTAATACCGGGCCTCTAGGCCTCTAGGCTTCTGTGGAGTTTCGGAAACAAACCGGAGAAGCACAATTCATGGTAAATATGCCACTTTTTACATTTGTGAATGCCGTCGAAGACTTTATGTTTAAAATCCACCGTTTTTATACATAAAAACTCGAAATTACGCAAAATTAAAAAATGAAACACTGCCTCGATGTGTCCTTTCCCGCGTTGGCGCCAAAAGCATCGTAAAAATTTACTCTCATCATTTTTCCCTAACGCGCCAAAAGAAGTATAACTTCGTATTCGTGTTCATATTTTATAGGCTGCCGTACCGTTAATCCGATTGCAATATTTTGTCAATTAATGTCTTGTAGTTATGTTCGCATGCATAATACAATTTATCGGTTACTGCGTATAGCCGATAAATATCGGGTTATGGGAGTAACTTTTTACGAAGTTTTCCGACGAAATGCTGTGAACAGTCAGCGGGCTAACCGTGAAGCCCTTAGTTCAGTTTTGTGCAGCCCGAAACTAGCGTATATAGTTTTAACCTCATCACTCAGCACACAGGGATAATTCTTAACCAAACAAATAAAAAAAGAAAGCAAGAACTGTACCTATTTGTATTGTATGACAACGTAATTACAGATTTATAGAAAATACTAACATAGGTACACTCATTGCTCAGTTCTAGGTCGAAATTTGATTTTTCTCAAGTATAGTTCTTGTATTCAGGTGACCTATGCTTGGAGATAATTATGCAAGGTTCACTGCATACAGTTCATAGGTAACCCATGGTTAACTAGCGCCTTACGAGACGCTAACATGCGACGGGAACATGGAGTACTTCCACCATTACCAGTAATGGGTTTCCTATTATTGGTATAAAAGTTAAATGAGAAAAGAATCCATTTTTTACTAGAAATAACATGTTAGATGGTAAACCACAAGTTTCTACGTGCAGTTATATTTTTACACTGAGTGCGTGGTTCATAAGTCGAAATTAATCGGTGTATTGCCGTTAGTTACAATGGAGTTACATTGATGGATTAAAGCGTCGGTAGCTTAGTGGTTAAGGAGTTGACCCTACGGTCGAGAGGTACCGGGTTCGAATCCTGGCCATTACACTACCGACGTGAATTCACTCCTAACACAAGAAATTAAGCTTAGCTAGAGGGGTTAGGGGGAATATTAGTATTATATTTATATTTAAAAAAAAAACGACGTGTTGCACTCCGGGAGTGCCGGCAGAAGTGAAAACTTGAATATTAACGTTGTGCATTTTTGATATTTTGGAATAGTTGGGGAATCATTTTGCACGAATTGCTTTAATTATCAGTATAAAAGTACTATCATTTATGTGGTAACGTACAATATTCATTTATTGCGCTATCGTACACAAACATGACAATTTATATTACATAAAAAATTTAACACTTCAGAACTATTACAATTATTTTACATTAAAAAGTTTATCTCTCAGAAAAATCAACTTCCATCCATATTTTCAACGTTTTTTTCACCATCATTATTACCAGAACTATCATTGCCAGTATATTTATAAAGTACTCACTCATTTTATTTCGCTATTTCTTCGTCACTTTTTTCATTAATAGATGCACTTTGTGTTCTTGTTTATTTTCCATTTTATATCAATAGATTTATGGCACAAAATAGAATAAATATTACAAAAAGTTATATGATGACAAAAAGTGTTTATTGGGCCTCGGTCGGAATCGATCTCGGGCTTGATGAAGTCAACGACCACTCATTAGACGAACGCGCCACCAAGGTTGTTAAGTACAGTGTGAAATTAGCGCTTCTATATTAAATTTGTTGTCTTACGTTCAGGTGTTTACTGTGTTTACTGACGCGAGTTCAACCTTTTTTACCCATTACAAAAATAGTGCACAGCGCCGCTAAAGAAGTTTTCCCTTCAAAAATTTGTATTTACACACAGTATTAGATGGGCACATTGAGTCCAAGTAGTTCCATTATTTTGAAATTTTATTCGGCAAAGACAACATCGCGCACGCACAGGTAACAGAAATACGTACGTATGTTTTCAATCACTGCACACATCAGCGAAAATTCTCCACGTAATTACGCATCTGCGCTCGATATAATTATATTGGAAAGCCCTCCGGCTATATTTTAATGGCTTAGCAAGGGAGGAAACAGTATTTAGTAATTAAATATCTACATTTTGAAACACTTTAGTCGGTATAACTTTTGTGGACTTTCAGAACATTCGTAGTAGTCTAAACATTTAAAATACTATTTTATGCATGCGGATTCACTCACATTAATGTAAAACGATTGTTCAGTGCGTGAACCGAGCGAGCGCAGTAATAAAAAAAAAGACAACAGCTCTGCTACCAGTCTCCTTTAACCCGGAGAAAAGGGTGAGGAGTGAGACCACGAGCAGGTAGTATTCAAGCCGTAGCCCCACCACTCACTTTCACGCAATTACTACTTAGTTCCGAAGCGTGATCTAAAGCGCGGCAGTGGAAACGCAAATAAAACTAAAACTTAATATCTAACTAAAATAAAGTGTCTAATGATCCGAAGTTACACCAATGTGCAGGCAACCAACGGTGCAAAGGAAGTCGGTATGAATATAAAACGTTTCAAACAATAAAAAAACGGCAAGTTTATAAAAAGCGGTTAACCGACAAACCCTCAAAACGGTCGAAAGACATTCGAGGAACCGCCCCGAACTTAGAACAAATCAAACAAAAGTAATATCAAAAATTCCCGGGAAGTTGAATTCCTGTTACAGTGAAACGCTTAGTTCGGTCAGAATCGACCACCAAAAATTACCCGGATATCCTGAGAAATATTTAACGATAAAATTAGCTATTTTAAACGCTCGGATGCAAACAAATCAAATTATAAATTACTTTCAATTTTATAGCAAGTAAACACAGATAAATATATATTCAGACCTCACGGCGGGTCCGACAAACACATAATAAACCAACAAATCAAATTTACACAGATTTTTACTTGTTTCAATAATCAAATTAAATCGACCAGGAAATATTTCAATTTTAATAACAATTCCAAGTTATAAGGTGAAAATAGTGAAATTCAATTGCACCAAAAGGCAAAATAGCAATGATAAATTAACAATCAAAATGGCGAACTTGAACCGCGTGTTAAGTTTCAAATGGCAAACCAAAATTAAACCAATCCGTTATTTATCATCAACAGGCATCAACAATACACAATGTATTTAAAGAAAGGGGTCACTGACCTTCAATCGACCGGGATTCAGCCGGAAAAGCAGCAAAGATTGGAAAGTGTGCCTATTTATTGTGTATCTAACTATATGTGACATGAATGTACGTGTAATTGAATATACAATAAACTAGTTATGCAGTAAAATAAAATTTGAGGTTTACTTCCCGTAGAATGTGTTTTCCACCGCAGCAAGGTTCCAAATCCAACGAACGCGATGGGCGTATTCACTTTATTTAACAAAGAGATAACTAGCTCGATAATTCATTTTCACCAATAAATCAACATTCAACAAACAACCAACAAATCACAACAATTTTGCTTCTTCAAAACGCGTGGCGAGGCCAACCAAAAACGCGCGTGATCTACCAACGAGCTAACGTTAACCCAAAAATCTCGCGCTCAACTCTGAGGTACAGGCGTCATAGTTCCCGTACAATAATGAGCGGGTACGTAAAGAAAAAATAACATACAAACATCGACATTTTAATACGCGGTAAAAATATCAAACTATAAATATTTAAGGATTAAACTAAACAACGATCTAGAAGTTAGTTTTGTAAGACGAAGTCTTTTTCTTCTGGATAAAAGATAAATTGGTTGATTGGTCCTTTTCTGTTTTACCAAATTTAGTTGCTAAGGATTGAAAGCGATATAAATGAACAAACTCGCTGCCGAGCTTTTATTATTAGTTGTATTCATTTTATGAAAATAATTAGAGTTCGAAATTCTCCGATATATTATATACGTCTTAAGGCGACGCTGGAGCCATCTACCGTAATTTTGCGAACTACGGAAACAATGAATAACTTTACAGTCATTTTTAAACATCCGCCAGTTTAAAAATGACTGTAAAGTTATTCATTGCTCCCGTAGTTCGCAAGAATTACGGTAGATGGCTCCAGCGTCGCCTTAAGACGTATATAATATAGTAGTATAATACTAATTATATAGTGTCTAAATAATTAGTGTTATTTTCAAGTCAAATAAATTATGGCTATTTTTACCACTGCATCGTTAGTGCTAGGTTAAATTCCGAAGGCCATAATTACGATCATTTATTCATTATAGGTGATAGAATAATAATGCCCACTATGTAGGTAATATCATATGGTGTACGAATGAAGTAGACGTATCGATCAGCCAAGTGCGAGTCGGACTCGCGCACGAAGTATTCCGTACCATTATCTAAAAATATAATGGGAGCCCCTCTTAATTTATTTTATTTTAATTTAATTATTTATTTTTAAGTGAATGTATTTGTATAATTTAATACTCTGTAAATATTTCGAGCGTCTACCTGTCGCCGTTATTAATATCGAGCAAAAGATCGTGTCTCTAAAATACTTTTTGATACTGTTTTTAGTATTTGCTGTTATAGCGGCAACAGAAATACAGCATCTGTGAATATTTCAACTGTCTAGCTATCACAGTTCATGAGATACAGCCTGGTGACAGATGGACAGACGGACAACGGAGTCTTAGTAATAGGGTCCCGTTTCACCCGTATGGAACCCTAAAAAAAGGAAGATTTCCAGTTATTTGCACATTACAATACATGGTCAATGAATTTTAATGAAATAAGCGCGACATGTATACACATAGTAACCATCCGCCATCGCCGTCAGCAGAGACAACATCTTTCCACTTCTGTACATCTGGCACACAACTTTTTTTTTTCGTGCGGAAATCCCTTCGAATACCCCACCGACGGCCGGCGGGGGCGGTTATGTCGGGCTTGAACTGACAAACTGCACGCCGTCTCGGGTCTTAAAACGCCGGGATATAAGGTTGCCCATAGAGCATATCCCTCGCACCCCAAACGGACCCTGGGCCATCTCCAGTTTCGAGATGGCCCCCTCGGATTTGGGAACCACGGTGTCCCCGTCTTGCCCCGGTTTGGGGGAGGGGTACTAGTCGCCCCACCATCCCGGCCTGCTTCTGCTGGGGTAACAGGCGGCCTCACCTGCCACCCCCAGGCCTGCGCTCATGGAGAACGGAGGTCGTTAAGCGACCTCCGGCGCCTGAGTCGCCTGCGACGCGCGTCGAGCATGTTGCGGGCTCGGCGGGCCGGGAGGGTTCTAAACCTCCCCCGGGCGCGCTCCGCCATTTCCTTCGCGAGCATTACATGTTCGCAGAAGGAGGTGGCGGCGGCCCACGCGCTCGCGCTCCGCACCATTGCCGCAATCATGCTGCCGAGCGAGAGGACTCCCACCCCGATGGCTGCCACGAGTTCACGCCAGGCAGTCCACCTGCGTGTGCAGCCCCGAGTCCTCGCTCGCATCGTAGTGATGGCACTCAAGCCATCTGGCATACACCTACGATCAAATTGGGTTTTTATAGAAAATTATTGTAACAACACGAACTCGACTCCTTAATTATAACTGATGAAGAAATGAAAACGAAACGAAATGAATGAAATGTAAGTTACGAGTACTATACAAATATAAATAAATAATACTCCAATATTATAACAGGGCCCTAACAACATCCTTGAGGCCCAAGACAACCTCACCTGGAAGTTGGTACACCTGCTAAACAACAGGTGAGGTTCTGGCACAGGTATTACACTCAGGGTAGGGAGGTCAGTCGACAGTCACTCCCGGAAAAGCCAACAGACCATCAAAAACAATCAACGCGTCTCAGCAACTGGAAAATCGCTTAGAGAATGATGATGACTGTAATACTCCTGCTTAATCTTTCAAGGATATAAGAGGTACCATGTGGTTCAAAACAAGGATTAAACTTTTCATCTAGTTACAACAAAAAACAAAAACATAACTTCACGCCTGTATCCCCGAAGAGGTAGGCAGAGATGTATTACACACCCACGATTCGCCAGTTATGTTTTAGGTCGCAGTGTAATAGGGGGCGAGCCTATTGCCATCTACCGGGCACAATACTAAGCGAGCGATAATTAACATTTTGTTAAAACAAACATAACTACGAAAAGTCAGAGGTGTGTGCCCGGGGCGACTGGGGATCGAACTCGAGACCTCGTCTCAGCAGTCCATTGGGCTATCGCAACAAAAAACATTAATAAAATCTAGTGGGGCGGAAATCATACAGTGATTGTCAAACTTCGGGCCAAACTTAGATATTTTTAGGGACAATTTGTATGGTAGGTATCCGAAACCTTGAACGTACAAACCCCAAAATCTAATCAGTTCTTCCCATTAACCAAACAAGATGATTGGCCAAAGAATTCTTTAAATCGGATAAGTGGTTCTTGAATTATTGCGTAAACAGACATCCAGACATCCAGACATCCAGCATCCAGACCAACAGACAGACCGATACAAAAATTTTTTTGCTTAATTAGACTTAGAATCATGTGAAACGTCGAGAAAAGTGATAAAAAGTGGGTGTAAGATTTTGTTTGCTTTTTGCGTGATTTTAAGACTTCGGTGTCCACCTGGTTCGTGGCCCGATAACAGTTGTGCTATTGTTGTCACAGCATTTTATACGTTCATCTGAGAAAAATACTTCATACAATTTAAACAGGCTGTGCCGATACCACACATACCTAGCGCCATCTAGTGACAACAAGTTGAACTACTTCGATACTACTACATCACTACCGATCCTGAATCGCGAAAGTAAAGTTCGCGCGCTGGTATAACATATTTACAACATCCTAACGGCAACAGTTGGGCCGCGGCCCGCCAGGCGTGAACACCTTGCCTGGTCGGAGGATCCTCCCTTTGTGTTGGTGGAACATCACACCCCTTTCCTCCACAGTGGAGACCGCGACGTGCCGGGACACCGGTGACCTAAAAGTATTATGTAACTGCTCCAATTCTTATAGTAACACTTTTCTAATGTGTCCTATTTTTAGGTCACTTTTGTCCATTAACGAAAATGATTTGTAAAGCGAATGAGAAGCAAGCTGTGGTCGCCTAGTGACTTCATACGTACATAATTATTTATCAAATTTAATTGTCAGTCTGATTGCTAGGTATGGATAGGATGGGGTGGCAGGTGAGGCCACCTGTCACCCTACAAGAAGCAAGCTGGGGCGGCGGTGCGACTAGGGGGAGGGGTCCCCCTTTCCGGGGCAAGCTGGGGACACCGAGGTTCCCAAACCCGAGGGGGCCATCTCGAAACCGGAGATGGCCCTGGGTCAGTCGGGGTGCGAGGGGAATACCTTATGGGCCACATTACACCCCGGCGTCTGAAGACCTCAGACGGCGTGCGGTTTCAGTCGGTTGAAGCCCGACATAACCACCCTCGCTGCCTGGCGGGGGGATATTTAAGATGTTAGGGGGTTTTCCGCAAGGAAAACGAAGGTATGGATAGGATAAATGACTGGTGACTGACCAATAACTGGTGGTAGAAATTTGATGACACAAATTTGTCACAAAATTCGGCCGGGTGGGTAGCACCGTGCACGATTGCGAAAAAACCCTCCATAGTAATCCAATTTCGGTTTATTGCGTTCAGGGGTCAGCAAGTGCATAGCCGGGCAGGGGGATTGTGGTCGCAGCACTAGTGGGACCGGTGGGTGTCACGCAGTGCTACGACGACAATCCTCTTCTGATGAGGCCGTCAAGCTGAGTGCCACCATTGTTAACATGGTACGTGGTATGTAATGGTGACCCTCTTTCCTGAGACTTTACCTTCAGCTTACCATCAGGCGAGGTGAAGTCAAAATGACGTGTCCAAAGTATAAAAAAAATATAAAATTAGAAATTAGTCGTATTTGTATGTACATTATAGATATTTAAGCTTTCACAAAACACAATCGCGTTTCAGAATGAAACAGCGACATCTAGCGAGCAACTTTACAAAGTAATATCGTCTTCAACAGTTACTTACTTACTGACTTACTTACTTATAAAAAACTTAGGGTATGTTAGACGAATGACTCTGATCATAAAAATATTTTTATAGAAATTCCTGTCTTTTTGTTCACGATGGACGAAAAAAATACTTAACGGATTTTAATGTGGTTTTTCTATTAGAAAGTTCTTGGTCAGATTTAAAATCTGCCGTATGTTTGATTGCAATTGGTTAAGTAGATCCGAAAATAGCTAGTGAGCTATAATATTGATCAGGCCTCTGTGGCGTAGCGGTAGTGCATTTGACTGCTTCGACAGGGGCCGCGGGTTCTATTCCCGCTCAGTGCAAATATTTGTATGCATGAATATGTCGATTTGCATTGGTATGGGTGTTTTTATTTATAAGATGTATGTATTTACTAAAAAAAAGTATATGAGTATGATTATCCACATTCTAGAACCCATATGACAAGCTCTGCTTAGTTTGGTTCTAGATGGTGTTGTGTAAAAACACACAACAAAGTTAAGTAATCCTAGACAGACTAATCTTTGAATGAGTGACCACTGGCTGTCTGACGACCTCTGTGGCGTAGCGGTAGAGCATTCGACTGCTAAGTCAGAGGTCGCGGGTTCGATCCCGCTCGGTGCAAATATGTATATTTGCATTGGTCTGGGTGTTTCTATGTATAATATGTTTTTATTTACAAAAAAAAAGTATCTAAGTATGGTTATCCGCATTCTAGAACCCATATGACAAGCTCTGCTTAATTTATGTCTAGATGGCGTTGTGTAAATTCTTAACATATTGAGACCCCTTCGTGTCTCAGAGGGCACGTCAAGCCGTCAGTCCCGGTTGCCATACGAACATATACGGCAGACGTTACGAGTAGTCGGAGCTCTAAGAAAGTCCGACAACTAGTCTAACTACAGAACTTCCATATCGCCAATTAGTTCTGGAGATAGCAGTGTCGCTTCACGGAAAATGTCGAAGTTCGGGCGCTTCGAAGTTAGGTTGAAAGTCGACCTCGAATGAGTAGGCAAAACGCTCGAAGGATGAATAACGTGATTTCTTATGACTACTACAATTATAAAAAACCCGGCCATGTGCATGTCGGACTCGCCCATGAAGGGTTCCGTAGCAGCAAGTAATTTATGACGTATTAAAAAACAACTAGTTACTAGATCTCGTTCAAACCAATTTTCGGTGGAAGTTTTTTTTTAGTTTTATCATTCTCTTATTTTAGAAGTTACATGGGGGGGGGGGCACATTTTACCACTTTGGAAGTTTTTTTTTTCTATTTTTGTGTGAAAATCTTAATGCGTTTCACAGAATATGTACATCTATTTACCAAGTTTCAACAGCATAGTTCTAATAGTTTTGTAAAAAAGTGGCTGTGACATACGGACAGACAGACAGACAGACAGACATGACGAATCCATAAGGGTTTCATTTTTTGCCGTCTCCCCGTGACCATAGCTGCTGAAAAGCAACCGGAACGTTAAATGCCGAATGCGATAATAGGTTGACTCGAGTGTTTTAATACCTAAGTTATATGCAGTTTCATACACTACTTTATCTTCACTCCTAGGAAAAATTGAAATTAAACAAAGTAGGTAGGTTACAAGGGCGCCATTTTTTCACAGTTCGAACTGCGCATGCGTGCGCATTTTTTTTCATATTCAGCCTAAAAACCTTAGACTAGTTTCATGAATAAAAAAAGATAGCGATACTATAATGAGTTTTATGATACAGTTGGCGGTACTATAATAAGTTTTATTTTTAATTTTATGTATATGCGTTTATAAAGTGCGTATGTATAGAATCGTCTTTGAATTCGTAATTCGAATTTTTCAATTTGAATTCGACATTCGCGTGAACTTCCAACAATATCAAATACAATGTGATTTCTATCACTAACTACACAGTAAATACTGAATGCTTACTATTCTCAGCTTGGATTATTAGTCTCGATGACGTCACAGCGATTATAGTTATACAACTTGCTAACCACTGCTTGTGGGTGTGAACCTCTGTTGTGAGTATAGACCTATATATATTTCTATGTAAATTGCCTTTTGGTTTGAGTACTCAGTATTTTGTTACACAATACTCACAAATTCTGACAATGATAAAACAAATATGTTGATCAAATCAATAATTCAGAGAGTATGTCTCTGAATTATTGATTTGATCTCAGTTATTGATAATAATAATATATGAAATTTGATTTGATGACTTCTGTGGCGTAGCGGTACAGCATTCGACTGCTAAGTCAGAGGCAGAGGTCGCGGGTTTGATTCCCGCTAATTGCAAATATATATATTTGCATTGGTATGGTTGTTTCTATGTATAATAATATATGTATTTATTTACAAAAAAAAGTATCTAAGTATGTTTATCCGCATTCTAGAACCCATATGAGAAGCTCTGCTTAGTTTGGGTCTAGATGGCGTTGTATAATATGTCCTAGAATATTTAGTTATTTATTTATATTGTCGAAAGTTTACACGAGAAGTGTCCCCGTGACAATGGCTGCTGAAAAGCAACCGAAACGTCGGGTTCGATAAAATCTGTTAAAAATAGTTTACATTACATTACATTTTCAGTATTCCTATAATCGGAGACGATCGTAATTTTGTCTGCCGACAATTTACAAACAGGAAAAAATATTAATTAGTACTACAATGGTTTAAACAAGCGTCGGTAGCTTAGTGGTTAAGGAGTCGACCCTACGATCGAGAGGTCCCGGATTCGAATTCTGGCGATTACACTACCGAGGTGAACCCACTCCTAACACAAGCAATGAAGTTTAGCTGGAGGGGTTAGGGGGCATATCAGTAATTTCGGTTACCTAGTAATAGTCTTTATAAAAAAAAAATGTTCAGCCCTTTCTCGATACTTCAACAATTTGATCAGTTCATAACATAACATAACATAAACTCACGCCTATATCCCCGAAGGGGTAGGCAGAGGTGCTAGCACCCACATTTCGCCAGTTTATGTTTAGGTCCCAATGTAATAGGTGGCGAGCCTATTGCCATTAACCGGGCACTTATAAACCTGCAATAAATACACACATAACTTCGAAAAGCATCGAAAAGTCATTGGTGTGTGCCATGGTAAAACCTGGGATCGAACCCGAGACCTCGACTCAGCAGTCCATTACCCATACCACTAGGCTACCGCGGTTTATGTAGATATTATATACACCCATATTTCGCAAAATAAATCTTGCGTGTAGGTGTAGGTATATATGAAAACTAGGGCACGGCGCAATAGCGGCGGTAAGGCCCATCATGGAGGATTGGCTGGAGAGGCGACACGGAATCCTCTCGTACCGACTGACGCAGGTGATCTCCGGGAAGGGGTGCTTCGGGGACCACCTGCATCGGATCAGGAAGGAGCCAACGCCTGAGTGTCATCACTGCGACGACGATCTGAGACGACGTGCGGTTTTAGTCGGTTCAAGCCCGACATAACCGCCCCCGCTGGCACGCGGGGGGGTATCCGAAGGGATTTCCGCACGATAAAAAAAAAAAAAAAAAGGTATATATGAAAACTATTATATAAGTAAGTGCCAAGTGGAATTATATTGTCCCTACCTACATCACAGAAGAAAAGGTGTGACTATAATGTATGTGTGTGTAAGGGTGTATATATGTGTGTAAAGTATTATATCTCTCTCGCTGTTTATATTTTAATATTTTGCAAACATTCGCAGGATGCAAATTAAAATGTTAACGTGTTTTATAAACTGTGCACATTACATTACCGCGAGCGTACAGTTGGGTACTTTGTCATCGCAATTACCCCCACAGCCAGTTTTGAGAAGCAAGATGCGATATCGTGCGAGTGTGAGCGAGAAGTGAATGCGAAAACAGAACTTCTTATAACATAACATAACATAACTTCACGCCTGTATCCCCGAAAGGGTAGGCAGAGGTGTATTACACACCCACGATTCGCCAGTTATGTTAAGGTCCCAATGTAATAGGGGGCGAGCCTATTGCCATCTACCGGGCACATTATTAAGCGAGCGATAATTAACATTTATTAATGCACACATAACTACTACAAGTCAGAGGTGTATGCTCGGGGCGACTGGGGATCGAACTCGAGACCTCGTCTCAGTCCGTCGTCGCAGTCCGTTACGTACGCCACTGGGCTATCGCCGCTTCTTATATTATATAAACTAATATTAATAATATTACTCTTATAAACATTACATCATTATTTACTTATTGAACACTTATGAAACAGCTTATTGACTTTGCAGACAACTTTGGAAACTTATTGGAATTTCGAATTACATATCAAATGTCTTGGAACGATATTATTAATTTTACGTGGAAATGAATTCTAAACCGCTGTGTAAGCTGTGTTCTATAAATACTCATTTTGATGCTAATAATAAATATAAATATTCCACGACATTCTACACAGCGCTTTCTAGATCCAAAGTAAGCATAGTTTAACTAGCTTTTGTTATAACATACTTTTATACTTTTTTTGTAAATACATACATATTATACATAGAAACACCTAGACGAATGCAAATAGACATATTCATGCATACAAATATTTGCACTGAGCGGGAATCGAACCCACGCTCTCTGTTGTATCAGTCGAATGCACTACCGCTACGCCACAGAGCCCGTCAACAATAGATGTCATCCATAAAATTTAACGCTTTAAAATGACTAGGATATTATATTCACGACCAGAAAGTACTAGGCAAGCATCAGTTTTTAATTGGTGGTGGCATTTTTTTTTTATTTTTTTTTATTTAGGACACGTCAATTTGACTTCACCTCGCCTGATGGTAAGCTGAAGGTAAAGTCTCAGGAAAGAGGGTCACATACATGTACCATGGTAACAATGGTGGCACTCAGCTTGACGGCCTCATCAGAAGAGGATTGTCGTCGCAGCACCGCATGACACCCGCCGGTCCCACTAGTGCTGCGACCACAATCCCCCTGCCCATTTGAATAAAACTATTATAATACTTCATGTATCAATTGACAACTTATGAAATGAAACCCTTAACTACAGAGTACAGACTGCGTGTGAAGAAATATGAGTTCACTTGCTTGGAGATAAGGTTCAATATAGGTAAGGTAATGTTATTTTGTGAAGTTTTTTTAATGAATAATAAATAAATATTCTATGACATTCTACAAGACCCACAAAGTAAGCATAGTTTAACTAGCTTGTTATGGGTTTCACAATGCGGATAAACATACTTATATACTTTTTTTTATAAATAATACGTAGAAACACCCAGACTAATGCAAATAGACATATTCATGCATACAAATATTTGCACTGAGCGGGAATCAAACCCGCGCCCTCTGTCGTAGCAGTCGAATGCACTACCGCTACGCCACAGAGGCTGTCAAAGCCGTCAATTTTGTTCAAAACAAAGTTTGTAACCAACTGTTCACTTCGGTTTTTAGGGATTTTCTTTAGAAAAGCCCTATTGCTATGGAGTTGTCGTCGACGTCGTCGTCGACGTCGTCGTCGTTGCCAATTTTCTGTTACGGTTTTGGGTATGAAGGAGATGAGCTATCGAGTTGCTGTTTTCGGTAATAGATTCGTGCTGGGGTGAACCATTGCAAGATAAAAAAAATCGCAAAATCGAAAATCCCTTGTATTCGGCTGAGCTCGTCTCAAGAATTCAACTTGTTTTTTTTAATATTAAGATTAACTACAGCTAAGTAATACTTTGCTTATATTAGAAGAACCGCTTCCCATCAAGCGGGCCGTGTGCTTGTCTGCCACCTTAGGGGTATAAAAAAAAGAACATCGGACTCAAGGGGATTTCCGCAAGAAAAAAAAAACAAAAAGGATGGTGTTGACATCAGTAATGCTGGAGTTCAAACCTACTATTATATTAATATTATTACCACAATACTACTTGTACTAAACTCGAATATACTTCTTGTAATATCCGCTACCGCTAACCCTTGGACCACCTCCAAAACCCGGCAATAACCCAACCATTTGTCAAGTGTCAGGTGGAGACGCCTGACTGCTAATGGATCCGTGGCGAAATAGATCAAGAAATGGTACGCAGACGATTTTTGATGGCACCGTTATTAATTGATGTCGCGTTTGCTTGTGATTCGTTACAGGGATATTATTCAATGATTTTACTTTGCGGTAATGGACTTAATTACTTGCTTTGTCACTCGCTAATGAAGTATGTATTACTGAATAAAGCTATAGAAATTCGGTTTTATCTAATTTCTATTTATTCTCGTAGGGCCTCGACGGCCTCTGTGGTGTAGCGGTAGTGCATTCGACTGCTACGACAGGGGGCGTGGGTTCGATTCCCGCTCAGTGCAAATATTTGTATGCATGAATATCTCTATTTGCATTGGTCTGAGTGTCTCTATGTATAATATGTATGTATTTACAAAAAAAAAGTATATAAGTATGTTTATCCGCATTCTGGAACCCAAAACACAAGCTAGTTAAACTATGTTTACTTCGGGTCTAGAAAATCGCTGTGTAGAATGTCATAGAATATTTATTTATTTTTATATTAATACCTGCAATCTATCAACTATGTTTTTCCGTCCCGTAATAGTCAACACAGGGGTTAAAAGCGAGTCCTTTTTTTCTCTGTATGTTTGCTGTCGGATGAAGAACAGGCATATCCTTAAATCGCCTTATATGACACCCACGGGAAATGATGGCATTGCCCTGGTACCTATTCTATTGCGCCGGAATATTTTAGAAGGCACATAAACTTTTCTATTTCTTATTTTTCTATATATATGACTACTTTCACCTTCTAAATCTACTAGGAATTCAGTGCAGGATGCGACTGAAATAAATTGAGCTGAGCGAGCAGGACTATTACTTGAAAATAAGACATCTTATTACGTTCGCGCGCTCGTGATACTGTTTTTCGGTGATTATTCCTCAATGGCCACACTATCACCGTGGTAAATTTGGTCAAGATCGCGCGAGTGGTTACGGAGGACTTCAGCCACCAACAAACGGCTATACCGCGTATTTATGTTATTATAATCTTAGAACTAACTCTCCTACCGAGGCCCGGCGGAGGTAGCTTTTTAATGGTACCCATTGAAATACAGATACGTATCTATAGAAAATCAAACCACACATTGCGAGAATTTCTGAAAACTAGTACACTTGAGTTAATAATATTCTAACTTGAAACCACACGTCTCCGGAACAACTAACGACTACTTGTGCGAGTTGTATCGACCCGGTTTTGACGTCGTTACTTTACAAACTTTTAAGTACGCCATGACTGGGTTATTGTCATTCTACGTTTAGGTAGAAGGTGTGAACTACAAGCGACAGCGTATTCAAGGTTAAGATAAAGGTGGCATTCGGTGGTATAACAATATTCTTTGTACGACTTGAAATTTTACTTCCCGTATAATCGTTTTAGGACTTCTTGTGCAATTTTTTCGACTCAGGAACCATGGATTTTCCTCAAATGACTTATCACTCCCTTATTCGTTTTATCGAAACCTAAAAGAATGAAATAAAAAATCTCTACATATATTTTTTTGTAAGATGGGAGGGATTCCTCGTCGATCTGTCTAGCTAAATAACACACTCGAATAACGGACTCGGCGTCATTAGATAAGATTGATGATTCCTTTGCCATTTTTTACTTTTTTATATCCTCATACGCTTGTGCTCACACTTTGTGTCAACCAACTGGCTGTACTCAAAAGTTTGTAGCAGAAAACTTATATACTTTTATCGATACATAGTGCCGCTTCAGGTAAGTGTACCACACGTTTGGTTTATCGCATATTTTGAACATTTATGTTAACTATTGCATGCTACGAGAATTGTACAAATATATTTATTGGTAGTCGACCGTAAGTAGTGCAATTTCAATCTATTTTTTTGGTTTTCTTGAAGTTTTATAATAACGAAGCCCTTTAAATGGAGGCTTTATCTTTTGTTTAAATAAGTTGCATACAGCCACACATTTACGATGAATAACAAGATTTTTTTTACAGACTATATTAAATTATACCACATAGATTATATTAGACGACTAAGCTGACTGCTTCTGCTATAGAATTCATTTTTTAAAGTTTGTTTTTTGTATCTTTAGTTTTCATTATTCTATTATATGAGATTGCATTAACACAAAAAGTAACTTACAAGCTTTACTGTCTTACTGCAGTTTAGAAATATAAGTAAAGATTTAGATCGGAAAAAGAGAACATCTAGGACAGGACTTGAACCCGCGACCAGTCCCTTACAATTTGAATTTGAATTTCGAATATCTGGGACGTGTCTAGGTGGCTCAGTTGGTCAGAGCATTCCCCCTGTAAGGGACTGGTCGCGGGTTCAAGTCCCGTCCTAGATGTTCTCTTTTTCCGATCTAAATCTTTAGAATAAAGTAAGCATACAAAATGCTTAAAAAAAATTAATTGAAATATAAGTAAATTTAATTTTACGGATAATAGAATCTGTATTAAATCATCAACACTTGCATAGAAATGATAATTTAACTGCTATCCGTCTGTTTCTATCACTACAACAATGTTACTTTGTGTATGAGGAAGTGCGCAACACTTTCGACGGTATCTCGTGAATAGCGCGAGTTATAGTGACATAGTCACACTACGTGAGAATGAATAAACGTGAGAATGTTCTCTTACGTGGTAATATTCCAAAAGTGTTGTTACCACCAAACATTTGTCAAAAATAACCGGCTAAGTGTGAGTCGGACTCGTCCATGAAGGATTACGTTTCATTCAATCAACTTAGATTGAATGAAACGTAAATTGTGGTTTACTATTTATGACTATATAAAACAAAATACTAACTAGATCTCGTTCAAACCAATTTTCGGCGGAAGTTTACATGGTAATGTACATCATATATATTTTTTTGGGATTTTCTTTAGAAAAGCCCTATTGCTATCGAGTTGTCGTCGTCGACATTGTCGTTGCCAATTTTCTGTCACGGTTTTGGGTATGAAGGAGATGAGCTATCGAGTTGCTGTTTTCGGTAATAGATTCGTGCTGGGGTGAACCATTGCAAGATAAAGAAAACATTGCAAAAAAAATCCGTTCCCGCAGGGGGAACGCACAGGTAGATTTCGTGAAGCAATTAATATTATTTTATATAGAGACTTACGGACTTTAAACAGTTTATTTTTTTTTTCTCGAAAACGGTAACTTTTAGCGAAAAACTTTTCAGACATTTATTTTAGACTTAAAAATGGCCTATCGATTAAAAATGTTTTCTACAGCAAGAATGTTCACCGGTTAGAAGTTATGATTTTTTTCCCGAAAAATTTCGGTTTTTCCCCCCTCCACTTTTAGTTAAAGTTTTAATCTTATAGGTTTATAATTAAAAGTTGTTGGTATTCATGTATACTATGGGATAAAATTAGAACGGTTCGAATATCTTTCATGGAACGTGAAATTTTGAGGAAAAACTGATTTCACAAAAAGTGAGGCCCTACCGTCCCCTTAGGCCGGATTCCACCCGTTAACGAACTTAAACTAAGTTTACACCCAAGCAATTTTTGACCGCAGTTTGAAAGCGATCGGGGCAAAAATGCGACCGTGAGAGTGCCGCAAATTTTGGGAAGTGGAACCATACATACATATATATATATATATATAAACTTTTTGACCAGTGGTCATTTCGGACTCAGGGGGTCATAACTAGACCTCCTATGAAGAAATTTTTTTTAAATTCGACAGTAGTCAAGAAACCAATAGGTAGATCGATTTCATCGAAATCTACCTAAAAATCGCAAAAAAAAAAAAACGCTAAATCGAAAATCCCTTGTATTCGGCTGAGCTCGTCTCAGGAATTCAACTTGTTTAGATTTATCATTCTCTTATTTTATAAGTTACAGGGGGACACACATGTTACCACTTTGGAAGTGTCTCTTGCGCAAACTATTCAGTATTGAAAAAAAAAAAAATTAGAAACCTCATTATCATTTTTGAAGACCTGTCCATAGATCCCACACGTATGGGTTTGATGAAAAACAAATTTAAGTTTCAGTTCTAGGCATGGGGAACCCCCAAAATTTATTGTTTTATTTTTAGGGATTTTCTTTAGAAAAGCCCTATTGCTATCGAGTTGTCGACGTCGTCGACGTCGTCGTTGCCAATTTTTGTCACGGTTTTGGGTATGAAGGAGATGAACTATCGAGTTGCTGTTTTCGGTAATAGATTCGTGCTGGGGTGAACCATTGCAAGATAAAGAAAAAATCGCAAAAAATCGCAAAAAAAAAAAAACGCAAAATCGAAAATCCCTTGTATTCGGCTGCGCTCGTCTCAGGAATTCAACTTGTTTCTATTTTTGTGTGAAAATCTTAATGCATTTCACAGAATGTCCGTTATGTTAGCGTACACAAGAGCTATATCGAGTTGGTTACTATGCCATTAAACTCTGTGTAAATACTGCCTAATTAGTGTAAAAATAAAAAAAAAATTTAGTCTAGGAAATAAACACCAATTTCACTGTGTACACTGGCGTCACGATCAAGCTAGCGTACACATGGCCGTACTCGAAAACTGCTAATTGTAAAGCAACAGTGTTTACACAGCAGCAGTGGAATAATTAAAAAATCTATGTTAAGTTCTAGGAACAAATGTATTGACGTACAGTCGCGAACAAAATGCCGTTATAAAAAAAACCGACAAATACATTGCACCAAAAAATATCAAAATATCAAAATCATACATGTACTCTGCCTGTATATCCCGAAGGGTTACTTACGTATTTATTTATTGTCTTGGTAAAAAGAACACACCGAGGATTTAAGGAGACGTATCAAATTTGTAATGTAACGAAGCTGTAGCAATCGCTACCATTTATGAAGTACTTCTTTTTAGTCAAAAATTTTTTATACATTATATTATGCGATAAGTTTTCCAATTTATACTAATAAATAAATAATAAATATTCAAGGACATGTTACACAACGTCATCTAGACCCAAACTAAACAGAGCTTGTCGTATGTGTTCTAGAATGCCGATAATCATACTTACATACTTTATTTCTGTAAATAAATACAAATGTTTATCAGAAAGATGATATTTGAAACTAAAATTTCAGGATTATCTACAGAACTTGGCACCTATTTAGATCTTAATTCTTTTGCCGGCGAAGTCTCTTGAACTGGGCTCGGATTCTTACATTTAATTTTTTGATGGTGATACAGCAAAATAAATGACCGCGGTAGCCTAGTGGTATGGGTAAAGGACTGCTGAGACGAGGTCTCGGGTTCGATCCCAGGTATTACCATGGCACACACCAATGACTTTTCGATGCTTTTCGAAGTTATGTGTGTATTTATCGCCGGTTTATATGTGCCCGGTTAATGGCAATAGGCTCGCCACCTATTACATTGGGACCTAAACATAAACTGGCGAAATGTGGGTGCTAGCACCTCTGCCTACCCCTTCGGGGATATAGGCGTGAGTTTGTGTTATGTATAATATTTACGTAAAACGTGCATATATTTGATAACATAAAATAACAACTTTGCTCACAAAACGTCCCTACCGCGGCTATAGCCATCCATCTCCCGGCTCATCCCCTGTCCACTGTATCGATACGTCAGCCACACAATATATTTTATTTGTGTGTGTGACGTCACTGCTGTGACATATTTCTGAATAGAAACATATTTCATCAGAATTTATGGGACCTTGGACATGGAAATGAGGCTGGTGAATGATTTATGACGTTCTTATTGTATGCTGACAAATGTAGCGTATGGTGGAATGAACTGTCATGACTTTGATTTGTGAGGCTTTCCGGCGATATTAATTTTATTTACCCATATATATTTCCTATTGAGCGTCCTTAGAGATTTTTTCCTACATTCTGGGAATTATAGAAATATGTAACGTCACCGAAGAAGGCGTGTCACCTGCGTGTAGGATAAGTAGGTAGATATTATGGATAGATATAAAAATTATTTGATGTGTACCGAACATATTATACATAAATTATTTACTCATTCCGACATTTCGATTGCTTTTCAATAGCCATGGTCACGGGGAGACCAAGATGGTAGTTTAAAAGTTTAAAGCCATCTCATATCTATAATTCTTTAGACTTTCACGGCCGGCGTTGGATGTAGAATATACTGCTTCCGGGCTGTTTGGCCGTGGTCCAGATGAAACTTGTGTTCCAAACGTTTCGTCGATCACTGTGGTCGACATCTTTAGTGGTACAGATTCGGGCGGCGACGAGTGCCTATATCTGTCGCCGCCGTCGAGAGTTCTACGCACTCTCTTTCATGTCATATCTGTTATCAAAACATTTTCATGTGAATATTAAGTCATCTCAGTTTTTATCTCTTAAGGCGGCAATTCATGAATCAACAATAGAATTTAAAATTGAGTACGAAAAACTTTGCAATACACAAAATTAGGTCTTTGAATTTGGTGAGATGACTTGGTATCGATAAAATATGTATTTGAAACAAAAAACAAAAATATCGGGTAAAATATATATATCAAAAATATAAAAAAAAAATGAAAAAAAAAACAACACCAGCGACCAGCGTCACGTGACGCGACGAGCCCGTGACGCACGTGGTAGGCGTGCAGTCCTTCTCCTCGCAGTATTCTCCAAGCGGATGAGTGGGAAATACCTAAATCGCGACCAACGTCACGTGACGCTGGTCGCTGGTGGTGTTTTTTTTTTCATTTTTTTTATATATTTTTTTTTTATTTTACCCGATTTTTTTGTTTCTTATACATAAATTGTCGATACCAAGTCATCTCACCAAATTCAGAGACCTAATTTTGTGACACCTTATAGACATCAATGACGGAAAAGTATTAAACAAACTGTGAAATGAGAAATATCCCGCAGAATTTCTTGCATTTTATTCTCAAAGAGTGGTGGCGTCACCTAGCGCCGCCGGAACGAATAAATTCTGTGCTCGAGCTTGTATCCGCTGCCTGTGACGTCACTGCTACCGCTTCCCGTTCTCTTGGAGTAATGAATAGCCGCAACGCACTCTTACACCCACAGATAATGTTTCCCATTGCAGAATTTTTAAGAGGTTGAATACCCGACAGTAAATTATTATTTATTTATTATAATCGTTGCAAATATGGGTTACAAATGGTTGTTAAAAGTAGTTAAGGAGCCATCTCGAAACCAGAGGTGGCCCAGGGTGCGAGGGAAATACTTTATGGGCAACCTTACACCCCGGCGTCAGTAGACCCGAGACGGCGTGCGGTTTTAGTCGGTTTAAGCCCGACATAACTGCCCCGCTGGCTGGCGGGAAGGTATCCGTGGGGATTTCTGCACGAAAAACAAAAAAAAGGTACAGTTTCACCATATTTCGCCATAACAGGCATGCAATTTGACAAGCTGAATCAGGAATAAAGTAAATAAGTAATCTCATTTAATTGTCATGTAAATAATTTCATTGTTAATTATTTCGATTTAATCGATTGATAAATATTCGAAGAATCGTTCAGTCGAAGCAGCGTTTGGCGACAAAAAGTTTGTTTCGCAATAAACTCTATTCGCACAATCTTTCAGTCGATATTTCAATAATCTAACATATGTCTCTCGAAATTAAGTTACGGACCTCATAGAAACACCCAGACCAATGCAAATATAAATATTTCCACTGCGCTCAGTGTCAATTAGTGGTCATTCGAAGATGTGTCTTGTCTAAGTATTGTCTGTCGAATAATCGTCTGTCGAAGTAGTGGTAATTCGAAGGTGTGTGTTGTCTAATAAGTGTCTGTCGAAGCAATGACTTGTCGATCTATGTGTTATCGAAGTTCGCTATATGTCGAAGTATTGTACTGTCTAAATTCATATTTTTTATAACGTCTCGGGACTTATCGCGATAAACATGGAACTTACTTTTACCGACGTTTCGAATGCGTTGCAGCACCCGTGGTCACGGCTTGACTGGCTGGCGAGCGTCGAGAGGTGTGCGGGGAAACATTCTTGTGCGCCTACCCTCCATTACTGTTCTAATGTATGGTAAGGCTGGCGGCACACCACGCTCACTGTATCAGTTCTTAACGGCACTTTGTTTATGGGTTTAAGTATTTTAATCACTGGATTCCACGTCCCGGATAGTTTGAATCCATCTTCCCTATTGAAATTTTTATATTTTTTAATTTCAATAGCTTCACGCACAAGACGTGGATAGTAGTGGCGATCAGTGGAGAGGACTTTGGGTTGATGAAACTCAATCCAGTGATTAGTACCCGACTCAAGATGTTCTGCTACTGCCGATTTATTTAACTGACGGTTTTTCACAGCTGCGATATGTTCTTTGATTCTCTCTGCAATGGTTCGCTTGGTTTGGCCTATGTAGGAACTACCGCAGCTGCAATCCACTTTGTAGACACCCGGTGTTTGTAGAGGTATGACGTCCTTCGATGTTTACCGCGATAAGTCCCGAGACGTTATAAAAATATGAGTTTACACCGCGATAGTCTAAATTCAGTCCGTAAGTCGGCCGAAACAACACACACGTTTTGTGTTGTTTATTACAACTGTGTAAAATCGTTAAAGAATAATAATTATTAAATTTTTCACTCTATATTTCATCATTCGTTTTGTTCACAATGTTTTCGTCTCTTGTAAATCAAACTCAATTATTATTTTCTATTGAATGGAAATAATATCTTATCCCGAGGACATTTCAAATTGAAAAATAAATCCACTCCTAAAGCTGGAATCGTGAAAAGTATATAAATTGATTGAAAAAAACCGTGTTCAGGGTTCGTTTAAATTATTTTTTTCCTTATCCTATCATACTAATATTGTGTTACTTCCTACTAATATTATAAACGCGAAAGTTTGTGAGAATGTATGTTTGTTTGTTGCTCTTTCACACAAAAATGGCTGAACGAATCTGGCTGAAATTTGGTACAGGGATATATTATAGTCTGGAATAACACATAGGCTAATTTTTATCCCTGGGATAGGTTCCCATGGGAAGCGGAAACGGGATCAGAAGTCCACGCGGGCGGAGCTGCGGGCAACAGCTGGTATATTATAAATGTGACAGTTTGTGAAGATGTTTGTACGTTTGGATATTTGGATATTTGTTACTCGGCCCTGAGGACGGAAGTTGGCCGACTCGCCGTCCTTACAGAAGCAGGCCACTCACCGACGCGGAATAAAACCCGACCCCACCAGGCGAGGCCGCGCTGGCAGCCAAGTTCCGCCGGTTGTTTTTTTTTTTTTTTTTTACGTGCGGAAATCCCTTCGGATACCCCCCCGCTGGCCAGCGGGGGTGGTTATGTCGTGTCTCGACTAAAACCGCACGGTGTCCTCCCCAAGTGTCCGTTGCCGGGCACCCCGGGTAAGCCCTCGAAAGGATAACCCCAGGGTTGCCGGCGGACTTTGGCCGCCTTCGCGGCCTCGCCTGGTGGGGTCGGATTTTATCCCGCTTCGGTGAGTTGGCAGGCGTGTGTAGGGCACACACGACACGCCTCCGCCACGGCCTGCTTCTGTAAGGACGGCGAGTCGGCCAACTGCCGTTCTTCCGCCGGTAACCCTGGGGTTATCCTTTCGAGGGCTTACCCGGGGTGCCCGGCAATGGACACTTGGGGAGGACACCGTGTGGTTTTAGTCGGTCCGATTCCGACACGCCCACCCCATCGTCGGCACCGATGGGGTGAAGCCCGTGGGGGTTTCCACACCCTAAAAAAAAGAACACCACGCTCTAACGCGCTGGCTGAACGGATTTGGCTGAAATTTGGTACAGATAGATAATTTTTATCACTGGAATAGGTTTCCATGGCAAGCGGGAACGAGAACAGATTTATTCGCGGGCACAGCCGCGGGCAACAGTTAGTATTAAAAGAATGAATAAGTATTACTTTTTATCGATTTTTATGTTTACTACTACTATTAATAATGGCCGTGGTCACTGGCCAGAGTAACCTGGGCGAAACGTCAGGCAATCCAAAGGTATGTATATACCTACATGGCTGCTGCCCGTGGCTCCGTCCGCGTGGAATTCTGATCCCGTTCCCGCTACTCATGGTAACCTATTCCCGGGATGAAAAGTAGCCAATGTGTTATTCCGGACTATAGTTCATTCTTGAACCAAATTTCAGCCACATGCGTACAGCCGTTTTTGCGTGAAAGAGCAGCAAACATACATAAATACTCACAAACTTTCGCGTTTATAATATTAGTAGGATAAATATTTCCATTATACATTACATATGTGTAACTCTAGCTGTAACTCTACTCTGTAACTCTAACTCTAGTTTTGGCAGCGCACGCCAGAATAGTTCGCAGATGGTAGATTTTTTTCCTACTTGCTTGACACTTATCGTCATATTTTGGACAATTCACATAATATCCTTATAAATTGTAGCCTATGTGTTACATACATAAACACATAAACATAACTTCACGCCTGTATCCCCGAAGGGGTAGGCAGAGGGGTCTTACACACCCACGATTAGCCAGTTATGTTTAGGTCCCAATGTAATAGGGGGCGAGCCTATTGCCATCTACCGGGCACATTACTAAGCGAGCGATAATCAACATTTTTAATACACACATAACTACGAAAAGTCAGAGGTGTGTGCCCGGGGCGACTGGGGATCGAACTCGAGACCTCGTCTAGAAAGTCCGTTACGAACACCACTAGGCTATCGCCGCTTTTTTTATTTTATTATTCTGATGTATAAGCTATATTATTGTAAAGTTTCATTAAAATCTATTCATTTGTTTTTACGTGAAAGAGTGACAAACATTCATCCATCCATACTTACAAACTTTCGCGTTTATAATATCAGTAGGATACATGATCGCGTTCATTCCCGTTAACATTATTGCATATCATGGAACGCGAAACTTCAAAAATTAGTACTACTGCCAACTGCAAATCTGAAAATGTAGACGAAGTTGTCTCTGAAATTCGCAAACGGCGTACTTACTCTATGTAAGCGTATTAAATATTAAGGACGATGGAACATATTCCCGTGTAATCTCTTCTATAAGATTTACTATCTAGTTTCTTCTTTTTTCTATTTATTTAAGCAAGTTGTAAAGTATTGAATAAAAATATTCACCAGCTCATAAGTATTTCATTATTTGTTTTTATTTACGGCGATAGTCCAGTGGCGTACGTAACGGACTGCTGAGACGAGGTCTCGAGTTCAATCTACAGTCGCCCCGGGCACACACCTCTAACTTTTCGTAGTTATGTGTGCATTAATAAATGTTAATTATCGCTCGCCTAATAATGTGCCTTCATGGGTCCTCTACACCCCTAATAATGAAATAAAAATAACATAACATAACTTCACACCTGTATACCCAAAGGGGTAGGCAGAAGTGTATTACACACCCACGATTCGCCAGTTATGTTTAGTTCCCAATGTAATAGGGCCTAGCATTTTGCCATCGACCAGGCACATTACTAAGCGAGTGATAATAAACATTTTTAATACACACATAACAACGAAAAATCAGAGGCGTGTGCCTGGGGCGACCGTGAATCGAATTCGAGACCTCGTCTCGGCAGTCCGTTACGTACACCACTGGGCTATCACCTCTTTTTTTTGTCCTTATAAGCTTTTCAGTCTTATAACTTGTCCCAAATATTAGCTGGGAATAATTTAGATTCACGAGAGATTGCTTGAATAGACCAAAGCACCCATTGAACTATAAAAATAAAATATATAAAATAGCCTTTATTGCTGTTTCTTTTCTTACAAATTAATACATGCCTACTTGCTAAAAACTAATACTTAATTTAATTTTATCAATTATTATACTTTGAATTTGAGTGATCGGCAACTGGATGTTTGTGTGAAACAGCTTGTCTGTCGACAAAGGCCTCCTCTAAAGATTTCCATGCGTTCCTGTCTCTCGCTAGACGTGTCCATACCGGTCCATCCGGGTCCGGTATGGACCCATTGAACTACGAAGTTCTTAATAACGTAAACAAATTTGCCAGAGAGCAATTTGCCAAAGCAATAGCAGTAATCAACCTTATTCGAAGGTACCCATTTTGTAGACGACCTTATCCTGTTAGCTCTTGGTGTAAATCAAATCAACTTGGCGCACAGTCATTCACTAAGCATAATACAATAATGGCGGGTGTCTAGGTATACGGAGGGTTATAAAATAAGGTGTTACCTAGTATTTCTCAGAATAAAATATTTAGTAGTTTCGTCTCCGGACTCTGTCACTATAGAGGCTAGGATTTAATATTACACTGGATGAACTGTCGCTTTATACTTTTGTATATGTCCAAGTAAATTAGGGTACATTTGGAAGTATGTAACAATAATGAGGTTTTCCTATAGATTTAAATCGGAAAAAGAGAACATCTAGAACGGGACTTGAACCCGCGACCAGTCCCTTACAGGGGAAATGCTCGAATATTGTGTCTACTATTGTGTCTAGGTGGCTCAGTTGGTCAGAGCATTCCCCCTGTAAGGGACTGGTCGCGGGTTTAAGTCCCGTCCTAGATGTTCCCTTTTTCCGATCGAAATCTATAGATTTAGATCAGCAATTAGTATGCTTATAATTGCTTAAAAATGTAATTGAAATAACGAGGTATTTTTTTCATGGTTTCATGAAACTTAGAAAAATCTGTTGTGATTTATAGTTTCTTTTATTGCTTCTTGTTTCAATTATCTTTTTACTTTGAGATACGCATTATATTCTATGGGCAACCTTACACCCCGGCGTCTGTAGACCCGAGACGGCGTGCGGTTTTAGTCGGTTCAAGCCCGACATAACCGCCCCCGCTGGCCGGCGGGGGGTATCCGAAGGGATTTCTGCACGAAAAAAAAAAAAAAAAGATACGCATTATGTTGGTCACTCTAATAATTTTATTGTAGACTCCATAGCTTACTTCGGACCTCATCTCCGAAGTCTGGTTCCGAAACTGAGGGGGGCTGCGGCCGCGCTATCGCGGCTGATGCCCAACGTTAAGGGACCCAACGCCCCCACTAGGAGACTGTACCTGGGGATCGTGCGAAGCATGGCCCTGTACGGGGCCCCAGTATGGGCGGAGACTCTGGCGGCCCGCAACGTGGCTGTATTAAACAGCCCGTTAAAAGCGATGGCCGTCAGAGTCATCAGGGGGTATCGCACGATCTCCGTCGAGGCGGCATGCCTCCTAGCCGGGACCCCTCCATGGGACCTGGAAGCGAGAGCCCTTGCGCTGCTGTACCAGTGGCGCAAGGAGGCGCTGGAGCGGGGCCATAGGCCGGAGCCCCGAGAAATCAGGGCTCAGCGGTCCCTGCTCCGCCAGGAACTCATGGGGACATGGAGGGTGCGACTTGAGCACCCAAGGTGGGGGGAATCCACCATTGCGGCGGTGAGACCGATCATGAAGGAGTGGTTGGAGAGGGAACATGGGGACCTCTCGTACCGGATGTGCCAGATGGTTACCGGACACGGGTGCTTCGGTAAGTATCTGTGGCGCATCCACCGGGAGACAACGCCGCAGTGCCAGCACTGCGAGGATCCTGGCGAAGACACGGCGCTCCACACGTTGGTGGAGTGCCCTGCGTGGGCGAGTCAACGCCGGGATCTCGTTGCGGTCCTGGGCGTGGACGTTCTCTCGTTGGAGACCATGGTGAGGGCCGTGGTCTCCGACGGGAGCAAGTGGCACGCCGCCGCCTCTTTCTGCGAGCAGGTAATGCGCGCGAAAGAGACGGCGGAGAGGGAGCGGGAGAGAACCCTGCCCCCCGAGTTTCGCAGTCTGCGGCGAGGACGCCGCAGACTCATCTACGCCCGGGACTACCGACCTCCATGATCGGGGCCTGAGGACGGCAGTTGGCCGACTCGCCGTCCTTACAGAAGCAGGCCGTGGCGGAGGCGTGTCGTGTGTGCCCTACACACGCCTGTCAACTCACCGAAGCGGGATAAAACCCGACCCCACCAGGCGAGGCCGCGGTGGCGGCCAAAGTCCGCCGGCAACCCTGGGGTTATCCTTTCGAGGGCTTACCCGGGGTGCCCGGCAACGGACACTTGGGGAGGACACCGTGCGGTTTTAGTCGCGACACGACATAACCACCCCCGCTGGCCGGCGGGGGGGGTATCCGAAGGGATTTCCGCACGTTAAAAAAAAAAAAAAAAAAAGACTCCATAGCTTGGCCAATTCATGCGTGACACGTGGTTCGCGCGGTACGAGGGGCGTAAGGCAGAGGGGGTGATGAAATGTTTGTGCGGGACGTGGTAACCTGACGGCCTTCAAGTTTCAAGTTTCATCCCCCCACTGTGTTACGACCCTAATTCCGCGCGAACCATGGAAACAATAAATAAATATTTATTTCTCCTTACAAAAAACAAGAAGACATACCATAGAGCTACAGGAAATACAATGATAAAAGCGAAAGTAATGCTCCTAATTCATGGTGCATTTTCTTTTGTAAAGAGCTGGTGTCCGATTTAGGTTAATAAAATCTGTATCACAGATCACCCAGTCCTCACCCCCTAATTGAACATATTAACAGAATACATGGATCGTGAGTATAGATAACTACGTACTTACTCATTTTAAAAAGGTCGCAGAACATGTAACGAGCAAATTGTGTGTGTGTGAGGGTGTGGGGGTGTGTGTGCATGTAAATATTTATGTGTGTGTGCGTGTGTGCGCACTCTGATGTGTTAGTGCATGTGTGTAGGATTTTATGTTTGGGAATAAATCATAATATATTTAAATATTCGAGAAGGTAAATAGGCCATCTCTCTCAGCCCAAGTCTTGACTTGTCCTTAGAGTAACATTTCCGTAAAGGTTTAATCTAGAAAGAAGAAAGAAAAGAAAAAAAGAAAAATCTCTTTATTTTTTTGCAACACAATTTACATAACTAAGTTCAAAGCATATACTCCACATTGCACCAAAAATCTAATTTTCTTAACCAATCTCTGATAGCATACTTACATTTTTGTAATGAGATTGTATAAATACATAATACCCTATTTATGTTGTTATATAAATTACAGCAACCGCGGTAGCCTAGTGGTATGGGTAATGGACTGCTAAGACGAGGTCTCGGGTTCGATCCCAGGTTTTACCATGGCACACACCAATGACTTTTCGATGCTTTTCGAAGTTAGGTGTGTATTTATCGCAGGTTTATAAGTGCGCGGTTAATGGCAATAGGCTCGCCCATCTATTACATTGGGACCTAAACATAAACTGGCGAAATGTGGGTACTAGCACCTCTGCCTACCCCTTCGGGGATATAGGCGTGAGTTTATGTTATGTTATGTTAAATTACAGCTTTGGCAGCCAAAGAACAGATGGGAAAAGCTTGCTAAGCACTGATTTTATACAAACTCTGTCTCTTCTGCGTTTTTTATTACATTTTGCCAAGTTATAAAACCTGGATTTCTTTTCTTAAGGAACATAAATTTATTATTTACTAGCTGACTCGGCAGAATTCGTACTGCCTCAATCGATAACAACTTCCATATTTATTCACCTTTTAAACCTTCTCTGGACCTCCACAAATAATTCAAGACGAAAATTAGCCAAATCGGTCCAGCCGTTCTCGAGTTTTAGCGAGACTAACGAACAGCAATTCATTTATATATATATAGAAGATTTGTTGGGTATTAACGGCCAGGCAGACAAACGTAGGTCAAATTTTATTATAATTGTATTATGACATTTCGGTTAGAGCAAAACTTATTACAAGACACTTGGTATTTAAAATGTCTTCCGACATCAGTGCACAATACTATTCACACGATTTGTATCCATGTTTGTACCTAAACTCACCACAAATTCATTAGCAATTCCTCATTTGGTCCCGTTCCTAGAGGCATCTCGAATTCTGCATACATTTACGTTCGAGATCAAAACCACAAGCTGACGTACGTACCCCTCGGGTAACGAACAAATATTACGACCATATAAATAATATTGGGAAAATTCCGATGACTCTAAACTGTAGGTGATAAGACATAATAACATAACATAACATAAAATGCGGCGATAGCTCAGTGGTGTACGTAACGGACTGCTGAGACGAGGTCTCGAGTTCGGTACCCAGTGGCTCCGGGCACACACCTCTGACTTTTTGTAGTTATGTGTGTAAAAAGAAATGTTAATTATCGCTCGCTTAGTAATGTGCCCGATAGATGGCAATAGGCTCGCCCCCTATTACATTGGGACCTAAACATAACTGGCGAATCGTGGGTGTGTAATACACCTCTGCCTACCTCTTCGGGGATACAGGCGTGAAGTTGTGTTATGTTATGTACGAAAAGTTAACTATGAAAAGTCAGAGGTGTGTGCCCGGGGCGAATGGGGATAGAACTCGAGACCACGTCTCAGTAGTCCGTTACATACGCCACTGGGCTATCGCCACTACAAGCGATAATGCTTTAGTATATTATAAATGAAATACAATATATGATGATGATGAGGATGAATACTAAGTTATAAGTGCGAAACCTTATAGATATTGTTTCATAACCACACAGAAATAGCAGCTGAGCGAAGCATTTTCTTACATATAGTAGTTAAAGATAGCAATAAACGATGTTCACAAAACATTTCAAACATTTTTATACCTCGTTTCGTCGGTAAATCTTAGGTTTTATTGGAAAAATTGAGGCAATCTCTGCTTGATTTTGTATTTCCTTTTCCTGTTACGTCCTGCCACATACCGGGTACTAGATGGTTCCCCAGCAGAAGTAGGCTGGGACGGTGGGGCGACTAGCGCCCCTCCCCCAAATCGAGGCAAGACGGGACCACCGTGGCTCCCAAACCCGAGGAGTCCATCTCGTAACCGGAGATGGCCCAAGGTCAGTCGGGGTGCAAGGGATATGCTTTATAAGCAACCTTACACCCGGCGTCTGAAGACCCGAGACGGCGTGCGGTTTTAGTCGGTTTAAGCCCGACATAACTGCCCCCGCTGACCGGCGGGGGGGTATCCGAGGAAAAAAAATAAAGGGTTACTAGATGGTTTAAGATTAATAACACACACGAAATGCCATGAAAATTGCTTCTACTGTTTGAGAGACGTTCAGTGAAATACATTCATGCAGAAAGTTTTTACATATAAAGATAAATACAACATAATTAAAATAAACACAAAAAGATACAACAGTAAAAGTATATGAAAGAAAAATTTCAAGTGTTCCTTCATGCAGTCGTATTTAACTTATAACTTGTACCAATCGCTCCATATCCCCAGGCAAGCAAGAGCTGTATCCATCACGCGTTGAGTGCTGCCCCCGGGGATCTGATCAACGACTCACCTCCTGCCGACTTTGATTCAAAGCCTCAATGTTTCGCTTCGTATGAGTCCACCTCAATTGAAACCCTTCTTTGTTTGCAAACCAATTGATATTTGAAGTAAATACGACTAGTGATATTGGGAGCTTAGATTTAGTTAATTATGATTTGTAGATTGGTGCAAGTTTTTCTAAGTGAAACGTGCTGTGGAATAATCTTTACTTAAAATTTTGATATTGAGGTCTCTTTTAAAAAACCGGCCAAGTGTGAATGGGACTCGCCCATGAAGGGTTCCGTAGCAGAAAGTAACATGTTTTATATTTGAGTTGATTGAATGAAAAGTAAATTTCGGTTTACTATTTATGACGTACCAGATCTCGTACAAACCAATTTTCGGTGGAAGTTTACATAGTAATGTACATCATATTTTATTTAGTTTTATCATTTTCTTATTTTAGAAGTTACAGGAGGGGGGGGGGGATCATGTTACCACTTTGGAAGTGTCTCTCGCGCAAACTATTCAGTTTAGAAAAAAATGATATTAGAAACCTCATTATCACTTTTGAAGACCTATCCATAGATCCCACACGTCTGGGTTTGACGAAAATTTTTTTTTGTGTTTCAGTTCTAAGTGTGGGGAACACCCAAAATGTATGGTTTTTTTTCTATTTTTGTGTGAAAATCTTAATGCGGTTCACAGAATACGTCTACTTACCAAGTTTCAACAGCATAGTTCTTATAGTTTCGGAAAAAAAGGGCTTTGACATACAGAAGGACAAACAGGCAGATATGACGAATCTATAAGGGTTCCGTCGATTGCCATTTGGCTACGGAACCCTAAAAATGTGCTTCTGGGGTCAAAAATACATAAGATCTATCTAAAATAAAATCTAGTAAATATATTGATAGGTTCAATATATTTACTTTTATGAAACTAAGAAGAAACCTACCCAATCGAGATCTATTCAGATTCTCATTGTAGGTGTAGACGGGGAATTACGGTGACCACCGGTAGGGTGAGAATTTCACTTTGACCCATAGCCTCATCATCAGCATCTTCGGTTCGATTTATAACGCAGACACTACTACAATAGAAAACCTACTTAATATAATCTCAATATTTCCTGCAAAATATAATCTCAATATTTCCTGCAACACACTTTATACATTGGCACACAGCTTTGCACGATCAATATTTAACTATATAGGTACATACATTGATCCCCCAAACCGGGGCAAGACGGGGACACCGTGATTCCCAAACCCCGGGGGGCCATCTCGAAACCGGAGATGGCCCAGGGTCAGTCGGGGTGCGAGGGATATGCTCTATGGGCAACCTTACACCCTGGCGTCTTAAGACCCGAGACGGCGTTCGGTTTTAGTCGGTTCAAGCCCGACATACCGCACGAAAAAAAAAAGGTACATACATTGAAATAAAATTATTTTTAATGGATTCGATACGGATTCATTTAGTGATATTTTAATATTTACACTGATTCTGACGTTTCGGTTGCTTTTAGCAGCCATGGTCACGGGGAGACTAAAGATGGTGGTTGCCTTATAGTTTGAAGTGTAAGTTATCTCAAAGTAACCGAACTACGTTTATTGTTTGGTGTTACTATTTACGCAGCTTCCGACAATATCATACATACTTATATATCCTCCTATCTGTCTCTCTTTGGGGTAGGCAGAGACAACAGCACGCTGCGCTGTAAAGACAGAAGCCAAATCCGCGCTACCCACGAGACTTCTCTACTGCAAATAGACCTGCTCTCTTTAAGATATACAAATTTGAACAGTGTATATGCGCTCGATAAATTTTTAACCACGTCTATTATTTAATCATTGAAGTTGGTTCTGTGATCCATAAATTCCCTGTTCTACTTATCTGATCCATAGTGTGTGAAACTGGCCTAATTTGGTCACTTTATCTCACAATACCGCTTGGTATAAATAATTCAGTGAATGAATTAGAACACTGAATTACGATACTCTATAATCACGTACCTTTTTTTTCGTGAGGAAATCTCTTCGGATACCCCCCCGCCGGCCAGCGGGGGTGGTTATGTCGGGCGTGAACCGATTAAAACCACTAACTAATTGTACTAACAAGAATTAAAAGCCTTGATTACAGTGAAGCTAGCCTCCGTGGCGTGGCGGTATTGAAAGCGGCCGCTGCGCAGGAGGCGCGGGTTCGATCCCCGCTCAGTGCAAATATTTGTATGCATGAATATGAGTATTTGCATTGGTCTGGTCGTGCCTCGGAGAGCACGTTAAGATGTCGGTCCCGGTTACCATACGATACATATTCGTATGGTAACCGGGACCGTCGCTATAGGGGAAATGGGTGAAATGGCCCCCACATAGAAGGGCTGATCACCCGTCTGGTCAAACGGCGTCCCCACTGGCAGTATATGTATGTATACAGTGACGCATCTCAAAGATACGTCTGACGATACGAGTACGAGTTCAACTCGCACTTGACCAGTTTTTTTTATATTCTCACGCTTAATAATATCTCCAAGGGACAGATATTGTTCTGTGTTAAACGTCCACATTTAGTCAAGTAATTTTTTGATCCCACTAGTCTATTACCATCTACACATTTACAGACTCTGTGTTGTTACTATGAATTTTGTAAAAATAATCTCAACTTTACTGGTGGTAGAAATTTGATGACACAAATTTGTCACAAAATTCGGCCGGGTTGGTCCCACCGTGCACGATTGCAAAAACCCTCCATAGTAATCCAATTTCGGTTTGATTGCGTTCAGGGGTCAGCAAGTGCATAGCGGGGCAGGGAGATTGTGGTCACAGCACTAGTGGGACCGGCGGGTGTCACGCGGTGCTGCGACGACAATCCTCTTCTGATGAGGCCGTCAAGCTGAGTGCCACCATTGTTAACATGGTACGTGTATGTAATGGTGACCCTCTTTCCTGAGACTTTACCTTCAGCTTACCATCAGGCGAGGTGAAGTCAAATTGACGTATCCTAAATATTAAAAAAGAAAAAAAAAACTACTCAACCCAGGAATCGAATCCCAGACCTAACGATCGCACACACACATAAACACAAACGTATGCCATGGCACTAACGAGACACCCCCACTGGACTATTGAAGCGGTAAGTTATAGTATGTGTGTGTGAAAAACCCTTGACAGAATGTGCCTTTTTTTTCATACGGAAATCCCCTCGGATACCCCCCGCCGGCCAGCGGGGGCGGTTATGTCGGGCTTGAACCGACTAAAACCGCACGCCGTCTCGGGTCTGCAGACGCCGGAGTGTAAGGTTGCCCATAGAGCATATCCCTCGCACCCCGACTGACCCTGGGCCATCTCCGGATTCGAGATGGCCCCCTCGGGTTTGGGAACCACGGTGTCCCCGTCTTGCCCCGGTTTGGGGGAGGGGCGCTAGTCGCCCCACCGTCCCGGCCTGCCTCTGCTGGGGTGACAGGCGGCCTCACTGACAGAATGTGCCTTACAAGGAACACAACACGGGAGTATTTTACAGTCGTATTCCACATATATTATGTAGGTTTAGTGTACAGCGCACTAGGAAACGCCGAAGTGGAACTGAATCATATTTTCACTGCGATTTTTCTAGAAACCTGTCGTTTCTAATTTTGTTTGTTCAATGAGTGCTACACATGACATAGACATAGCATGTACACATACAAAGACAAGCTTAACTCATAGCCGAGTTTTCTTTCAGTGAAGCCCGGGGATATAGAGTGGAATAACACATGATTTTAAGGCAATCGTGTTGTACATATGACTGCCTCAGACGGAATTACAACATAATATTAAATACGTATATAAATAGAAACAAGGTTTAAAATCATATATTTGTATTATTATCGGCGATAGCCCAGTGGTGTACGTAACGGACTGCCGAGACGAGGTCTCGAGTCCGATCCCCAGCCACCCCGAGCACACTTTTCATAGTGTTTTTCACACTTTTCGTAGTTATGTGTGTATCAAAAATGTTAATTATCGCTCGCATAGTAATGTGCCCGGTAGATGGCAATAGGCTTGACCCCTATTATATTGGGACCTAAATATAACTGGCGAATCGTGGGTGTGTAATACACCTCTGTCTACCCCTTCGGGGGTGAAGTTATGTATGTATATTTATATTAATTTTGATCACAAACACTTATAAACATCAAGATTAATCCTTCTACAATCTTCTCTGATTCGCAAGGCAACATTTAAAGTGTGTAAAAATATAGAATCTGGCAAGAAAAACTCACGGCCACTCTTTTTAACCGACTTCAAAAAGGATGTATATCCATCTATATTTCCGTCGTATAAGAACTGATTTAAAAAAATCTTTCCGCATTGGGTTTAGTTTAACACCAAGTTAGTTCCATATAAATTATATTATATATATATAATTATTTGTGTCCATTAGGGAGTAAAATGGAGGAAAAAAAAAAAATTACAAGCACAGTACCTTTTTTTTTTTTTTTATCGTGCGGAAATCCCTTCGGATACCCCCCCGCGTGCCAGCGGGGTCGGTTATGTCGGGCTTGAACCGACTAAAACCGCACGCCGTCTCGGGTCTACAGACGCCGGGGTGTAAGATTGCCCATAGAGCATATCCCTCGCACCCCGACTGACCCTGGGCCATCTCCGGTTTCCAGATGGCCCCCTCGGGTTTGGGAACCACGGTGTCCCCGTCTTGCCCCGGTTTGGGGGAGGGGCGCTAGTCGCCCCACCGTCCCGGCCTGCTTCTGCTGGGGTGACAGGTGGCCTCACCCGCCACCCCCAGGCCTGCGCTCATGGAGGACGGAGGTCGTGCAAGCACAGTACCTACATGAGTGTACATTATAACTCAAACATTATTAAATACGAAATAAACAGATTGAGAGAGAGAGAACAGAGTTTAGGCGAATGTCACACATTGAAATAAAACAATTTTTTACGGATTCTAATGTGATTTATTTGATGTTATGTTATATTTTACATTGATCCCGATGTTTCGGTTGCTTTTCAGCAGCTATGGTCACGGGGATCCGTTAATAATAGTTTTATTTCAATGTGTGACATTCGCGCAACTTCCGACAATATCAGATTTTAAATGTGTTTTTGGTGCTCCACTAACAGCTTCTGGACTAAACTCAACCTTGAGATGGTTGAAACTCTGGCGCAGGCTTTCTTCGGTATTGGGGGGACAGACGGCAGACGCTCCCACAAAAGCCGTGTAAGTCAAACCAAGATGAGAAGAAGAAGAAAGTGGACCCCGTGCTTTAAAGTGTAAGCCTCGGATCCAACCGGAAACCACGCTAGGATGATGATGATGATTATTATGATGAAACAGATTTTATGATAATGTGGCGGTGAATATTTCGATTGCAAAGTCAGATGCCGTGGTTTCGATTCCCGCCCAATGCAAATATTATTCTGACTGTTTCTATGTATAATTGCGACGCAATGAAAGTTTACTGTAAAATGGGTTCTATGAGAGAAAGTAATGTATCCAATTCTCTCAAAGAACCCATCTTACACGCTATACGTAGTTTGAAAAGATAGCGCTGTGTAGTTTACTCTAGAAAATAATATTATTTGTGTGTGTATTGAATGTACCTATATGATAACACAACACAATGGAATACACAGCTAGTTCAAATACAAATAAATGTTAAGATCCGGTAAGCAAAATTGACCCTATTAGCGCAGGTACTGGAATTGTGGAACTGTAGTGACGTCACCGCAATTTATTAAGTAGTAGGGTGTGTACATTAAAACTAGATTTCTCAAGCCTTCTACGTGTTAATACTACTTTTGAAGATACAGCGTGCACAGAGTTTAACTCGCTAGAGAATACAGGTGATGGTAACAACATAATTAAATAATACTACAATTAAATTAATAATACAATTGTATTGAATTAAATTTTTGTATGCTTACTTTTTTCTAGCCGCGGTAGCCTAGTGGTATGGGTAATGGACTGCTGAGACGAGGTCTCGGGTTCGATCCCAGGTTTTACCATGGCACACACCAATGACTTTTCGATGCTTTGCGAAGTTACGTGTGTATTTATCGCAGGCTTATAAGTGCCCGGTTAATGGCAATAGGCTCGCCACCTATTACATTGGGACCTAAACATAAACTGGCGAATTGTGGGTGCTAGCACCTCTGCCTACCCCTTCGGGGATATAGGCGTGAGTTTATGTTATGTTATGTTTATGTTTTTTTCTAAAGATTTAGATCGGACGTGTCTAGGTGGCTCAGTTGGTCAGAGCATTCCCCCTGTAAGGGACTGGTCTCGGGTTCAAGTCCCGTCCTAGATGTTCTCTTTTTCCGATCTAAATCTTTAGAAAAAAGTAAGCATACTAAATGCTTAAAAATTTAATTGAATTAATTAGGCGGAGTCATCAAAAAACAATGTTTAAAAATGACTGTAAAGTTATTAATTGTTTCCGTAGTTCGCAAGAATTACGGTAGATGGCTCCAACGTCGCCTTAAGACCCCAGGTTTTACCATGGCACACACCAATGACTTTTCGATGCTTTGCGAAGTTACGTGTGTATTTATCGCAGGCTTATAAGTGCCCGGTTAATGGCAATAGGCTCGCCACCTATTACATTGGGACCTAAACATAAACTGGCGAATTGTGGGTGCTAGCACCTCTGCCTACCCCTTCGGGGATATAGGCGTGAGTTTATGTTATGTTATGTTTATGTTTTTTTCTAAAGATTTAGATCGGACGTGTCTAGGTGGCTCAGTTGGTCAGAGCATTCCCCCTGTAAGGGACTGGTCGCGGGTTCAAGTCCCGTCCTAGATGTTCACTTCTTCCGATCTAAATCTTTAGAATACAATTGTATGTACCACATAATTCAATCTTAATTGAAATAAAATTCTTTTGCAATATAAACTAATTCGAAGATAATATACCTAATTATTAAGTTTATCAAACTATTCCGCTCCCCAAACTTTGTGCTGTGCCCGACAGGGTCCATAATTGTAACCTAATTTTAATTTTACAACTGTATCACATTATGGAATGCAATAAAGTTATTGAGAATGAAATTGAAATATTGGAAGATTTAATTGTAAGACCTGAAATTTTCATACGTTCAGTACAATGAATATGTCTAACTAAATGAATTAAAGAGGGGCGCAAGGCCTTAATAATAACCGTACGCATGCAATATCCCTGGTGTCGCAAACGTACGCAACCTACCCACTAACTGTATACTCATAAAAAGCTTTCAAAATAGGAGAAAAAGGTGATTTAGATATATTATTTTTAGTCTAATTACTCTTTTTTTTATCACGAGAAGTAATTCAAATATGGCGTCATATTTTAAGGATTTTGAAAATTTGAAAATCTTTCAAACGTAACATCATTACAACTTATTTCACTCAATGCTTTTTTTTTTATACCACTAAGGTGGCAGACAAGCACACGGCCCACCTGATCTGAAGTGGTTACCGCGGCCTATGGACGTGTGCAACACCAGTGGCGTCACACTCACGCTGCCAACCCTGTAAAGGAAAAGGGATGGGAAAGGAGTTTGAGAGGGGATGGGAACGGAGTTTGGGAGGGGATGGGAAAGGAGTGTGGATTCCGGCACTCTCACTCACCAAACGGAACGCAACAGTTCAAATACTGTTACTTGGCGTCGATATTCTGTGAGAGTGTGGTGCTTTCCCGGTCGAGTCGGCCCATTCATGCAACGGCCAAAATTACTGTTGCTTGACTCTACCGCTAACGATTTATTCACGATCAAAATTAAATCAAAACTTATGTTCGTTCCTGTAATAAGAACAATATTCTACCAAAACTTATGAGAAAATGGAACGAACGAACTCAGGTACTTTACCTATAAGTAAGACTTGACTGCGCAATTTCATTATAATAACCTTATTACAAACATGATGTTGTTACTATAATGTAATAAATTCTATCCTTAGACCCCCGTAACGTGTGGTCACACGTGCCGTCAGTCGCGTTGACCTCCCAAACCTAATTAGATGGGTCGGAAAGACCCTTGCGTCGCACAAAAAAGTGCGCACGATTCTTATTAACGTATTCATTCGACAACTACAAATGTAGTAAAACTCGGTATTAATGGTATCTTTAATGGCTACATGGTTAATTTTATTTTTTTATCAAACTAACAACCCGCCCTCGCTTTGCTTCTGTTCATATGAGTTTTTTTTTAGTCAAGCCTAGGTCTATCGTAGATAATCTATATTTATATACTTACGAGTATAATATAACATACATAACTTCACCCCTGTATCCCCAAAGGTAGACAGAGGTATATTATACACCCACGATTCGCCAGTTATGTTTAGGTCCCAATGTAATAGGGGGCGAGCCTCTACCGGGCATGTGGCCGGGCGGGGCATCGGGCATACTAAGCAAGCGATAATCAACATTTTTAATACACACATAACTACGAAAAGTCAGAGGTGTGTGCCCGGAACGACTGGGGATCGAAAACGAGACCTCATCTCGGCAGTCCGTTAAGTACACCACTGGGCTATCGCCGCTGTATAATATAAAACTGAAGAGTTTGCTTGTTTATTTGGTTGAATGCAAAATGAAATGAAATCTCACGAACTACTGGTTCAAATTGAAAAAATATTTTTGTGTTGGAAAGCCCATATATCGAGGAACGTTATAGGCTATATATATCATCACACTACTTACCAGGAGAGCGGAGCAGTAATCATAAATATCAACAAGTCGGGCAAATATCCATACATTATTGTAAAATAATAAATACAGACATATGTATGGGACGGTGTCACGGCGAAGTATGTCACGGGTGAAGCTGTCCAATGTTTACGAAGATTACCCCAAATTATAAACAAACTCGCAATCGGGCCTCGTTCTTTATAATAAATAAATAATAAATATTCTACGACATTCTACACAGCGCTTTCTAGGCCCAAAGTAAGCATAGGATAACTAGCTTGTGTTATAGGTTCCAGAATGCGAATAAACATACTTATATACTTTTTTTGTAATATACATACATATTATACATAGAAATACCCAGACCAATGCAAATAGACATATTCATGCATACAAATATTTTTACTGAGTGGGAATCGAACCCCCCCTGTCATAGCAGTCCAAAGCACTATCGCTACGCCACAGAGACCGTCATAATAGCATAGACGTGTTGGGGTACAAACAGTTTGAATTTTTTATATTAAAATTTCCTTCTTGAAGATATGTGAACACTCGCATTATACCATTAAAGTGTAACAAGAGCCAGTTGCTGCTAACCGGTACCTGTTTGAAACCCGATCCTGCTACTAAGAGTTCTTCTATAGAAAAATCCAATAGCGATTTGCGCTTGACTTGAGATTCAAACCCGGGATAATACCTGAGAAAAATAGTGAAATAGTCACTCATTTTTTTGTTTGTTTCATACTTTATTGAATACGATAATGGTATTGCCTGCTTTAATAAGAAACCCTTACACAGCCTCATCAGAAGTTAGCTAAGTAAAAAGAAAGTAATTATTTTTTGTTAATTTTTTCGACTTCTATTTTTGCTTTAAATGTCTAAATATTTATATTTTTCTATTCAAAACCTTTTATTTGATACCCATATAAACAATAAAACATACATTTTGACCCAAAACTATGCTATTTTAATAGACCCAGTGGCGCTTACGCAATAAATGAAAATCGATTCAACCTTTTAGTAGCTATGAGAGAACATAGAAACACACCTTATTTTTACTTTACCGCAGTCAGATAAAACGATTCACTATGTCAATAGTTTATAAGCTTAAAGTGAAACAGCTGAAGCAGAAAGCAATTCCCAACAATCACTTCATTTTATGGCCCTGAAAGTAGAAACCTTACAAAATAATTTGACTCTTATTACTTAACAAATTCCTTGGATTTTGTTTGTGAAAGTTTAAACAAAGCACTAATCAGGCGCCGGACAGGCAACGAGAGAGCTCGCGTTACAAAGTGCTGATAAACTTCACAACTTGAGTGGCATAGCAAATGGGTCCAGGTTACTTTGTATTAGAGACGAGAGTAGTATTTATATTGTAAACTAATATCCTGCTATTTTTATCTGATAAAGCAAGTTATTTATCCGTTATTGCTATTTTTATCTGATGAAGCAATAGAACCATCATTATAATGATGTACACATTTTGTTATTACTTATTACAACCGCATCTCATCTACACTAATAATAATATTTAAAAAAGGAAAGATTTGTATTTTTATATGTAACGAATTAACTTAAAAACTACTGGACCGTTTTCAAAAATCTTTTGCCGTTAGAAAGCTACATTATCACTGAGTAACATAGGCTTGAATTGGAAAAAATTGAGATCCTTATAAATCCCCACTGAAACAAACCAACTCTCGAGATTTGCGCTTACCAACACATTCAGCGATTCATTTTTATATTATACATAATCTGATGCGGCAGCGGCGATAGCCTAGTGGTGTACGTGACGGACTGCTGAGACGAGGTCTCGAGTTAGATCCCCAGTCGCCCTGGGCACACACCTCTGACTTTTCGTAGTTATGTGTGTATTAAAAATGTTGATTATCGCTCGCTTAGTAATGTGCCCGGTAGATGGCAATAGGCTCGCCCCAAATTACATTGGGACCTAAAACATAACTGGTGAATCGTGGGTGTGTAATACACCTCTGCCTACCCCTTCGGGGATACAGGCGTGAAGTTATGTTATGTTATGATTCGTCACTTTTCTAATCAAATTTCCTTAGCAATAAAATAAATTATTTTAACTCTTAACTTCTGTGACTTAAAGCGACATATTCGTAGCATTACTTGTAGAGGCTTTCGTAGCCACAACTACTCTCTTTGTCCCTGGTAATGACCGAGCACGTGCCGTTGCTTAGCAACCGAGGGAGGAAAAATAACGCATTAAACAAACTGCTCTACTATACATATGGGGAAACTCTACCGTTTCAAATATAGGTTGTAGAGCGGGCAATAACAATATGACAACACATTTTTATTGCTTATGTATGATATTTACACTACAGAAATATGCAAAAGATTTGCAAGTTTCTTTTTTTGAAAATTTTCCTTCCCGAATTCTCCTGAACAAGTCTAATAATCTATTTCAGTTAAAACGGTCGGTGTGTTCTATTTCACTTGGCGGGTAAAACAAATTTTTCATTTCAAGTATTTTGCAAAAAAATAAGTTTAAAGCAAAATATTATATTTGAAACAATGTTGTTATTTCGAATTCCATTCTTATTCGAATTATACCCGCCAAGTGAAATAGAACACACCGACCGTTTTAACGCGTTTTTTCAATATTGTTATGCGTTTAAACAGTTACGTATACAGCGAAAAGACAATGTATATAATTATTATTCATATTCAGTTTGTATTTTTGTATCGTATGCATTAATATCGGTAAAGATATTAGCTTAACTAGTCGCGTAAAGGCAGTTACTAACAGAAATAACATTATTAGACCCTTGATTGTTTTACTTAACTGAACATAACCTCAAATATTGTTCCCCTTTTTTAATTAAATACTTTTTACCAAGCCGCCGGGGGGGGGGGGGTATCCGAAGGGACTTTCGCAAGAAAAAAAAATCAAAGAGTTAGTAAGATAAATCATGCCTACGGCCACAGTCTATCAGGGCACCGCTCGCCACATACAAGGAATTCATCGTCACACGTTGCAACCCGCAACATTTCGTAAAGTGAGGTATGAAATGCACTTTATTCCGCGCACCCTCAATGGCTGTGGAATGATCTCCCTGCTATGATTTTCCCAATCGACTACAATATAGGGTTCTTCAAGAAGGGTATTAGAAAGTTTTTACAGGGTCGTGAGCGCGAGTGTGATGCCCCTGGTGTTGCACACGTCCATAGGCCGCGGTAACTGCTTACTATAAGGTGGGCAATGTGCTTGTCTGCCATCTGAGTGGTATAAAAAACGGAATATCCGTTATTTTAGCTAACATTTGTGGAATGAAAAGGATCGCTTAAGGAAAGTGTCAGCTACTCAGTTATCTTTTATTAACAACGGGGAGGAAAAATGTTACACTCCACTGATTGAGAGTAAGCGTACGGGTATATTGAAAGCGTTTGTATACTTATTTTGAAAGTAAGGTTTTTAGAGACAGTCTGGCTTAAAACACGTTCTAAATGACTTTTATTATGATATTGTCGGAAGTTTACGCGGTTGTCACACGGAAATAAAACTATTTTTAACGGATTCTGTTGGTCAAACCAAGCGAAGCATTGGCACGCGCGTCAAAGAACACATAGTTGATATAAAACACCAACGCTCAAAAAGTCTGCTGTATGTGAACACGTGCAACAGGGGACCAAACGTTACTTAAGATTTGATAAACCACAGATACTAGCCAAAGAAAATCGATTCCTACCTTTTTTTTTCTTTTTTCGTGCGGAAATCGCCTCGGATAACCCCCCCGCCCGCCAGCAGGGGCGGTTATGTCGGGCTTGAACCGACTAAAACCGAACGCCGTCTCGGGTCTACAGACGCCGGGGTGTAAGGTTGCCCATAGAGCATATCCCTCGCACCCCGACTGACCCTGGGCCATCTACGGTTTCGAGATGGCCCCCTCGGGAATCGATTCCTACCTAGGATGCTCCGCGAAGCTATTGAAATAAAAAAACATCCTAATTTTAATAGAGAAGATGGTTGGAATGTACCACCAGCTTGGGACCCAGTCATTCACTTAATTAATTCCAAGAAAAGTCAAAATACAACAAGACTTCATGACACCATGAGCTCATTCTGCGTAAATAGTAACACCAACAATTAAACATAGTTCGGGTACTTTGGGAGAACTTACACTTCAAACTACAAGACAACAACCATCTTTAGTTTCCCCGTGACCATGGCTACTGAAAAGCAACCGAAACGTCGGGATCAATTTAAAATATAAAATAACATCAGACTTTTATTATGTTCACTTTTAGTGATATAATTTTCAAAATTCAATCATTTTAGACATAGGCCCATGCTTATTAGAAACAATGATCTTACAAATATGTTAGTTCTACATCTTTTTATAAATAAAAATGAATTGCTCTTCGTTAGTCTCGCTAAAATTCGGAACGGCTGGACCGATTTGGCTAATTTTAGTCTTGAATTATTTGTTGAGGTCCAGAGAAGGTTTAAATGGTGAATAAATATGGAAGTTGTTATCGATTGAGGCAGTACGAAGTCTGCCGGGTCAGCTAGTCTTTTTTTATATATAAAAATGAATTGCTGTTCGTTAGTCTCGCTAAAACTGTGAAGTAAATTACTAAATTATATTCTATTTTAATTCTGACACGTACCTTTAATTTCGTGCGGAATTCCCCTCAGATACCCCCGGAGAGTGGGGGAGGTTATGTCAGGCTCGAACGGACTAAAACCGCACGCCGTTTCAGGTCTTCAGACGCCGCGGTGTAAGGTGGCCTAGAAAGCATTTCTCTCGCACCCCGACTGACCTAGGCCATCTCCAGCTTTGAGATGGCTTCCTAGGGTTTGGGAACCACGGTGTCCCCGTCTTGCCCCCGTAAAGGAGAGGGGGCGCGCAATGCACCGCGCCGCCCCGGCCTGCTTCTGCTAGGGTTCTGACGAGTACCTTAAAACTGGATGGCAATACAACAATTTCCGTAATATCCTTTTCAATTGCTGCGTAATACCTTTAAAAACTTTCACTTAATATTTCATTACGTTAGGACAAATATAAAAAAGTCTATTTATTCTTCGCTAAAATCGCTAAAATGTGGCGATAGCCCAGTGGTGTGGCGAATCGTGGGTGCCTCTGCCGACCCCTTCGGGGATACAGGCGTGAAGTTCTGTTATGTTAAAATCGAAGATTGGAATTCAGGGTGCTCCCATTTCTACTTGTGCATTCATATTTCAAAATCTGTATTGCTTCTAAAAATATATTTATTACCTTATTATTAAATTCTTTACCTTAGTAGAAAGTAAAGTTTGGTTTTCGTTTCGATACAAATTTGTCACAAACGAACATTTAACCTCTATATTACCTGCTGGTAAGTGCTGATGTAGTCTACTATGAAACATGTTTGCCTACAAGGAACCTATTCACTCGAGACTCAAAGACTTCTGCTTTCAATACTATATACACAGACGCAGGCAGGGAATTCCACTCCTTAGCTGTACGCATAATAAATGAGTTGCCAAAACGTTTCGTGCGTATGACTAGAATATCCACCATACAGCGTGGGGTGCCGCTGTGCGTCTGTTCGTTCGTTGGTGGCAAAAGCCTGGACGTATCAAGTTGTGCAATTCTAGTTGCGAAACTTTGTTAACACTCTTCTACACTTCTGTACTAATATTATAAAGAAGTGTGGCTTGTGAGGTTATGACTTTGTAAGGGGTAATCTCTGGATCTACTAAACAGATTTTGAAAATTCTTTCACCAGTAGGAAGCCACATTACTTATGAGAATCATAGGCTGTATATTATCACGGTACTACTCAAGGGAGCGGAGCAGTAATCATAAACGTTAACAAATCCGGTAGATTCGCATACATTTAAAGGGCTGCAACGGGGCTTCAAAATACGCCACGGGCGAAGCCGGGGAGGCTAATTGTTAATATATGAACAAAAGATCTCACATATAATGTCTTGTTGCAGGTGGTACCGCGAGACCAGTGGAGGAGTGCTTCGCGACGTCCGTGACGGAGAAGGCGGCGGTCGGTACAGCCGCACACACGACGCGCTCGCCATCCGCCGGACTGAAATCACTGATGCTGGACGCTGGGCATGCCGCGCTGCCAATTCTCATGGACACCTGACCCTGAGGCTCCACCTGGCTGTTAGGGCGCATTTAACGGCACACGCTCAGCCTCATACACAGGTAGGTTTTTCATATTTTTTTATATTTAGGACACATCAATTTGACTTCACCTCGCCTGATGGTAAGCTGAAGGTAAAGTCTCAGGAAAGAGGGTCACCATTACATACACGTACCATGCCAACTATGGTGGCAATCAGCTTGACGGCCTCATCAGAAGAGGATTGTCGTCGCAGCACCGCGTGACACCCACGGGTCCCACTAGTGCTGCGACCACAATCCCCCTGCCCGGCTATGCACTTGCTGACCCCTGAATGCAATCAAACTGAAATTGGATTACTATGGAGGGTTTTTCGCAATCGTGCACGGTGGTACCTACCCGGCAGAATTTTGTGACAAATTTGTGTCACCAAATTTCTACCATCAGTATCTTATGTTAACTATCTACATTTATTCGCGGTATTGATTTGAAAGAAGTTTTCTCTCTGTTGGGGTGGGGCTCAGACGGTTCTAACCCCCACCCCAGAGAGAAAAGTTATGGGAGTGACTACCGAGTCGCTCCCATAAAAGCTAAGTCTAAATTAGGAAGAGTAAACCCTAAACAGCTAAGATGATGAAGTTGAAACCAAAACTTCACTTTGCTGACCAGGACCACTCACCTCCTTGCCATAAAATCATAAGGAAAGAAGGAGATAGGTTCTCATTTTTAAATTTTCGCGTTCCATTATATACAAATAGAAAGAAATACCCTCTGCGGCGTTGATGTGAGTGGACGTGCTACAAATCTTTATTGATATTTTTATTCATATACAGTGCAAAAAGTGGTGTTACAGTGAATAAAAGTATATACACCTAAACCTAAGTGCACAAGTGAAAAAACAGTACAAGTTTACAGTGGAAAAAACGTGTAAAACTCGTAAAATAGCATAAATAAAATTAAAACGGTCGAACAAAAATCAAAAAATTTATCCGAATTGGACTTTAAACCCATTACACGAACAAAAGAAACAGTCGAGCTCAAAATAAATCTCTATTATATACCTAACTACATAAGCTCATAAAAATACTATTCACGTATTTCAACAAATAATTCGACTGTCTTGGTGGCGTAGTGCCGATCAGCACTACCTCCGCTTGTTTGGTGAGGTCATAAGATCGATCCTGGGTTACTTGAAGAAATCTCTTTTTGAGTTTGTCTCAATTTATTAAAACAAACATTGATAGGTGATATCGAGAATCTTTACCTCTAAACTTAAAAATGGCTATATGCGCAGGATGCAAACAACATCTACAAGGCAAAGGATGCTTAGTCTGCGCATTCTGTAAGAGCGCGTACGACTTGGAGTGTGCGAATGTCACCAAAGAGCGCTTCACTACAATGACAATTGAGCTCAAAAAGGCATGGAAATGCCAAGCCTGCCGCTGTAAAATGCCTAAGGTAAATAATGCAAATACACCTATACGACAACAAGAACCTGAGACGTCTCTAATACTAAACACACCCACAGAGGAAAGAAATAATATCACTTTAAGGAAAAGAGTCACGAACACAAAATGCATTAGTATGGACTCTGACGACCTAAGTATATTGGGAGACACATTACAGACTGAAGAAAGAGACATGACTTCGGAAACAAATGCACAACCAACACTCATGCTTCAAAATTTGAATAAGATCATTGTACAACGCCTGAAGGAAAACAATAATATAATAATAACAGAACTTCAATATACAATACAAACTGAGATCAAAAAGGCCGTCAGTCAATTAAGAGAAGACGTAGAAAAAAAAATTAAGTATTTATCTGGACAAAACGAGCAAAGAATAAAAGATATGGAGTTATTAAAAGACGAAATAAACAAATTAAAGACTGAGAACGAAACTTTAAAAAGAGAAATAGAAGACTTACCATCACAGAAAGCGACGTCATCCGCAACACCATATACAGATAATAATACCAAGAAGATTGTGATATACGGCTTTGCGGAATACAATAGAGAGCCGGAATACGATCTGCACGAACGACTCATACACCTCTTTAATGAAACAATGCAACTAGACCTAACTGGCTATATAGAAGAAATGTATAGAGTAGGTAGACAAACCAAATATAACCGACCGCTGGTTTTAGAATTTTTAAGTAAAAGATTGACCAGATATATAATAAAAAATAGTCACTGTTTCCAAGGAACAAACATTTATGTGTCAGAATTTTTGAGCGAAAACGACCGTAAAGAGCGATACATACTACGACAAGAAATGATGAAAGCCCGAAAGGAGGGCAAACATGCGATAATACGTAACAACAAACTTTTTATAGAGGGAAAGCAAATTAATGATATACAAAAAAAACAAATTAATCAAACCTTCCAAACAGAATCCAATCTCGAGGTTACAAATCATTCCTTTCGTAAAAACAGACCTACAATTTAAAATACTTTTTCAAAATATGCAAAGTATCTGCAACAAACAACATACTTTAGAAGCCTTTATAACAGACCACCCGATCTATGCGGCTATATGCATATCAGAATCCTGGTTAACGCATGAAAAGATAGAAACTATCCAAATCACCGATTACAAGATGGCATCCTCATATACCCGGACCAACCACAATGGCGGAGGAGTGTGCATTCTACTTCGCGAACACATACAGTATGAAAATATCCAATCTATTACTAATATGTCTGTAGAGTATGTTATAGAGGTGTGTGCATGCGAGTTACCACTAGAAAATTTATTGTTGTTGTCTTTGTATTGGAATGGACGAGAGGAAGAAACGTTTACAAGTAAACTAAAAGAAATATTAAAATATATAAACAATAAATACTCGACATCAAATGTAATTATAGGTGGAGATTTCAATATTAATTATTTAGAAAAAACGACAAAAATTAATATCTTTTTCGACCTCATGCTAGAATATAATTTCACACAACACATAAACCACCCCACACGCATCACGCAAACTACTTCAAAATGTATAGACCTAATTTTCACAAATTTTAACAGCATTAAATTTTATACAACTGTAGAAAAATTAGGCTTTTCTGACCACAATGGAACTAGCATTAATCTTGAACTACCACAGCAAACAAAACAAATTAGATGGTATACAAAAATGAGAATATTTAGTGAGGCAAATATGGAAAAATTCAAAAATAAACTTAATGAGCAAAACTGGCACAGCATTTTGTCAAATAACAGAGATATTAATGAGAACTATAATGCATTCAAAGACACGCTAACAAGTATACTTAACATATGTATGCCAGTACAAAAAATGAAGCTAAAAAAACGATTTAGAAAATATTGGCTAACAGTGGGTATTAGGCTTTCTTGTAGAAATAAACGACTCCTCAAATTGCTCACACAACAAACAAATAATCCAATACTAAAATCTTATTATAAAAACTATGAAAAAATATTAAAAAAAGTAGTCATAACATCGAAAAAACTTCACTATAAAAATAAAATAATAAAATCTAATAATAAAACTAAAGCAATGTGGAGTATGATAAATGAGCGAACCAACAAAAAAACAAAAAAACAAAATCAGAATATACAATTAAAAATTCACAATAGCCTTACATGTGAGCCCAAACAGATAGCTGAGTACTTTAATTATTTTTTTGCGTCAATTGGGAATACAGCCACCCTTAGATCAGGTAGAGAGTCAAATAGAACATCAGTACTTTACTCCACTGAAAACACTATGTTTCTCAGTCCTGTAGAGCCTTACGAAATCATTACAATTCTGAGAAACTTAAGTAATAAGATGAGCCATGGCTTCGACGAGTTTCCACCCAGCCTCTATAGATTCTGTGCTAAAGAGCTAACATTGCCATTCTACATATTGGTGAACCAGTCGTTTGAAGAGGGCACTGTTCCTGACCAACTAAAACTCGCTGTCATAAAACCGGTTCACAAAAAAGACTCGAAAACCCAGCCTAGCAATTATCGACCGATTGCTCTACTGCCAACTGCCTCGAAGATCTTCGAAAAGGCGATGTGTAATAGGATATATTCCTTCTGTGAGAAATTCCAGATATTCGACGAAAGCCAAAACGGCTTCCGTAAAAATAGATCAACAACCTTAGCTGTCTATAAGTACATACAGGAGGCTCTAAATATTATAAATAACAAAAAATATGCAGTAGGAGTACTACTTGATATGACTAAGGCCTACGACAAAGTACAGTTTAATATTCTACTGGGTAAACTATACGGAATAGGTATAAGGGGACAAGCTCACAAGTGGCTCACATCATATCTAACAGACAGGAAACAACTGGTAGAGATTGAATCCTTTAACGAGAATACTAACCAAATAGAAAAAAATTGTTCCAGCGAACTAGAAGTAAAGGCCTCAATACCGCAGGGTAGCGTGATAGGGTGCTTACTATTCCTCATCTACATCAACGATTTGCCTAAAGCTATTGAGGGACCATGTGTACTGTTTGCGGATGACATTTCTTTGCTTATCACATGTGAAAGTAACTTAAACCTAAAAGAGAAATTAAATGCTATTTTGAAGAAAACATCATCTTGGATGGCTGAGCATAATTTAGAGATTAACTATACAAAGACAAAAATAATAACCTTCCACCCTCACCAAAAGCCACCAATAGATATAAATTTCAATTATGAGAACATAAAATTAGAAGCTGTTAGGGAATTCAACTTGCTTGGTTTAACCATAGATACTCATATAACTTGGAAGCCGCATGTCAAAAAGGTGAGAGCCAAAATAGCAAGGTTTTCTTATGCCCTACGGGAAGTCAAAAAGACAACTGACTTGGCGACTGCTTTGGTTACCTACTATGCCTATGCATACTCTTGGCTGACCTATGGTATCATTTTGTGGGGAAACAGTAAAGATGCGCCTACTATATTTACTCAACAAAAAAAACTCATAAGAATATTAGTAAATATAGAACAAACAGACACTTGCAAACCCCATTTCCAGAAACTAAAAATATTAACATTGCCATGCATTTATATTTTGGAAGTATGTAAATTTGTCCGTAAATACCCAGAACACTACACTACACGCGAAAACATACAAACTAGGTATACACTGAGACACAAAAATAGACTAAACCTACCTACCTCCAAACTCGAAATGCATTCTTCTGGTCCTTTGGTCATGTCAATAAAAATTTATAATAAGTTACCCGAGCCCATAAAAAATGAAGAAAAGTTTTGCAGTTTTGTTAACAAATTAAAAAACTTTCTACTAATTAAAAGCTATTACAGTATACAAGAATACTTTGATGATAAAAGTTGAAATTAATTTACATAAAATTATATAAAATTATTGAATGTTTAATAAGACATCTGAAATAATATCTACACAAAATACACCTAATAAATAAAATGAATAATATAATCAATTCATAATGACATTAAATAACTTACATGGACGCCAATTTATTATTACTAGGACATAGAATTATTAATGATTGATAAACCATTGACATTGGATGGAGACAATTCATGTCTATATACCTACTAAAAACGGAGTATGTAATGGATTAAACGTTCACATCTAATAATGACATTTTAGTGTTTTGTATTTGACATCTAATGTTGAGATTTTTGTTTTCGTATTGACATCTAATATTGACATTTTTGTATTCTGTATCGACATCTATAATAGTATTGACATTTTGTATATTTTTTGTCTTTGTTAAAAATATTAATAAAAAATGGGAACTAAAATGTAATAAAAAACTATGTATTCGTTAATGACTATGTATAACAAATATGTATCTGCATGAATGATATAAATGGACATAGAACAATAATTTGTTATTAATATTTCGTTTATTTGAATACTATTGTCAAATAATATTTTATAAAACACTAAATCATCTACTCACATCATCACATCATACAGGATATAATATATAGGAATAAAATTAAGATTGTTACAATTAATTAATGAAAACAAATAGATAAATAATAATAATATCCAAAATTAAATTATGGATGCGAAACTGTGTACAACAGAAAATTCTCCCTCTCTCCAAACATTGTGCTGTGCCCGACAGGGTCCATAATTGTAACTAATTAATAATAACATGACATCTGTATCACATTATGGAACGCAATAAATGTATTGAGTATTGAGTATTGAGTACAATAATGTTAACGGGAATTAACGAGATCATGTATAGGTATGCCGGGGACACCGTGGTTCCCAAACCCGAGGGGGCCATCTCGAAACCGGAGATGGCCCAAGGTCAGTCGGGGTGCGAGGGATATGCTCTATGGGCAACCTTACACCCCGGTAAGGCGGGCGGGCCGGCGGGGGGGGGGGGGGTACCCGAAGGGATTTCCGCCCAAAAAAAAAAATTACCTGACATTTCGACCAGGTTACACTGTCCGTGGTCACAGGATATACAGGCCGTGGAGAGTGGAGATAGTGTATGAAAAACTAGAATTGATTTGTATAATAACAATAAATAAAAATTTACCAGAAAATGTTGGGATTTACCGTAGTTCGCGCTTTTACAGTAATATCTATAAATAATAATAAATATTCTACGTCATTCTACATATCGCTCTCTAGACCCAAAGTCAGCATAGTTTAACTAGCTTGTGTTATGGGTTCTAGAATGCGGATAAACATACTTATATGCATTTTTTTTGTAAATACATAAATATTATACATAGAAACACCCAGACCAAAGCAAATAGAAATATTTGCACTAAGCGGGAATCGAACCCGCCCCCTGTCGTAGCAGTCGAATGCACTACCGCTACGCCAAAGAGGCCGTCAGTATAACTTAAGAACAGTGAAAGGAACCATAACAAATTTCGTAAATTCTTTTAACATTAACATGTAATTGAACTTCCATCTACAAATGACGGTACCGCAATAAAGTCACCTCGTTAACTTAATATAAGTTCATTGCAATGACGTCAAATTGCCTCGGGCAAATATTAAAAGGTTTTTAATTAATGAAAACAAACAGGTATAATAACAAGAGTACGCATTACCCGGAGCGTTTAATTGGAGCTGGGGGGGCACGGACGGCGTCCGGACTGACGTCATACGAATTATTTCAGCTTCACCGATTGTAGGTCCACTCAGTACAACGAATTTACTTATCAACATTCAGAATAGTAAACAATACGGTTTTCTAATTTTAATAGGCTTGCCCACTGGCGATAGCCCAGTGGCGTACGTAACGGACTACTGAGATGAGGTCTCGAGTTCGATCCCCAATCGCCCCGGGCACACACCTCTGACTTCTCGTAGTTATGTGTGCATTAATAAATGTTAATTATCGCTCGCTTAATAATGTGCCCGGCAGATGGCAATAGGCTCGCCCCCTATCACATTGGGGCATTAAAATAACTGGCGCATCGCGGGTGTGTAATACACCTCTGCTTACCCCTTCGGGGATACAGGCGTGAAGTTATATGTTATGTTAATAAATAAATATTGTAGGATAAATTACACAACGCCATCTAGACCCAAACTCAAACAAGCAGAGCTTGTTATATGGATTCTAGAGTGCGGATAAAAATACTTAAATACTTTTTTTGTAAATAAATATATATTATACATAGAAACGCCCAGACCAATGCAAATATACATATTTGCACTGAGCGGGAATCGAACCCGTGACCTCTGAATTAGCAGTCGAACGCACTAACGCTCTGCCACAGAGGTGGTCCACATTAATATAGATATTCGGCAGCTATTGTCTGCTCTCCGTGTGTAGCTAATACAATTAAATTGGTAGCCACCATCTTGAAATCTAAAAAAAGTTGTAACAGTGTTAGGTCAGACGTTTAATTCAATGAAAGCAACTTATTTTGTATAACATTCACTTTTCTCAGACCTTTGTATAAATATTGTAGTTGAGGGCGCTCCTCTCAAATGTCTTCCAAGATTAACCCCGCTTATCCAATTAAATATTTAGGTTAGCTGCTTACACGGAAATCGGATTTTTAAAACAAGACTTTTTCGCGTTTCCGTTTGCTTTTAGAAACAAAATATTGAGAGGTGTACAACTCGTGGCTTGTTCTATTTTCGTCTGGTTGTTGCCAAAGAGAAAATATCGCTTCGATCACTGAATTCCGTATGAAGGCTATCTGAATTATGCATTGTTTGATGAAACCTGAAAATTCTAAATAAGAATCGGTTATCGGTAGGGACTGATTACAACTCAATCTATTTTTAAATTTGGTCCTAATCATATATAGCAATAAATAATAATAGACTTATTGATTTAAAAAAAAATGTCAAAGATGATTAATATACTTTTAAGCTTGGAACCTAGTCTTAAAGCATAATTATTTTGTAGGTATTAGTGGTTTATCAGTTTTAGATTGACCTATTCAATTGATATTTAATTCAAGTACATGAAGATACTTTGTGGTTCTTGTGAGATGAAGTCGAATATAACACACATTGAAACCACGACACGTTTATTGAAACCATGAACGATCTACTATCCTCTTTTTTTTACGTGCGGAATTCCCTGCGGATACCCCCCCCCCCCAGCCGGCCAGCGGGGGTGGTTATGTCGTGTCTCGACTAAAACCGCACGGTGTTCTCTCCAAGTGTCCGTTGCCGGGCACCCCGGGTAAGCCCTCGAAAGGATTACCCCAGGGTAGCCGGCGGACTTTGGCCGCCACCGTGGCCTCGCCTGGTGGGGTCGGGATTTATGCCGCTTCGGTGAGTTGGCAGGCCCTCACACGACACGCCTCCGCCACGGCCCGCTTCTGTAAGGACGGCAAGTCGGCCCCGGATCCTCAGGCCCGGATCTCGATCAGGCTACTATCCACTATCATTTGAAATAAAGCAAGGGAAGGATGTGAAGAATATTAGACATTACATTTTTTTTTCTTGAAAACTTTTAAATTAGGAAGGTAAAAATAAGTTTCTAGCCTAGCCGGACTACACACAAAACAACACGGAAACACCGGATACAGTCAAGCCTAGCTTCCTTGTTACCCTCCACCTTTTTAACCTAACCAGTTGCAAATCGGATTGTTTGAAACGTCCCGAGGTCCTTCCTAACTAGATTCTGTGAAAAATAAAATTGTTAGGACTTGTCTCTTTACGCTTTTATTTTTTTTATTTCCATTTACGATCGGTTATAGCGCCAGCTATGTTTCCATGGAATATTGTACTTATATTTTCTCTGAGATAAAATGTCAGGTTAGGACTTTCTTAGTTAAATTTTGTACGTTTTAACGACGTGTTATACGTAATACTCGAGATCCTAAGAATTCTGTGAAGTAATATTTAAGGTGTACACATTACACAGAGTAACACAGTGCGCAGATTTTGGTTCAGAAATATAAATTTCTATTTGCGTTAATACAATAAAGTTACACTTTAAAACGGCACTTCTCTTAACTTACAGGGAAAAGTTCTTGTTTTCTTCGTGTACATGATTCAGAGCTTTTTACTTTCTAACTTCGGTTTGTTAATTTTCAAATCAAACTGTTCTTTCACGACTGATGAACGTTTATAGAAACTTTTAAGAACTGCGAGTACCTGCAGTTGTTCATTATTATCTGAATTTCAATTTTGCTGTCTTTTGACACACTACACAACAATGAGCTACTGTTGGCATAGCGTGATCTTAACATTAGCGATATTACGATGATCTCTGTGGCGTAGCGGTAGAGCATTCGACTGCTAAGTCAGAGGTCGCTTGTTGGGGTGTATGTTGGGTAACCTCCTCGAGTGTCGCTCCGATTCCGATCCCGCTGCAGTCCGGGGGGAACGGAATCGGAGCGGCCGGTACACCCTGGGCGGCGGTCAATGGCTTCCCCTACATGAGGTTGGCATTGATCGTCGGCCAATACCCAACGTGGCGGGAACACATCGCTCTCCGTACTCCTCTGCTTTCAGAGGAGACAGGATGAGCGATGCTGTTAGTGGTGGAGGCCACCGTAGGGTCCTGGAGGATCCAGGGGCGGGTTGGCCCACTGCTGTCGCAGGGGCCGACGGGCACTTGTGCCGCCGCCGGAGTGAGAGGACTAGCCATCCTCTCGCGTTCCGTAATCGGCAGGTGATCAGCAACGACCTGACTGGTGGCTCCAGAAGGGTACGCTGTGAACTTACTGACCGGAGGGCTTGCCTTTATTGGCCGGCCCACGACAAGGAAAAGTCTATAACACCCGACAGCGAAGTCGTCAAAACCTATGGATACCAGCCGACCTCCATAGTATATAGGCTTATCCAGGTGCAGGGGGCTCCGCCTGGACGGACCACCCTTCCCCCATACTCGTGGGATTAGATATGGAAAATACTAACCAAAATAAAAACAAACCAGACGATACCAACAACAACGACAACCAAGGCGCGGACAAAGGAATCCGAAACGATGTAACGGAGGTAGCTGGGGGTGAAGAGGAGGTGAGGCGGGGGCCTAACTCGCGGTCTGTCAAGGCCGTCTTCACCAGACCCGCTACTCCGTTACCGACAGGTGGGGAAACGGACGCAGACATTGCGTCTGCGGCGTCGACGGCGGGTACTGACAACGAGTCAGTATCCAGCCGTATGGAGACCGAGGAGGGTCTCCGACGTAAGCGGCCTCGCTCGGGTGGACCGTCCCTTGACCGGAGCAGAAGCTCCGGACAACGGACGGTCTCCTCGAGCGAGGATGATCGGCCGGCCAAAAAAATATTGGCCACCGCGGCGTCCAGATCGATGAAGCAGCCGGTGCACGTCCCTCCACTACCCAGTGGCAGGGACCAAGGCGTCCCGGCGGCGAGGGAACTCCTCGCAGCGCTTGCCCGCATTACGGACTCCATTAAGGGGTCCAAAAATGTGTCGGGAAAAAAAAAGACGGTGGCGGAAAACGTCGCCGTCGCCAGGACGGCGCTGGAGGAGCTCCTTGGTAGGAGCGTCTCCGAGGAGGAGGTCAAGCTCAGGGCCCGGGTCACAAGCCTGGAAACTGAGCTGGCCAACTCCTTGGAGCAACAGCGGGTCCTCCGGGAGGAGGTCAGGGAACTGACCCAGATGGTCAGGGGATCCCCGGAGGCCCAGAAGGCCCCAAGAGCCCAGGAGGTGGCGGACCACCCGAGGGCTCTTGCGCCGCCAGAGGGGGCGCCTACGTCGGCGCCAAATTCGACGCCAAAGCCGGCCACAAAGTCGGCACCTAAGCCGGCGCCAAAAACAGCGCCTAGGCCGGCGCCCAATCCGCCGCCTGAGCCTGCGCCTAGCGTGGTGCAGCTCCTGGCGGCCATCGAGAGGCGGCTTGGCGTGTTAGAGGACCGGGCTTACCGTCCCCCACTGACACGGACTGCGTCTTTCGCGGCTGTTGTCAGTGGTAAGCTCGGCCCTGCCGCCCCAGTGGCCCCGACGCCACAAGGGAAGGGGAAGAAGCGCGGCACCCCCGCCCCCGCCAAAACCGCCGCTCCCGCTGCACCCGAGCGTTCTTCCAGAGGGGAGGAATGGGTGGTAGCGGGGGCCGCCAAAAAGGCGAAAAAAGCCGCCAAAAAGGCGGCTAAGAAGGCGGCAAAAGCCGCTGCGGCGAAGGCGCCGAAGAGGCTCCGCGCCCCACGCTCCACTGCCGTCGTCCTGACGGTGACGACGGAGGGTGTGGAGAAGGGCGTGGGGTACGCCCAGGTCCTGAGGCAGGTTAAAACCTCAGTGGACCTCAAGGCACTCGAGATTGAGGGGGGGCTCCGGTGCAAAACAACTCGCACCGGAGCTCGCCTCCTCGAGGTCTCCGGCGCCACCAGCGGCCCCAAAGCCGACGCCCTAGCGGCCAAGCTGAGGGAGTCGCTGGATACCGAAGCCGTCCGCGTCACCAGACCCAACAAATGCGCAGGTTTGCGCATTTCGGGTCTCGATGACGCGGCCACGACGGAGGAAGTCATCTCCGCCGTCGTGGAGGCGGGCGGCTGCCCCCGTGATCAGGTGAGAGCTGGAGAAATCCGCTTCAGCTCCACCGGTCGCGGCACAGCAGTCGTCAACTGCCCCGTCGCAGCGGCGCAAAAAATTGCGGACGAACGGAGCCTCCTCGTTGGGGGCTTCCTAAAGGCGCGGGTGCAACTCCTGCAGCCCCGCGAGACCAGGTGCTTCAGGTGCCTGGCTGTGGGGCACGTGGGAGTGCAGTGCACAGCGGGAGACACCGTGGGGGATCGGTGCTTCCGCTGCAGTCAGCCCGGGCACAAGGCCAGTGCTTGTGATGCTCCGCCGCGCTGCTACAAATGCGTAGCGGAGGGCAAAGCGGCGGAGCACCGGGCGGACAGCAGAACCTGCGCCGCCTCGAGGCCAAAGCCCCGTTCGTCCGCAACGGGTAGCGGGGGTGCCGCTCAAGAGCGGCCACATTCGAGGCGGGATGCGGAGATGGACCTCCATTAATGGACACGCCAATCCGCATCCTGCAGGCGAACATAAACCACTGCACCGGTGCTCAGGATCTTCTGTACCAGAGCATCGTGGAGTGGTCTATCAATGTGGTCGTGGTCGCTGAGCCGTACTGGGTCCACCCCGGAAGCCCGGTGGACCTGGACGGCGTAGCGACCGTCTTCGGGGGTTCCGCCGCGGACACCTCGCGCCTTGCACTCATTGCAAGGTGTAGAGGCTGCGTCGCAGCGGACTATGAGGGCTTGGCTGTCGTGGCCGTCTACTTCTCGCCAAGCCTTGACCAGTACGAGCTTGAGCTAAGGCTCGCTGAACTGGACATTGTTCTCGCTGCGTGCCGTCCTCGTCCTGTCTTGGTCCTGGGAGACTTCAACTCCTGGTCTCAGGCCTGGGGCTCCCGGGAAACCAATGACAAGGGGCGAGTACTGGAGGACTGGGCCAACACCCGTGGTCTAGAAGTCCTCAACCGGGGGAGTGTCGCCACCTGGGAGCGGCGGGGGCTCAGTTCGGTCGTGGATGTCGCATTCGCGACCCCTGCTCTCGCCCGCCGCGTCCAGGGTTGGCGCGTGGTGGAGGAGGAGGAGACGGATTCCGACCATAAGTATATTCGGTTCAACGTCTCCCCTCCAACTAACCTGCCGCCGACAATCGCGAATCCCCCGGATCCACGTTGGGCGCTCAGACGCCTGGATCGGGAGGCTCTCCTGGAGGCATCAATAGTGCAGGCCTGGATTCCGTCACTGGCCAGGCCTGCCGATGTCGACGCAGAGGCGGAATGGTTCAGGAGAGCCATGTCGCATATCTGTGATGCGGCGATGCCTAGGGTTAAGCCCGGCCCGGCAAAGAAACAGGTGTACTGGTGGTCAGCGGAGCTCGCACAGCTGCGAGCAGCGTGCGTGACCGCTCGCCGCCAGTACACCAGGTTTCGCCGGAGGCGTCGCCGCCCAGACGATGCGGCAGCCCGAGAGGCGGAGCTGTATGAGGCGTACAAGGGGGCCAAGAGGACCCTCCAGGAAGCCATTAAGCAGGCCAAACGGCGGGCCCGCGAAGAGCTGCTGGAGTCTCTGGAGCAGAACCCATGGGGGCGTCCTTACCTTGCGGTCAGGGGCAAAATCCGCCCAAGGGCGCCCCTACTGACCCAGAGCCTCCAGCCGGAGCGGCTGGAGGGGATACTGGGCTCCTTGTTCCCAGCGAGAGCGGAGGAGCATATCCCTCCGCGTATGGCTCCGCCTCAGGCGCCTGACGCTGATAATAGCGAGAGCGATGTGCCCGAAGTCAGGGAGAGTGAACTGGGGGTAGCAGTGCTCCGGCTTAAAGCCCGGAAATGCACTGCCCCCGGACCCGACGGCATTCCAGGCCGAGCATGGGTCCTGGCCCTGGAGGAACTAGGGCCTCGACTGGTGGCGCTCTTTAGCGCATGCCTCGAAAGGGGCCAGTTTCCAAAGGCTTGGAAGACGGGGAAACTGGTCCTTATCCGGAAGGCGGGGCGGCCGGCGGACCAGCCATCCGGTTACCGGCCGATCGTGTTGCTCGACGAGGTGTGCAAGCTCTTTGAGCGGATTATTGCAGAGCGCCTCGTCGAGCATCTCACGAACGTGGGGCCAGATCTGGCGGACAACCAGTTCGGTTTCCGCCGGGGGCGCTCCACCGTGGAAGCGATCATGCGCGTTAGGCGCCTGGCGGAGGAAGTAGTCTCGCGGGGTGGGGTGGTGGTGGCGGTGTCTCTTGACATCGCCAACGCCTTCAACACCCTACCCTGGAGCTGCGTTAGGGAGGCGCTCGCGTATCACGGAGTGCCTCCTTACCTCCGCCGCATTGTCGAGGCATACCTATCCGAGAGGGCCATAGTTTACCCGAGCTGGCTAGGGCCAGGGCGGCGAGAAGTGTCGTGCGGTGTTCCGCAGGGGTCGGTCCTAGGGCCACTCCTGTGGAACATCGGATACGACTGGGTGCTGCGCGGTACGTTGCTCGAGGGTGTCAGCATAGTGTGCTATGCTGACGACACCCTCGTTATGGCGCGGGGAGCAACGTATCGAAGCGCGGCACTGAAGGCCACGGCAGGGGTTGCTCAAGTCGTGGGTCGAATACGGCGGCTGGGACTTGAGGTGGCTCTCCATAAATCCGAGGCTATGTGTTTTCACGGGCCTCGGAGAGGACCACCTGCGGGAACCGGCATAACCGTAGGGGGCGTAAGCATCGGCATCGAGCCCACGATGAAGTACCTTGGGCTCGTACTCGATAGCCGATGGGACTTCGGACCTCATCTCCGAAGTCTGGTCCCGAAACTGAGGGGGGCTGCGGCCGCGCTATCGCGGCTGATGCCCAACGTTAAGGGACCCAACGCCCCCACTAGGAGACTGTACCTGGGGATCGTGGGAAGCATGGCCCTATACGGGGCCCCCGTATGGGCGGAGACTCTGGCGGCCCGCAACGTGGCTGTTCTTAACAGCCCGTTAAAGGCGATGGCCGTCAGAGTCATCAGGGGGTATCGCACGATCTCCGTCGAGGCGGCATGTCTCCTAGCTGGGACCCCTCCATGGGACCTGGAAGCGAGAGCCCTTGCGCTGCTGTACCAGCGGCGCAAGGAGGCCCTGGAGCGGGGCCATAGGCCGGAGCCCCGAGAAATCAGGGCTCAGCGGTCCCTGCTCCGCCAGGAACTCATGGAGACATGGAGGGTGCGACTTGAGCACCCAAGGTGGGGGGAATCCACCATTGCGGCGGTGAGACCGATCATGAAGGAGTGGTTGGAGAGGGACCATGGGGACCTCTCCTACCGGATGTGCCAGATGGTTACCGGACACGGGTGTTTCGGTAAGTATCTGTGGCGCATCCACCGGGAGACAACGCCGCAGTGCCAGCACTGCGAGGATCCTGGCGAAGACACGGCGCTCCACACGTTGGTGGAGTGCCCTGCGTGGGCGAGTCAACGCCGGGATCTCGTTGCGGTCCTGGGCGTGGACGTTCTCTCGTTGGAGACCATGGTGAGGGCCGTGGTCTCCGACGGGAGCAAGTGGCACGCCGCCGCCTCTTTCTGCGAGCAGGTAATGCGCGCGAAAGAGACGGCGGAGAGGGAGCGGGAAAGAACCCTGCCCCCCGAGTTTCGCAGTCTGCGGCGAGGACGCCGCAGACTCATCTACGCCCGGGACTACCGACCTCCATGATCGGGGCCTGAGGACGGCAGTTGGCCGACTCGCCGTCCTTACAGAAGCAGGCCGTGGCGGAGGCGTGTCGTGTGTGCCCTACACACGCCTGCCAACTCACCGAAGCGGGATAAAACCCGACCCCACCAGGCGAGGCCGCGGTGGCGGCCAAAGTCCGCCGGCAACCCTGGGGTTATCCTTTCGAGGGCTTACCCGGGGTGCCCGGCAACGGACACTTGGGGAGGACACCGTGCGGTTTTAGTCGAGACACGACATAACCACCCCCGCAGGCCGGCGAGGGGGTATCCGAAGGGATTTCCGCACGTAAAAAAAAAAAAAAAAAAAAAAAAGAGGTCGCTTGTTCGATTCCCGCTCATTGCAAATATGTATATTCGCATTAGTCTGGGTGTTTATATGTATAATATGTATTTACACACTATTTACATTTATTACACTATTTGCACTATTTACACTATTTACACTATTTACACTATTTACATTTAGAAACACCCAGACCAATGCAAATAGACATATTCATAAATATAAATATTTGCACTGAGCGGGAACCGAACACGCGACCACGCTACGTCACAGAGGCCGTCAATATAGTAATACTTGTAATCAACACTCCCGCTAATCGTACATTATAAGGCAAGTTGGTCCTCTGTTTGCGTTGGGTCGCGTTCTATACGTCTTTTCTCACTACTGCTATCCAGGTAAGCTGGCTTTCATTGCCTACTAGCAAACCACCCTCGCTTGGCTTCGGTTCATGAGTTTTTTTACTCATACCTATTGATACTGTTTACATATAATATATAGCTTATGTCCATCGAGGATAAAGTACCTTTCAAATGATGAAATATTTTTTCAATAGTGCAATGTGTTTCCGAAGATTATCCCAAAGATATAAACAAAACTAATTGTTTTTCTTAAAATAACATAACACATAACATAACATGACATAAACTCACGCCTATATCCCCGAAAGGGTAGGCAGAGGTGCTAGCACCCACATTTCGGCAGTTTATGTTTAGGTCCCAATGTAATAGGTGGCGAGCCTATTGCCATTAACCGGGCACTTATAAACCTGCGATAAATACACACATAACTTCTAAAAGCATCGAAAAGTCATTGGTGTGTGCCATGGTAAAACCTGGGATCGAACCCGAGACCTCGTCTCAGCAGTCCATTACCCATATCACTAGGCTACCGCGGCTTTTTTAAAATAACAATAATTTAAAAAATGTAAATATAGAGTAAATACTAGGAATTAAGTGCAGGGTGCGACTGAAATAAATTGAGCTGACCGAGCAGGACTCTTACTTGAAAATAAGACATCTTACTACGGTCGCGCGCTCGTCAAACTGTTATTCGGTGATTATTCCTCGATGGTATATCGGATACGAACCATCTCGCTTCAAAACACTCCTCAGTGTCCACACTATCACCGTGGTAAATTTGGTCAAGATCGCGCGAGTGGTTACGGAGGAGTTCAGTCACCAACAAACGGCTATGCCGCATATAAGAGCAATAAGGCGTGAAACGTAGTCCTAGTCATTCTATTATATTTTTAAGGCGAAAAACGCACTCTTTCACCACATATTTAACAATTTTGTTATCCGACTGTTACTTGGTTAACGTCTCGTCAGCCGTTAAATGACGGGAGTCAGGCTACACGTATATAGGCTTATGTTGCAGCTAAAGAAGGGATTTAACGCGGTAACTACTAGGCCTGTAGACAAAGTGACATTCTACTAGTGGAATCCCTTCGAAGTGAACCGTCAAAAGACCGACATGTACGGGAGTGACATTATTTGTTAATGCTTTCAGCATTACTTGAAGTAACTTTTAAACCATCTAACTACTGGAATAGTAGTAAAATAATTCAACAATAATTGGACAGTTAAACCTCTTAATATTTCCCCATAAATTCTAAGTGTGACCTATTTGACTGTAAGCTAATAAATAAATAAATAAATATTCTACGACATTCTACACAGCGCTTTCTAGACCCACAGTAAGCATAGTTTAACTAGCTTGTGTTATGGGCTCTAGAATGCGGATAAACATACTTGTATACTTTTTTTGTAAATACATACATATTATACATAGATACACCCAGACTAAAGCAAATAGACATATTCATGCGGCTTCTGTGGCGTAGCGGTAGTGCATTCGAATGCTACGTCAGGGGGCGCGGGTTCGATTCCCGCTCAGTGCAAATATTTGTATGCCTAAATATGTCTATTTGCATTGGTCTGGGTGTTTCTATGTATAATATTCTTACTGTGGGTCTAGAAATCGCTGTGTAGAATGTCGTAGAATATTTATATTTATTTATTTATTATACAAATATTTACACTGAGCGGGAATCGAACCCGCGCCCCATGTCGTAGCAGTCGAATGCACTACCGCTAAGTCACAGAGATCCATTAAAACAATATTAATTATCGTTTCAACCTAGCAAATAACCATACGTTCGGTCCATACGTACAGTCACAACTATCGCTGACGAGAATAGGCCCATATTTGGTACAATCATAAAACGAACGCTACAACAGTAAACAACTGCATGATAGCTGATTATTACGCTCGGCTCACCAAATAATTACATTCCTCGTTGTGTCCCGACTGGTGTTAGTAATGTTTGATATTAGCTGTACGATGGAGTTGCAATTCGGCATACATAAACTAACACTGGTGTTAATGTATAACTGTTTCAAAATATATTTTTCACTCCTCTTGCTCAAAAAGACCGTCATGGTGGCGTACCAGAGCGGAGAAAAAATAGCAATTCTTCCCCTAGGGGAAAAAGTTTTTTTATTTTTTATTTTTGTGTGCCAAATGACAATGAGCCTACAAAAACGAAAAAGTCTTTAGTCATAAGTAGAATAATCATGAATAAAGACTCGACTTATTACTGTTTCATAAAAAAGAACTTCATTTTAATTTTGAAAATGGAACTAAAATCGGCGATCTCTGGTAGAATGCAACAACTCAACATTCATCTTCACAGAGGACTGAAATTAAGTTACCGAGAAAAAACATCTCGTTAAATATCCAGAATTGTACAAATTGTACATTTAATTTTTAATAAAATAAACTATATATTTCATATTGTATTGGATTGATTTATTTTCTCGCAATCGTAGTGAAAAGTATAGTGTAACACACGGCGTTAAAACCCATTAAAACTCGGTTTCTATTTACTCCCCCGCTAAAGCTCGGGAGTAAAACTACCTCGTATTTAATGGGTCATTTTAGCTCCTTGCATAACAATCTACTATATACTGCTTCAAGCACTATATAAATCAGAATAAGCAAGCGACAATCATGTAGGTAAAATGATTCTGTACTCATCAAAAAAAAAAGTCAATTTTTAGGGTTCCGTTGCCAAATGGCAAAAAACGGAACCCTTATAGATTTGTCATGTCTGTCGGTCTGTCCGTCCGTATGTCACAGCCACTTTTTTCCGAAACTATAAGAACTATGCTGTTCAGACTTGGTAAGTAGATGTATTCTATGAACCGCATTAACAGCAGTACAGACATACAGACAGTCATGACGAATCCATAAGGGTTCCGATTTTTGCCGTTTGGCTACAGAACCCTAAAAATAGCCTTACATACGCCTTATTTGAAGAACGACCATTATAATTCAAGTATTTTATACCCTTGCTATTCAGCAACAGCAATCGCCAGCAGCTATGAGCAATAACAATACCCCAGCATTTCGGATATTTCACAAACCTCACATATTTATTGTAGGCAGGATATTTGCGACATAAAATAAAATAAATGCGTTCTGATACTGTTCCGCAAACATTACCAGAATAATTACTGATAGGGTTGTCGCACATGTGATAAATAATATAATGGTACAGATATATCAAATAAATCATTTTCACATTATAATTATTTCATATTATAAATTAGCAAGTTATGGTCTTTTTCAAATAGGGTATGTCAAATATGGCTTCACTCCACCTGATGACAAGCTGAAGATAAAACCTCACGAATAAAAGTCACAAAATTAAAATACTGAAATGGAGGCCCTCAATTTGTGTATTGATCTAAACCCACTTAGGAGATTAGAATCGAATAATATAACACATTGCCAAATCGATATCAGATCTATTGCTTTTGTAGTATTCCTAAAAAGCGATGAGTCCACCAATCCCTAGTAAATCTTAATTATTGCTGGCAACCCTGAATGACATGTACCTTACTAAATATCTTTAAAATGCTGGACATTTCGTTCTTACAGCCTTGATTTAATACTGCGTGGTTACTTTTTATTCTCAAAAATAAAACAATTCACTTATAGTGTTGCAACAAAGTCAGGTATGATAACAGAGTTCGAGGGTCAAGATGAATTGGAAAAGTATTTTGAAAATTGATTTAGACATTAAATGTCGGTTATATGGATAGAGTCTTGATTTCAAAAAGTGGCCCACGTTAAAATTCTTCTTCTTCTCTCACGACTTCTCTTCCAATTTTGGTGAATGGTGCACAATATTAGGTTTAACATCCAGCATATGGAAGAAATTTTAGTATATTATAGCCACACACTTGCATGCGGCACGCAAATTTTCCTTGGCTAAAACAAAAAAAAATTGGTACACAATGCAGCCTCAAGTGCGTTTAGCCACTGACGGGAGACTGGAATGTACTAATTAAAGTCCTGAAAAATATCGTATTACAAATTACACCATTTAAATGAAGTGTTTTATTGTCGTTTGTTCAATTTAACAGAAATAACTCCATAAAGAAACATTTTTATTTTAATACACACTAAAACTAATTAACTGTTTTACGTAAACTAATATTTTTTTATGACTACAACACTCGTACGATCATACTAGCGAAGGAGAAGGCACTTCATCATTCTCATACTTAAAAAAATATTATTCTGGTAAAAGAGGACAGAATTACGCCAGCATGAATGCAGCTTATATAATATTAAATCTTTGGGAGATAAATAATAAAGATAATGCTAAGATTGAATAACACTACACTATAGATCAGCCTTTTTTTTACGTGGGGAAATCCCTTCGGATACCCCCCCGCCGGCCAAGTGTTCGTTGCCGGGCACCCCGGGTAAGCCCTTGAAAGGATAACCCCAGGGTTGCCGGCGGACTTTGGCCGCCACCGCGGCCTCACCTGGTGGGGTCGGGTTTTATCCCGCTTCGGTGAGTTGGCAGGCGTGTGAGGGCACACACGACATACCTCCGCCACGGCCTGCTTCTGTAAGAACGGCGAGTCGGCCAACTGCCATTCTAAGGCCCCGATCATGGAGGTCGGTAGTCCCGGGCGTAGATGAGTCTGCTGCGTCCTCGCCGCCTCTTGTCATCGCCAACGCCTATAGATCTGCCTAAGTATATGCTATAAAACAGATGAATACAAAATGAATACAAAAAATACAAAATTTTTGTTTATAATAAAACTACACGTAACAGGAATCTTTGGTAAAATAAAAACCAGAAACATAATGTTAGGAGCTGAGTTCACCTTGGTAATAAAATATTGCATAGCGATAGCTTTCGAAACCGCAAACTATCTGCTATTTATAAATTTGATGCCTTTGTTCATTAATTTTTGTTTTTAATTTGTTCGTTGTCTTTGGTTTCAAAGTTGCATTTCAAACAAATGATACTCCTCCGAGACCGTTTGACCGATCTCGACCAAATTTGCCACGGTGATCAAGTAGACATTACTGAGTGTCGAATATCCAGATCGGTCTTACCATCGAGGAATAATCACCGAAAAACCAAATCAATGGAAAAAGTCGACCGGTCACGTTGACCTTTTGTTGGATAGGCAAATCTCGCTACGCTTAAGTTTGGGTTGATTGCGAAGCTGGTAACCGTCCTAGTTAAAATGTATGTATCTTCTCAGTGTATCATTTAATGTTACAGTTAGTTATAGAGTAGAGGAATAAGAAAGCAATTACATTTTGAACTATCATACGCCATTCAGAATGGAGTCATTAGTTCACCCACGTTTGTTACGATCTTTATAGTTTTTTTTTACATTCGTTTTTAGGGTTCCGTAGCCAAATGGCAAAAAACTGAACCCTTATAGATTCGTCACGTCTGTCTGTCTGTCCGTATGTCACAGCCACTTTTTTCCGAAACTATAAGAAGTATGCTGTTGAAACTTGGTGAGTAGATGTATTTTGTGATTTTGTGAACCGCATTAAGATTTTCACACAGAAATAGAAAAAAAAATTGGGGGTACTTAGAACTAAAACAAAAAAAAAATTATCATCACACCTATACGTGTATCTATGGATAGGTCTTTAAAAATGATATTGATGTTTCTAATATCATTTTTTTCCTAAACTGAATAGTTTTCGCGAGAGACACTTCCAAAGTGGTAAAATGTGATGTACTACATTACCATGTAAACTTCCACTGAAAATTGGTTTGAACAAGATCTAGTTAGTAGTTTTTTTTTAATACGTCATAAATCGTACACCGCATTTTACCTTGTTTTATTTATATTTTTTTCGTGCGGAAATCCCTTCGGATACCCCCCCCCCCCCGCCGGCCAGCGGGGGCGGTTATGTCAGGCTTGAACCGACTAAAACCGCACGCTGTCTCCGGTCTACAGACGCCGGGGTGTAAGGTTGCCCATAGAGCATATCCCTCGCACCCCGACTGACCCTGGGCCATCTCCGGTTTCGAGATGGCCCCCTCAGTTTTGGGAACCACGGTGTCCCCGTCTTGCCCCGGTTTGGGGAAGGGGCGCTAGTCGCCCCACCGTCCCGGTCGGCTTCTGCTGGGGTGACAGGCGGCCTCACCTGCCACCCCCAGGCCTGCGCTCATATAGGACGGAGGTCGTTAAGCGACCTCCGGCGACTGAGTCGCCTGCGACGCGCGGCGAGGAAGTTGCGGGCTCGGCGGGCCGGGAGAGTTCTAAATCTCTCCCGGGCGCGCTCCGCCATCTCCTTCGCGAGCATTACATGCTTGCAGAAGGAGGTGGCGGCGGCCCACGCGCTCGCGCTCCGCACCATTGCCGCTATCATGCTGCCGAGCGAGAGGACTCCCACCCCGATGGCTGCCACGAGGTCACGCCTCGGCGCCTCCCACGCGCGTGCAGCCCTGAGTCCTCGCTCGCGTCGCAGTGATGACACTCAGGCGTTGGCTCCTTCCTGATCCGAAGCAGGTGGTCCCTGAAGCACCCCTTCCCTGAGACCACCTGCGTCAGTCGGTATGTGAGGCTTCCGTGTCGCCTCTCCAGCCAATCCTCCATGATGGGCCTTACCGCCGCTATTGTTTTACCTTTCATTCAATTAACTCAAATATATATATTTTTTTTAAACATTTATTTTATACTAGTTTAATACATGAAAAAGGTTAACATATTTGCATGGAAAGACAAAGTTATACATTATTATGTTACTTGCTGCTACGGCACCCTGCAACAGGCGTGATATTATGTATGTTATGTATGTATTAGTATTATATCAAGAGGCATCCTCAATCTTTATATATATATTTCTTGTGTGCGTGTGTATGTCACTGAACTCCTAGACGGCTGGACCGATTTTGATGAAATTTTTTGTGTGAGTTCAAGGGGATTCGAGGATGGTTTAGATTCACAATTTGGTCCACTGGAAAATTAACGACGTGTGTAGAGGACTACGTCTGTCGGGTCTGCTAGTAATCTATATATATATAATAAAGTCGTGTTAGTGATACTGTTTATAACTCGAGAACGGGAGAACCGATTTTAAATAGCTTTGATTTTTGGATTTCTCTCCGCCTGTACTGTACTATTCTGTTGATTTTTTTGTGGAAATCTCCACGGTTACACCACCACCGGCCAGTGAGGATAGTTATGTTGGACTCGAACCGACCAAAACCGCACGCCGTCTCGGGTCTCTAATATCAGGGTGTAAGGTGGCCACATAAGGTAAATCCCTCGCACCCCGGCTGACCCTGGGCCAACTACGACTTTCAGATGGCACCCTTGGGATACTGTGCCTATACCTACTAGCAATTACGATAATTTGTTATAGTTTAGACAGTAAATTTAGCTGCAAAATTGGGTCAAGTAAATGCTCTGGCAAATTTGAACTCTTACTTGCTGATGTACAAATCAATAATTTATGAAATGTTCACACACAGGATCTATATAATAACACCTACATTATCGAGCCCATATACATACTCGTTCACAAGAAATAAACTCAAATAATGGTTATTCCACTTTCCCAACTCCACTTCAGGTATCCAAGCGTCGGTAACTTAGTGGTTAAGGAGTCGACCCTATGATCGAGAGGCCATTACACTACCGACGTGTCCCCACTCCTAACACAAGCAATTAAGCTTAGCTGGCGGGGTTCGGGGGAATATTAGTAATTTCGGTTGCTGATATTCTTATAAAAAAATAAAAAAAAGAATCGCTGTCGACCTGTTTCTGCTTTCTGTACTTTATTATAATATTTGGATCACATACGTCGATAAATTGACGTATGTTTCTTTTAGTTTTTAATGTTCTTACGGTCACAACTGCAGCCATAAAGAATGCCTACATTATGATTCGTTTGTTAGGGTTCCGTTGCCAAATGGAAAAAACGGAATCCTTATAGATTCGTCATGTCTGTCTGTCTGTCCGTCCGTATGTCACAGCCACTTTTTTCCGAAACAATAAGAAGTATGCTGTTAAAACTTGGTAAGTAGATGTATTATCTGAACCGCATTAAGATTTTCACACAAAAATAGAAAAAAAAACAATAAACTTTGGGGGTAAAACTTAGAACTGAAACTAAAAAAATTTTTTTTCATCAAACCCATACGTCCATATCTATGGATAGGACTTCAAAAATGATATTGAGGTTTCTAATATCATCTTTTTCTAAACTGAATAGTTTGCATGAGAGACACTTCCAAAGTGGTAAAATGTGTCCCCCCCCCCCCCCTGTAACTTCTAAAATAAGAGAATGATAAAACAAAAAAAAATATATGATATACATTGCCATGTAAACTTCCAACGAAAATTGGTTTGAACGAGATCTAGTAAGTAGTTTTTTTAATACGTCATAAATCATAAACCGCAATTTACCTTTCATTCAATCAACTCAAATATTTAAAAAAATATAAAAATACATTATTATGTTACTTGGTGCTACGGAACCCTTAATGGGCGAGTCCGACTCGCACTTGGCCGCTTTTCTTTTAAAGTGTCTATGGCAGATTCGTATACGTAGTTCATCTGAAAACCAGCGCTGCGCATATCACACGGTATGCGTAGCATTTATGCTGAGATGGCGGCCATATTCGGGATCGCACGATCTGCCTAAATATTCTTAGATTGTAAGATATTTATTGTGTTAATATGTTCATTGTGCGTGTCCTGAATTAAATTTTACTCTTTCTTTCTTTCTTTCTTTCAATTTATTTCCAAACGAATGTTTGAGGCGGTGAAAAAGAAGATATCTTTATTATCTCGAAACCGGAGATGGCCCAGGGTCAGTCGGGGTGCGAGGGATATGCTCTATGGGCAACCTTACACCCCGGCGTGTTAAGTCCCGAGATGGCGTGCGGTTTTAGTCGGTTCAAGCCCGACATAACCGCCCCCGCTGGCCGGCGGGGGGATATCCGAAGGGATTTCCGCACGAAAAAAAAAAAAGTACACTTATATTACCGAGCATTAAAAAACTTCTCTAAAGAAAGTAAATAAGTGAATAATATTTTCTCGATGAAAAACTCTTATAATAAAGTTACATAGAGTTATTTCAGTTACTTTCTCTGAATGAGCTTCTATTCTATGAATGAAACAATAACCAATATAAAGTAAAAGTTTCAGAAATATTATAATAAGTCTTTACCTATGAAATTGCCGAAATTTTCTTACAAATTCATGAGTTCGTTATTCCTGTAATTTAATAGCTATTTCCATTATTTATATTTTGTTTGAAAGTTGATTTCAAGATTTTACAACTCTGTATTCAATTTTGTTTTTATTTGCCGCTTGTTAAATTAATTCGATCTTCAAAAACAGTACTTCCTAAATGCTATTCATTTTGATGATAAATTTCGTATTACTTAACAGCTGTCACTTTTCAAAAATGTAATAAAAGTTGCTGTTTGTTAGCTTAATGTTGTCTCATTCATACACAAAAAACATCATAAAATTAGGATTTGTCATTCCTAAAAAAAATGCAAAAATGTTAGTACTGAAAATTGGGTTTCCTCCAATTTCTTCAAGAAAAACGGCAATTTCATATGTAACGACCTAATATTATCATAGAGGTTTGATGGAGCGCATTTTATTTGTTTTCATTGAAGTGAAACGCTGTGGTTATATACGCATAAATAACTTTATTAGGATTATTCAATTTACAACCAGCAAACGGTGTTGGGTTGTATCACACCCATAATACAGTATTATTAAATAATATGTTGTTAGGTTTTCGTAGCCAAATGGCAAAAAACGGAACCCTTATAGATTCGTCACGGCTACGGCTGTCTGTCTGTCCGTCAGTATGTCACAGCCACTTCTTCCGAAACAATAAGAACTATGCTGTTGGAACTTAGTAAGTAGATGTATTCTGTGAACCGCATTAAGATTTTCACACAAAAATGAAAAACAAAACAATAAATTTTGGGGGTTTCCCCATACTTAGATCTGAATCTCAAAAAATGTTTTCATCATACCCATACGTGTGGGTACCCAATCTATGGATAGGTCTTCAAAAATTATATTGAGGTTTCTAATATCAATTTTTCTAAACTGAATAGTTTGCGCGATAGACACTTCCAAGGTGGTCAAATGTGTCCCCCCCATGTAACTTTTTAAATAAGAGAATGATAAAACTAAAACAATATCATGATGTAAACTTCCACCGAAAATTATTTTGAACGAGATCTAGTAAGTAGTTTTTTTTTAATACGTCATAAATCGTAAACCGCAATTTACCTTTTTTTTTGGTGCGGAAATCCCTTCGACCCGGTACCCCCGCCGGCTAGCGGGAGCGCTTGTGTTGGCCTTGAACCGACTAAAACCGCACGCCGTCTCGGGTCTAAAGATGTGTAAGGTAACCGCAATTTACCTTTCATTAAATCAACCCAAATATAATAATTAAAAAAAAAACATTATTATGTTACTTGCTGCTACGGAACCCTTCATGGGCGAGTCCGACTTGCACTTGACTGGTTTTTTGCTACTAATCAAGTCATCATCATCGTGATAGGGTTGTGTACTGATTGCATCTATTTATTTTTAATATGATTTGGGTAGTATGGTTGTCTGGTAGAGATCGCTCTTAGCAATAAGACCGCCCATTGTACCTACAATATATTTAGACTTAAGTTATTTTATATAATAATATGTGGTGTACAATAAAGAGTATTCTATCTTCTATCTATCTATCTAGTATTGTACAAGACAGCCTTATAAAGCAAACATCTCTGACGTCGTTTTTAAATCCATTACTACATTGACTAATTCCCAGTCTGCATTAAAGGCAATAATATAATCGATCTACTAGTACTACATATTATGATTGGTTCCAAAAGAATAATATAGTGCCAACCATATCCCTCGTTGGCCCATGTTGCGAATTATCAATATGTGCGCGAATTCTGGCTTTAATTAAACGGGCCTCGTAAAAGTAAATAGTAACGTATATTATTAAATAAATATTTTCCTCCTTTGGGGATGTAGGATTATATTATTACTGCTTTATATTGGCTTGTTGGTATTCTCACAGCAGAATAATGGTTATTTAGAATTTTATTCATTGACAAAAGTTAAGTGAAAAATATAAAAGTTAATTAGATTAAGTTCATCTCAAAAAAAAACTTTACATTGGGACCTTAACATAACTGGCGAATCGTGGGTGTGTAATACACCTCTGCCTATCACTTCGGGGATACAGGCGTGAAGTTATGTTATGTTATGTTATGTTATGTTATGTTCAAAAAAAAACAAAAAGACGGCGATAGCCCAGTGGCGTCCGTAACGGACTGCTGAGACGAGGTCACGAGTTCGATCCCCATTCGCCCCGGGCATACACCTCTGACTTTTCGTAGTTATGTGTGCATTAATAAATGTTAATTATCGCTCGCTTAATAATGTGCCCGGTAGATGGCAATAGACTCGCCCCCTATTACATTGGGACCTTAACATAACTGGCGAATCGTGGGTGTGTAATACACCTCTGCCTACCCCTTCGGGGATACAGGCGTGAAGTTATGTTATGTTATGTTATGTTATGTTATGTTATGTTATGTTATGTTATGTTATGTTATGTTATGTTATGTTATGTTATGTTATGTTATGTTATGTTATGTTATGTTATGTTATGTTATGTTATGTTATGTTATGTTATGTTATGTTATGTTATGTTATGTTATGTTATGTTATGTTATGTTATGTTATGTTATGTTATGTTATGTTATGTTATGTTATGTTATGTTATGTTATGTTATGTTATGTTATGTTATGTTATGTTATGTTATGTTATGTTATGTTATGTTATGTTATGTTATGTTATGTTATGTTATGTTATGTTATGTTATGTTATGTTATGTTATGTTATGTTATGTTATGTTATGTTATGTTATGTTATGTTATGTTATGTTATGTTATGTTATGTTATGTTATGTTATGTTATGTTATGTTATGTTATGTTATGTTATGTTATGTTATGTTATGTTATGTTATGTTATGTTATGTTATGTTATGTTATGTTATGTTATGTTATGTTATGTTATGTTATGTTATGTTATGTTATGTTATGTTATGTTATGTTATGTTATGTTATGTTATGTTATGTTATGTTATGTTATGTTATGTTATGTTATGTTATGTTATGTTATGTTATGTTATGTTATGTTATGTTATGTTATGTTATGTTATGTTATGTTATGTTATGTTATGTTATCTTATGTCATGTTATGTCATGTTATGTTATGTTATGTTATGTTGTTACGTTACGTTACGTTACGTTACGTTACGTTACGTTACGTTACGTTACGTTACGATAAATTACGATACGTTACGATACGTTACGTTACGTTACTTTACGTTATGTTATGTTATGTCATCTCTCGTTCGGTCAAATCTATAGAAGTGAAAATTAAAACTCAGGTTGGGATCCTTTAAATGGTAGAATGAGTTTTGGTACCACGTACGGGACTCACTCACTCCTAAGCAGGTCAGTAGCAGCAGGCGACTCAGGCGGCGAAGGTTGCTTAATGACCTCCGTCCTCCATGAGCGCAGGCCTGGGGGTGGCAGGTGAGGCCGCCTGTCACCCAAGCAAAAGCAGGCCGGGACGGTGGGGTCACTAGCGCCCCTCTCCTAAACCGGGGCAAGACGGGTCACGGGTCATAAGTAGAGTCGAATCAAAATCAAAATTTGAAACGTAAAACAAAAAACCTTCGTATATCATGATCATAATAGCGCTGGATTCAAATTTCAATTATAAGTTCTGGAGTAACTAACACCAATATTTGTGTTGGTTATAAAACCTCAAATCTATTTAAGTTGAAATGAACTATATCTTAATTGGATGAAAATATGTAAATGCACTTGTCTGAGACTGGACCGATTAATTTGTGGACAATAGGGAAATAAAGAAGGAAGGAGTGGTCATGCACATTTACTTGATTTGCTGTGGGGTTCTCGTTACAGCCCGGGCCCGGGCGAACACGGCGACACGTAGCTTTTACCGGATCCTCACCGTTCTGTTACTTCACACCACAATCAGATGATAAGCAGTCTCTAAATGTGTCTGACGCGGGATAAGCACAGGAATTACAAATAATATGAATTTCAACGAGCGCGTTACAGATTAGCGGCCATATTTCATTATATTGAGTAGACGAAGCAAGTATCGGTTGAGTATGCATGCCGGAAAGGGAAGGATGAGTGAAGCGGTCTGGGGAGGTGCCTATGACACCCACCTTATGAAAGTTGAGAGAGCACACCGAGCTATCCTGAAAGTAATGACTCGGAAGCCTCGGAGATACCCGACCACTCAGCTATATCGGGACTGCAAGGTCCTAACTGTCCGACAGCTATTCATACTACGCTCTATCCTCAGAAAACACGCAAGTGTCCCTCCCTCAGACCCTAGCAAGCGCAGGAATAACCCTTGAGCCACCATAAAACCACACTAGCAGAGCGGCAGTACTTCATTCTGAGTACCTGCCTGTACAAACAGGTTCACAAAAGACTTAATATAATAGATCTTAACAAGAATAAACTCAAATCAACCATCACTTCCTGGCTTCTCCAGTTGATCACTCTGAAACTGAATCCTTACTTAAATTCGTACACTAACAAGACTCACACCCACACACACACACAGAAATACACACACACACACACACGCACACGCACACGCACGCACGCACACACAAACAAACAAACACACACACACATGCACCTGTTAATGTTAACATACCTTGTTCCCATTTACATTACTGCGTCGATAGTATAACTGTTGAAGTGTGACTACACACCAAACTCTCTGTTATGTATCATAGATCAGCCGAACACTGCCGCTTAAAATACAGGGGTAACCCTAGTTTAAGAGGTAGGGTTAACAATAATAGTAACTAAGTACTACCTATGTTGTAATATGCTTACATCACACTATCTGATATTCTTATTTCCATTTGATATCTCATTCACTGCTCTGTAATGTTACCATGTACTCCTTATTTGTGAAATAAACATTTATTATTATTATTATTATTATTATTGAATGAATCAAACAAATGCATTCGTAATTTAATCCAGCAAAATGCCGCGAGATTTGAAAGCCAACAACTTGCATACAGTTGTTTGCTTTTCTCATTATGCACAGTTTGTTATTTATCATTATTTTGACTTTACCTAACTAAAAAATAGATTTCATCTATAAAATTTTTGGATTGAGTGCAAAGCTTCAATTCATTTTAAGCAACTTTACCTTTTCTAACGCCAACCGTTGGGTGGTGTAAATTTTATTGATACTTTTAATAATAATAATAATACCCAACCCAAGAAGCCTCTCAGTCCATCTAGGGAGGCTCGGGATTAGTGGGAAGTCAGTGGCAGCCACGAGGCAGAGAGCGGTCTTGCTTGACAATAGTCCGGCGGTTCCTCTGACAATCGTAATGCCCTGACCGACTGCTGCTTGCCTCGCTAGGGTTATCTCGCCGCCTCTCCCTTACTCTAGGATGAGGCGTGATATAACTCGATAAATAATTATAATAATAATGAATCTTTAGTTTAAACCAAGTAGTCCATATAGTGATAGTAACAAAAAAGAATCTTATCCTATTGTTAGTAAATACACATCACAGAACACAAAGTAGGTATTGTCGCGACACCAGGACACTGTCTACGTTACAGTATGCACTCGTACCCATCGTCCCAGCATCGTACTGTCCCAATTATCTGATACTGCACTCAGGATACTGTGGGAGACCTACGGAGAACAAATGCGCACCGCTTTCGGATGATGGCATTAAAACCATCAATATGTACTGCATTAATGTTTTTTCTTACAATTCCTGTGACTAGTGCTGAACGATCATTTTCGAAACTAAAATTAATAAAAGCCTATTTAAGAAACTTTATGGCACAAGACAGGCTACGTAACTTGGCTATTCTGTCTATTGAAAATTCTGTGGCCCGATCTTTGAACTTTGATGATGTTATACTTAGATACTTTTGCGGAACAAAAAGCTCGGTGAAAAGAATTTTATTAATAAAACTTTTTATTGAAATAATTGTTCTTCAAAATAAAACTTATTAGATATTTAACTAAAATGCACATAATCTTATTAATAGATTTGGGTAACTACTTACATCAGTGGTTTATTAAAATTAAATTCTAACGGGACTATTTTTACTGGGACGCCGGAGGGCCCAAGCCAAAAAATTTACCACGGGCCTCAGATGGTATAGTTACGCCACTGGCCACCGCGGATATCCCAGATGCACTGCAGTAGCGTGGTAGATCCAACCTCTTTGGATCCAACGATACCCTGAACGCATTATTATACAGAACGCGCAAAGCGCAGAAAACCTTCTGCGTATAACTAACCCACAGACTGCAGGTGTAGAATGACTGACAGTATGCTCGAAACAGTGTCAATGTGTTTAATGAAATAATTAAATAAATATTTTAGGACATATTACACAGTGCCATCTGGACACAAACTGAGCAGAGCACGTCATATGGGTTCTAGAATGCGGATAAACATACTTAGATTGTTTTTTTGGAAATAAATACATATTATACATAGAAACACCCAGACCAATGCAAATATAAATAAATAAATATTCTACGACATTCTACACAGCGCTTTCTAGTCCCAAAGTAAGCATAGTTTAACTAGCTTGTGTTATGGGTTCCAGAATGCGGATAAACATACTTATATACTTTTTTTTTGTAAATACATACATATTATACATAGAAACGCCCCGACCAATGTAAATAGACATATTCATGCATGCAAATATTTGCACTGAGCGGGAATCGAACCCGCGCCTCCAGTCGTAGCAGACGAATGCTCTACCGCTACGCCACGGAGGTCGTCTAATCTCTAATCTGACAAAAATTAAATGAACATCGTCAAACTTCTTTTTTTTTTTAATCTTTATTAAAAGAAGAGGGTTTTGTCATGATGGCAATGCCACCCTCATAGGGGATATACAGGAAGCTTATATACTATTTTTAATTGCTAAAACAAACATGCTGTACATAGTCTCTGCGCTCTTCGACAGTGGGAGCGATAATATATCGAAATATTCACCCACGTTCAGGCTATCGAACTTCAGCACTTCTCTTAAGGCTGAGCTCCGGACACATTCCATAAGAATATGGTGGATGTCTTCTATGGTGCCACAGATGGTGCACATTGGAGATTCAACTTTGCGCATCATATATGCGAAGCTGTTTAAAGGGAAGTGACCCGAGCGCAGCCTCAAAGCTGTAACAATACTGTACCTTCTCATATCGGAGCCTCCGAACCACAGGGAACGCGGTAGACTGGGTTGGATGATCTTGTACCAGATACCCTTGCTCAGTGATCGCTCATCGAAATATTCGGACCACATCTTACGGCACTCGAGTCTAACATCATGTAATAAATCGGTATAATAGGGCAGATAGTCAGTCGGTATGCCTGAATAGACTGCTCCCTTTGCCAGATGATCGACCTGTTCATTACCCGGGATCCCGATATGAGAAGGTATCCACTGAAGAACGACATTCCGGTTTTGTGTAAAACTTCTTAATACATGAGAAATGCTTGTTAGACGTTCGGAGAACCTTAACTACTATTACTGGGTATACTAAGGTGGTCTGTTGCGTTGAACGGTTGCCCGTCGTGGGCGTCCGTGCGACTTTACTGTTTCACTAATGCCTGGTACGACCATAAATCTTTATAGGTGGATACTAATCGGATGTAAACAAGTGCATCAGCATAAAACTAATAATCCAAAACTGTTGAATAGTTAATAGCATGTCCCAATTAGCGTAATAGGAGTCAGGCACGGCTATAGCAAGACACGCAGCACGCCACTGTTTTAAGTTAGAATCTAACTATTTATGTTATACTGCTGAAAGTTATTGTCACTGTCGTGTTTTTCTGCTTTGTGCCAACTTATGGTAAAGAGTTTTTTTTTTTATAAAGAATATTAGTAACCGAAATAACTGTTTCACAGAAATAACAGACAAATCACGACCCATTTGATGGGAAGTGGTTACCGCGGCCTATGGACGTGTGCAACACCAGGGGTGTCACACTCGTGCTGACGACTCTGTGAAAGCCTTCTAATGCCCTTTACTAATATTCCCTCTAACCCCTTCAGATAAGCTTAATTGCTTGTCTTAGGAGTGGGTTAACGTCGGTAGTGTGATGGCCAGGATTCGAACTCGGGACCTCTCGATCTTAGGGTCAACTCCTTAACCACTAAGCTACCGACGCTTCAAATTGTATGGGTAATATGGCATTTATATGAATTTTTAAAAATCTAATTATATTTTCTTAAACGAGGGGGAATTAAACCCGCAACCTCTTATATAGCTGTTGAATATTCTACTACCATAACCTTTTTTTTTCGTGCGGAAATCCCTTCGGATACCCCTCCGCCGGCCAGCGGTTATGTCGGGCTTGAACCGACTAAAACCGCACGCCGTCTCGGGTCTTCAGATGCCGGGGTGTAAGGTTGCCCATAGAGCATATCCCTCGCAAACTCTGCTACCATACCCTTTTTTTTTTTTCGTGCGGAAATCCCCTCGGATGCCCCCCCGCCGGCCAGCGGGGGCGGTTATGTCGGGCTTGAACCGACTAAAACCGCACGCCGACTCGGGTCTGCAGACGCCGGGGTGTAAGGTCGCCCATAGAGCACATCCCTCGCACCCCGACCGACCCTGGGCCATCTCCGGTTTCGAGATGACCCTCTCGGGTTTGGGAACCACGGTGTCCCCGTCTTGCCCTGGTTTGGGGGAGGGGCGCTAGTCGCCCCACCGTCCCGGCCTGCTTCTGCTAGGGTGACAGGCGGCCTCACTTGCCACCCCCAGGCCTGCGCTCATGGAGGACGGAGGTCTTTGAGCGACCTCCGGCGCCACTCTGCTACCATACCCACACAACAATTTAAGTCTTTCTTAATTATTTCGTTTTATTAAAATACTAAGTTATACGAATGTATTAAAAAAACCTTACATCAGTACTTTTATCTGCGCCAGTATTTATTTATGTACGGGGAAGCACCACCCTCTCACAGAATATCGACGCCAAGTAACAGTATTTGAACTGTTGCGTTCCGTTTGGTGAGTGAGAGTGCCGGAGTCCAAACTCCTTTCCCATCCCCTCCCAAACTCCTTTCCCATCCCCTCCCAAACTTCTTTCCCAACTCCTACCAAACTCCTTTCCCATACCCTTTCCTTTACAGGGTCGGCAGCGCGAGTGTGACGCCACTGGTGTTGCACACGTCCATAGGCCGCGGTAACTGCTTCCCATCAGGTGGGCCGTGTGCTTGTCTGCCACCTTAGTGGTACAAAAAAAGAACTATTCTATGGTTTCTGTGTATTACAAATGTTGATTATCGCTTAGTAATTACCCCCTATTAATCGTGGATCGTGGGTGCGTGTGTAATACACATCTGCCTACCCCTTCAGGGTACAGTGTCTTTTTAACTTTTTTACAACGAACAAATTTTTATGATATACTAATAATGATTAAAATATTCTTCAAAATTTAGGTGGTGAACAGCGGAGGCACAGCAATCATCAACTGCACCTGGGGTGGCTGGCCAGCTCCTCGCCTAGAGTGGCTCCACGACGGGATACCTTTGGGAGCTGGAGTAGCTGGAGGCAGAGTCAGGGTCCAGAATAATGGGGAACAGTTAGTGATCTCTTCAGTGCACCGATCTGATAAGGGAGTGTATCAGTGCATGGCCAGAAATGAGAGAGACTCGGCGCAGGCCAGCGCGGAGTTGAGATTAGGAGGTAAGTTTGGCAAATGAGGTTTTATTTAAATAAATTCTTAATTCAATGAACTTAGGAATAGATTTAGAATATACTGCTTCCGGGCTGTTTGGCCGTGGTCCATAGGAAATTTGTGTCCCAAACGTTTCGTCGATCACTGCAGTCAACATCTTCAGTGGTATAGGTCCGGGCGCCGACGAGTGCGGAGAACTCGCCTCAGCGTCGACTTCACTGCGACTGATGTAGAGGCCTGAGTCACTGGCGTATTTATAGGCGCAGTTGGAGGGGGGGGGGGGCGGAAGCCGTATATTCTACATGCAACGCCGGCCGTGAAAGCCTTAAGTTGAATTGGATGCCATCAACTCACAGGCCGCTCCTATTCTGTATGAGGAGTGTTACCGGATCAAGTCCTGTTTTATGTGTCGACTTTGCGGTTTACTAAATTGCTATGTTATAAAACATGTAATGAAGCAGTAGTTAAAACTGCCCTAACAACAAAAACAAGCATGTTTACGACGATCGCTGAAAAAATTTTTTTTGTTGTGTAACCTGTTGAGAGTAAAGCACCTCAACTTACTTACTGAAATGGTTAGGAGCCAGGATCTGATAGCCAATAGCACTTTGCCGTCAGTCTGTGGTATACTTACAACCATGCTGATTGGAACCGCTACATCGCCAGATTGAATATATTATACTCTTTATGCAGATACGGCGCCAGAACTCCAGTACACGTTCATTGAACAGGTACTGAGAGCGGGTCAGGTGGTTACTCTCAAGTGTTCAGCCGCTGGTTCACCTCGGCCCCAGTTCACTTGGATGCTGGACGGACAACCCCTCAATGCGATGGCCAGAGGTCATAGGTAATATCACCTTTTTTTGTCACAACTTTAACATTACACCTGCTTCGTAAGTATTTATTTATTTATTTTTTTATTCTTTTTGTACACACAAGAAAATGATAATGACATAAACACAATTTAAAAAAAAGTGGCCAAGTGCGAGTCGGACTCGCCCATTAAGGGTTCCGTAGCAGCAAGTAACACGATAATGTTTTATTTTTATTTTTTTGTTTGAGTTGATTGAATGAAAGGTACATTGCGGTTTACGATTTATGGCGTATTAAAAAAAAACTACTTACTAGATCTCGCTCAAACCAATTATCGTTGGCAGTTTACATGGTAATGTACATCATATATTTTTTTTAGCTTTATCATTCTCTTATTTTAGAAGTTACAGGGGGGGGGACACACATTTTACCACTTTATAAGTGTCTCTCGCGCAAACTATTCAGATTAGAAAAAAAGGATATTAGAAACCTCAATATCATTTTTGAAGACCTATCCATAGATATACCACACACGTATGGGTTGGATGAAAATAATATTTTTGAGTTTCAGTTCTAAGTATGGGGACCTCCAAAATTAATCGGGGGTGTGTAATACACCTCTGCCTACCCCTTCTGGGATACAGGCGTGAAGTTATGTTATGTTATATATACGTAGATTAGATATATACACACTAAATTATTGATACTAAGTAAGTAACACTAAGTACTTGATAGGTACTTATGCAAGGGGGTGCTTGGTTGGGGACCTCCACGCGGTGCACCCTGGGCAACGGAGACAGCAGCGCCTCTCTCCTAGGGCGGGAAAGACGCTGCCGCCTACGGCCAACTCCGATCGAGGCGAGGACGGCCCTGTTGAGGGCTGTTCGGAAGCTTTCCATCACGTGTCCCTCTGATTAGCAGATGGCACAGTGGAGAGCAAGCAAGGGGGCCATCTCAAAACCGGAGATGGCCCGGGGTCAGTCGGGGTGCGAGGGATGTGCTCTATGAGTAACCTTACACCCCGGCGTCTTAAGACCCGAGACGGCGTGCGGTTTTAGTCGGTTCAAGCCCGACATAACCGCCCCCGCTGGCCGGCGGGGGGGTATCTGAAGGGATTTCCGCACGAAAAAAAAAAAAAAAAGGTACTTATGCAAGAACGGGTCGGAAAGTAAACCTTTATTGTCATAATGCAGATGGAAAGGTTGTACGAAATGTTAAAATTTAAAAAAAGAATTATGTACTTGAATACACACACCACCATTTTTTTCCGTGCGGAAATTCCTTCTGATACCCCGCTGCCGGCCAGTGGGGGTGGTTATGTCGGACTTAAACCAACCGACTAAAGCTGTACGCCGTCTCGGGTCTTCAAACGCCGGGGTGTAATTTCTTCCCGTGAGTGGCGTACAAGATGACTAAGTGATGGGTTGTTTTTAACCAGACAGTCGACATACAGCTTATAAAGAAGTGCTCGAGTGATGGCAATGAGTTCGTCGCCTTCGAGTTTCGATTCACTTTCTAGAGAAATATTCTAGAATATTTGGGAATATTTTGAACGATTCTGATTATACATGACATAAACTCACGCCTATATTCCCGAAGGGGTAGTCAGAGGTGCTAGCACTTACATTTCGCCTGTTTATGTTTAGGTCCCAATGTAATAGGTGGCGAGCCTATTGCCATTAACCGGCCACTTATAAACCTCCGATAAATACACACATAACTTCGAAAAGCATCGAAAAGTCATTGGTGTGTGCCATGGTAAAACCTGGGATCGAACCCGAGACCTCGTCTCAGCAGTCCATTACCCATACCACTAGGCTACCGCGGCTTTTTCTGATTATAACAGTAACTAAAAGAGGTTTAAGACAAATCATCGATTTAAGCCGCTAAGCAAGTGTATATTTTTTGAACAGGTATAGTGTAGAAGAATTCACAACGAAGACAAACGACGTGGTCAGCTACCTAAATATCTCAACAGTGAGGTCAGAGGATGGCGGCCTCTATACCTGCAGGGCAGCTAACTCCCTAGGAGAAGTGTCACATACATCCAGACTCAACATCTACGGTAAACATGAATAATGTCTATATAGTCATGACTCTGGATGTTAGGGCCTAACAGCTTTATCCAGTATACTAAAATACAAGTATCACATTTTGTTTAGATTTTGAGCTATACAAAAAAAAACAATGAATAAAAATGATTGTAAAGTCATTCAATGTTTCCGTAGTTCGCAAGAATTACGGTAGATGGCTCCAGCGTCGCCTTGAGACGTATACAATACATCGGAGAATTTTGAATATCTGAGACGAGTCTAGGTAGCTCAGTTGGTCAGAGCATTATTAATAATATATATTAATAATCTACTTTGCTAGAACATTATTATGAGGATGAAACAAATTCCCCCTGTAATTGACTGGTCGCGGGTTCAAGTCCCGTCCTAGATGTTCTCTTTTTCCGATCTAAATCTATACAAAGTAAGTCCAAGGGTTTACCCTCAAACATCCTACTTAATATTATAAATGTGAAAGTTCTTGAAGATATTTGGACGTTTGTTACTCAATACGCTCAAACGGTTGAACGAATCTGGCTGAAATTTTGTTCAGGGATAGATTATAGTGTAGATAATTCCCACACGTTGGCGGAGCCGCGGGCAATAGCTAGTACATTATATAACTCAAAATCTGTATATCAAAATCTGGTGATGACGCAATTCATTTAAAAGCTATTGTAACTTTCTAGACCGAGTGACTATTATGATTAAGAAAATAATGCTAGTTACTCGTATAACAGTCTATTTAAAATTAAGTTAAGCATCCAAAATTAAAGGTTCTATACTTGTACTATGCTTAATGTCTTTTGTATTAACGGTGAAGTTGTTATGAGAGATTCTAATGTTTTCTTTGAGAACTATAATGTGGCATTTTCACAGGCCCGCCTTACGTCAGGTCTGTAGGACCAATAAGAGCTGTAGCGGGACGAGAGCTGGTTCTCTATTGCCCATACTCTGGATACCCTATCAGGTATGTAAACAATTGAAATATAACAAGTTAAGTCCGATGTTATATGATACTGTCGGAAGTTTACGCAAATGTCACAGATTGAAATAAAACTATTTTTAACGGATTCTATCGCGATTTATTTGATGTTAATTTATATGCGCCATAGCCGTTTGTTAGTGGCTGAACTCCTCCGTAACCACTCGCGCGATCTTGACCAAATTTACCACGGTGATAGTGTGGACACTGAGGAGTGTTTTGAAGCGACTTGGTTCATGACGGATGTATCATTGAGGAATAATCACCGAAAAACAGTTTCACGAGCGTGCGGCCTTAGCTAAGCGCGCGACCGTAGTACGATGTCTTATTTTCAAGTAAGAGTCCTGCTCGCTCAGCTCAATTTATTTCAGTCGCACCTTGCAGTGAATTCCTAGTTTATTATTTACATTGAACCCGACGTTTCGGTTGCTTTTCAGCAGCCATGGTCAGCAATATAACATCAAATAAATCGCCATAGAATTCGTTAAAAATAGTTTATTTCAATGTGGTATTATATGATAGAAATTCAATACTCAAGCATAATTCTTCAATAAGTGTTCAAATGTTAATTCGTAGACACAGAGGGTAACAAAACCCCTGTGGCGTAGCGGTAGTGTGTAGAACTGCGAAACCAGAGGTTGCGGGTTCGATTCCCACTCAGTGTAAATATGTATATTTAAATAATAAATAAATAAATATTGTAGGACAAAGTACACAACGCCATCTAGACCCAAACTAAGCAGAGCTTGTCATATGGGTTCTAGAATGCGGATAAACATACTTATATACTTTTTTTTTTGTAAATTTGCATTGGTCTGGGTGTTTCTATGTATAATATGTATTTATTTACAAAAAAAAGTATTTAAGTATGTTTATCCGCATTCTAGAACCCATATCACAAGCTCTGCTTAGTTTGGGTCTAGATGGCGTTGTGTACTTTGTCCTACTATATCTATTTATATTTAAATCTTATTCCTGCCCAATGTGAATGATTAAAAAGCAAGAATAAGTGATGGATTCAATGCCTTCTTGTCTTGTATAGAATTATTTCACGTAATAAACAACTGAAGTTATTATTCTTACTATACTTGATATCAAGGCCAAAATAAATAGTCTAAAAATAATACAATATTACAAAAATACAAATATTACAATAATGGTGGATCAAGAGCGGAAATTTCACACGAATTTCCAAAAAGAAGGTAGCATTGCTAACACTGTAGACATTCATTAACAAAAAATTAAGTATCTTGCAAAACAAACTATGTATTGCGCATTTTTTAAATGCGTGCCCTTTTTTTTTTACCTGCGGAAATCCCTTCGGATACCCCCGCTGGCCAGCGGGGGCGGTTATGTCGTGCATCGACTAAAACCGCACGATGTCCTGCCCAAGTGTCCATTGCCGGGCAGCCCGGGATAACCCCAGGGTTACCGGCTGACCTTGGCCGCCAGCGCGGCCTCGCCTGGTGGGGGTCGGGTTTTATCCCGCGTCGGTGAGTAGGCAGGCGTGTGTAGGACTCACACGACACGCCTCCGCCACGGCCTGCTTCTGTAAGGACGGCGAGTCGGCCAACTGCCGTCCTCAGGCCCCGATCATGGAGGTCGGTAGTCCCGGGCGTAGATGAGTCTGCGGCGTCCGCGCCCTAAGAAAAAATGCGTGCCCTAAGATTATTTTCTGAGTCATCATTTTCTTGATACGATTTCGAATACAAATTCTTATTCTAATCATGGTCTTATCTGGTAAAAAAAAAGTAAAATACGTCAATCATGTTACGTTGTATAATCACACTGTATTTCAGTTCAGTAAAATGGGAACGAGATGGAAATAGCGTGGAGTGGGAAAACAGTATTGATGGAGCTCTCAGAGTATCAAGAGTCGACCCCACACATGCGGGGGCCTACACCTGCGCCGTTATGGGACCCCACGGAGAAATAGCCAGGAGGGAGTTGCAGCTTGTAGTTAGCAGTAAGTTTATTGATACTTGCATATTGGCACTAACTTAAAATTAGGTATCTATTTTTTCTAGACATAATCGAGCGCTAAGATTTGAATTCTACTAACAAAACATAACTTCACGTCTGTATCCCCGAAGGGGTAGGCAGAGGTGTATTACACACACATTAAAAATGTTGATTATCCCTCGCTTAGTAACGAGCCAGGTAGATGGCAATAGGCTCGCCCCCTATTACATTGGGACCTAAACATAACTGGCAAATCGTGGGTGTGTTATACACCTCTGTCTACTAGTTTCTTAAAAAAATCAATGTCCTCAAAACACAGTAACTCGAAGTCAGTTGCAGAATCTTTAATAGATTCTGACTTAATTATCAATGATATTGTCTGAAGTTTACGCAAATGTCACACATTGAAATAAAACTATTTTTAACGGATTCTATCGCGATTTATTTGATGTTAATTCATTATTTACTTTGAACCGGACGTTTCGGTTGCTTTTCAGTCGCCATCCACAGCAGTCTTCCCGTGACCATGCCTGCTGAAACGTCGGGTTCAATGTAAATAATAAAATAATATCAAATAAATCGCGATAGAATCCGTTGAAAATAGTTTTATTTCAATTAATTATCAACACATTCTAATTTGACCAATTTTACTAATAAAAATACAAGTTCATTCTAAACACCGACTCCACACAGAGTAGACAGTAGAGTATTCATCTAAGATGTTTTATTATGTCTCAGATCCTCCAGAAATCGAGCCATTTTCCTTCTCTGCTAACTTGCAAGAAGGCAAACGAGCTCAAGTAAGCTGCAGCGTTACCTCTGGAGATATGCCCGTCCACTTCACTTGGCTGAAAGACAATGCTCCCATTCCCTCAAGCTTACAGGTTTGTTGCTAATATAACTTCCAAATTATTATTTAATTTCTCAAAATAAACTCATGACTCTCGAATGTGACCTTCAAAATATCATGAACCCCACCTGGTTGTGTAGGTGGAAGAGCGAGGTGCTGATTTTTTCAGCAACCTCGTATTCAAAGAGGTGTCGGCCAGACACAGCGGGCTGTATACTTGCGTGGCCTCGAATACTGCGGCCAAGGTTAACTACACCGCTGAACTAGTGGTGAAAGGTAACCGCCATATCAATTTGCACCAAGCACCAGAGCACTGTCATGAACGAGTAGATGATGTGGAAGCGCGGATTGGACTATTCAAACTTTAAATCCAAGGTCATAGAATACATTTTAGAGTGTTTTTCTTGTTAAGAACATCAAGTGAATCAAGTTTGTTTGCAAAGACTAAATAATATTGGCGACTTTTTTTTCCTACTTAATGCCTTAGGATCTTTTTTTTTTTTTTATAGATATTTAGGACACGTCAAATTGACTTCACCTCGCCTGATGGTAAGCTAGGTAAGGGTCACTATTACATACACGTTTCATGTTAACAATGGTGGCACTCAGCTTGACGGCCTCATCAGAAGAGGATTGTCGTCGCAGCACCGCGTGACACCCACCGGTCCCACTAGTGCTGCGACCACAATCCCCCTGCCCGGCTATGCACTTGCTGACCCCTGAACGCAATCAAACCGAAAATGGATTACTATGGAGGGTTTTTCGCAATCGTGCACGGTGGTACCCACCCGGCCGAATTTTGTGACAAATTTGTGTCATCAAATTTCTACCACCAGTATCTACAAAGAGTAAAGCAGTTTTAGTACTATCTTGAATGTTATGTGTATCCGTACGCCATCGGAATATCAGCGCTGCTCATCAAATGTTTAACATAATTATGATGGGCAGCATTTATGCTGAGAGGCGACCTGTTGAGGCTCGCACACCTATTATCTATATGAGTATTTATAGATTTTTGTTGTAACCTATTTGTGGGTGTCCTTAATAAACTTATTTTCTTTCTTTCTTTCTTCTTTCTAAATATGGAAATATTCAATGACGGCTATTCTGTTTGTTTCTATCTGATTTTATTTTGTGTTCATCATCATAAACACAAAATAAAATCAGATAGAAACAAAGACAGGGCGCTATGGCGTTTATTACGGGAGACCTATGCCAGGCAGTGGACTAGAATAGGTTGATGATGATCTGATTTTATTTTGTGTTTCATAACACAAAATTGTTTTTATTGGATACTAGTTTTTCAAATATTCACACAATAATGTACCAAAGTTTCAGCACAATCAGTTGTATACTATAAGAATGCATAGAGAACAAAGTATTTTTCAATTCAAAGCTTTCCGCCCGCAGTTGGAAATATTTCAATTACTTATTCTCTTTTCTGAATGAGTCCAAATAAATATTTTGTGCTCTGTATTTCCTTATAAATGAAAAATGAAGGCCGTGTTCAAGTTGTATTTAAAGACATTTCTAACTTACCTCAAACTCGAGTAACTTTTCCTTCAGAAGGAAATCTAAAAGTTTAATTTATCAAAGTCAGCTTCGATTATAATGTTACTGATTTATGTTCTTAGCATTTTTCTACTGTCCACCTGAAAATGAATATGAACAATTTTATAAACTGATCCTCGACCAACGTTTGAGTTAAAATTAAAATAGTCTGTTGGAGCCCAATTATTTTTAATGAAAGTGCTACGAAGTTTAACGTTACGCTGTTAAGTATCCGGAGCTTATAGTCAGATTTTATTATAACTTTGATTATCTCCGAACTTAAACATAATCATACTAAGTAATAATAAGAAAATAGGTCCTTAATGGTCAAATGTACTCAGGTTTCATCTTATGAAGATATGAATGCGACATGGTGACCTTTAAAGTATCTTGAAATTCGTCAGTTTTCAGAATTTGTGTTATAAAAGATTTTAGTAGTACACCAACCAGTCCAGACCAATCAGTGTTTTATTCCAGTAACTCAGTCTGAATTCTCAATAACTCTTGAACTACCATACAACAGACTCTATTCAGACTTCGCCATGGACATATTCTAATTTTTAAGGCCCTGTCTGGATGTAAGCTACCATAATTATGCTTATTTTTTGTTTCTAAGATTATTTCTCTCTCTCTCTCTAAGATTACTGATGCTAGACAGTTGTTTTTTTTATATATACAGCTAATTATCTATTGTTCACGCACATTCAAAAAACATTTTGGATAAATAGAGCAGTTTCTTTTAAAAAAATTGCAAAGAAACACTCTTTGAAATAAATTTTTCGTTTCAATTATCTCAATATTTTTAGCGATGACATATATATTTTTTGTTACAAATATAAAGAAAATTTGTTCAGCTAGTGGAATATCTACAAATTAACATCCTCAAATCTGTCATATTTTTTAAATCAAACAAATCAAACTGCTCTATTTTTTAACAAGAAACTGCTCTATTTATTCAAAATGTTTTTGAATATGCGTGAACAGTAGATAATTAGCTGTATATAAAAAAAAATCAACTGTCTAGCATCAGTAATCTTGGAGAGAGAGAGAAATAATCTTAGAAACAAAAAATAAGCATATTTATGGTAGCTTACGTCCAGACAGGACCTTAATGTACTTTATCAATTCAATATAATGTCTACATTATACACCTACTACACGTCTACATTAGAGATTAGATAAGTATGCCCTCAATAAAATGCATATCTTAACGGTTATGTCAGGCTTGAACCGACTGAAACCGCACGCCGTATCGGGTCTTCAGACGCCAGGGTTAAGGTTGCCCATAGGGCATTTCCCTCGCACTCCGACAATAGAATGCATACCTTTTTTTTTCCGTGCGGCCAGCGGGGGTGGTTATGAATAGAATGCATACCTATAAGTTTTTGAAAATTTTGCAAATGTTACCAGATATATCTTTGATAAATTTAGCAAAATTTAGCAATCTTATACAAACAAGTTGTTATCCATGACCGCGCTTCCATCATCAGGGAGGCTAATCACGCTTGCACCGTGCACAGAACTGTCATTCTTTTCTATATGTATTTGTTACAGATTCCTTTGCAGGATCACAACAATACCACCATTTGTATTAATGTAGGCATATAAGTGTCATTTGTATAAACAACGACCGTTCATATTGCATTGTATGTACTAAACCCAGAATTAATTCAAAAGAGTTTTGATATTCAAAAGGAAAATTAATGCTCGTGAAATATTATTCCGCTGAAACTTGTATTCGTGCCGTGCAATTTGAATGGACGTCATTGGAAACTTTTATGAGCACTTTATTCGCAGCGCACATTAAATTTCACAGCAAATACTTTTTATCACAAATGTATAAATCGTTGAACATTTTTGTTTTGCTCAGCGTCGGATTTCAGATGGCTTACGAAACTGGTAATTTTTCTTTATAAGAATTAATTTTAAGTAATTCCATGTTAATCTCTATATTATATTATTATTACCAAATGATTACAATTACAGAACATTTAGATCATTCTATGTTAACATAAAGTGATATTTTATTACAACTATAATGCAGGCACTTAAACAATTGGATGTCACTACTTGAATCTCAACCTCTCACAATATTATAAATGACATAGACATAAACATTATAAAGCATTATATTTACCAGTAATAAAGCGAATAGAGGACTACATACTTTCAGCGACATACTTCATGGGGTGCACTAAAAGTTTTCGGAATGAATAAGAAAAATATACTTTTAATAGTCAAAAAATAAATTTATTGTTTCTCCCTTTGCGTAAATGCAATTTTTCATTCGATTAAACCAATTTTTAAAACATTTGTGCCACTTATCCGTGGTGACGTCAGATACATGTTTTTTCATACTCTTCGACAGCTTCTTCTGGTGAAGAAAACCGTTGATAACGTAATTGTTTCTTTACTTTTGGGGACAGAAAAAAGTCACAAGGTGCCAAGAAGGAACTGTATGCAGGACGGTTCATGTGCTCTACGTTTTTCACTATCAAATCTAGCCGTGTGGGCACTTCCAATGTCGTAGTGCAAGATGATACGGCGTTTATGGTTATTTTCACCACTCATTAGTAGTCATTAGGTAGTTTATGGTTATTGTCACTATTCACAATACGACGATTATCTAAAGCAACAGTAGCCACGTGTCTAGGTTCATTAAAAAAAGAAGCAGTCATCCGTTTAGAAGCACTGTTCACGAGGGCCACTTTGGTTGGTTTCAGTTCATCTTGGATGACCTATATACTCAATTGCTGCTTTGTTTTAGGACAGTAATAATAAATCCACGTTTAATTACTTGGTACTATGTCCCACACCAAATTTGAACCCTCATCGTTGTATCTGGCAAGCATGACATGGCACAAAGTGACGCGGTCTGTGTTTTGGGCCTCAGTCAAATTGTGTATGCATCGAGAACACAGCTTTCTCACACGTTTATGTAAGATTGATTACATTTGACTCATACCTATGTCTAAGGATGCCCGAATCTCATGGTAGGTCACGTGTCATCTGTTTCAATCATACGGCACACAGCATCAATGTTTTTGTTGTTCACAGCGGTACATGGGCGACCTTCACGAAATTCATCCCAGAGATTGGCACAACCGCGCTTGAATTCTGCTAACTAGCTATAAATAGTCGTCTTGCATAGGGCTTTATCACTAAAAGCAGTTTGAAGTCGAAAAAGGCTCCACTGAGTTCCCAAATTACAATTAAAATCGTAGAAAATCATACGGAGTTAATTCCATATCAATGAAGACAAGCAATTTTTAAAATGGCGCAACAATTTTAAAACAATTGACAATCACTAAACAAATTATATTCTACAGCCAAAGAGTTCTATTTTCAGGGATTTTCTTTAGAAAAGCCCTATTGCTATCGAGTTGTCGTCGACGTCGTCGTTGCCAATTTTCTGTCACGGTTTTGGGTATGAAGGAGATGAGCTATCGAGTTGCTGTTTTCGATAATAGATTCGTGCTGGGGTGAACCAGAAACCAGAACCAGAACCAGCAAGATAAAGAAAAAATCGCAAAAGATCGCAAAAAAAAAAAAAAAAACGCAAAATCGAAAATCCCTTGTATTCGGCTGAGCTCGTCTCAGGAATTCAACTTGTTTAGTTTTACTTTTTAAATCTTACTAATATTATAAACGCGAAAGTTTGTAAGTATGGATGGATGGATGGATGGATGGATGTTTGTTACTCTTTCACGCTAAACTAGCTGAACGGATCTGACTCAAATTTGGCACAGAGATAGATTATAGTTCGGAATAACACATAGGTTACTCTTAGGCTTTTTATCCCGGGAATAGGTTCCCATGGGTTGCGGGAACGGGATCAGAATTCTACGCGGGCGGAGCCGCGGGCAACAGCTAGTATTTCATATAGAAGTGGCCAGTTCCGGAAACTTTTAGTGCAAGCAAGTTATCTAAGTCCATAAATAGTGTAGGTTGCTCTTTATTTTTAATACAATGTTGTGCTACCGACGACGCAGGTAAAAGTGTAGATAAGAATAAGCAGTGATTTCAGATGTAGGGAAGCATATTTAGGTTTAGGAATAATAAAATTCGTCTTGAACGCTGTTCTATATACCTGTGTGTTTAAACCATCGACTTAGTAAGTATACTACGCTAGTATATATACTAGGTTTATGATTTATATATAAACAGTTGAATAATACTTATTCGTAACTTACTGTTATATTTGTCTCTTGAATACGAAATTTACATTTTCTACAATATTATCAAATTCAAATTATGTAGTTGACTACGCCCTTGGAGTTAGAATATTAAATTTATCCATGATGTATCTTTTTTTTTTTTTTTTTTTATCGTGCGGAAATCCCTTCGGATACCCCCCCGCGTGCCAGCGGGGGCGGTTATGTCGGGCTTGAACCGACTAAAACCGCACGCCGTCTCGGGTCTACAGACGCCGGGGTGTAAGGTTGCCCATAGAGCATATCCCTCGATAATTATATTTATAGAATTTTCGTGATCAAATCTAGTCTGCTTAGTATAAAAAAAATACTAGAATGCCTTTTAAGATATCTTAAAGATTAAGCAATCAATTAAGTTTGATATCGCAAACCAACCTTCAAATATCATATAATTCTGTAAATTATGCATCAAATAAAAATCTAGTTTTAAAACATGCAAGTTATAGTAATCTGAATTTAAAGATTATAACACCCAATCAAATCGTCAGTCATCTTGTTCAGTTAGTATTTCCATAATTGCGTACCGATATGTGAAATAATACATTTGTGTTACTTTCTTCCATGCTGCAGTATCACCCAAGTGGGTAGTGGAACCTAAAGATGAAGCAGTCTTAGCAGGGGAGGCCCTGGCACTACACTGCCAGACTACGGGCTCTCCTGCTCCACAAATTACCTGGTTGAAACAAAGAGGTTTGTTGAACTTGAATGTAATCATTTTACACAACAGTCTTGTGTATGAATCTGATCTATGAGTAAATAAGACGCCGACAGTTGTTACGTGTGGTCTGGAACTTTTAGACTCGAATATTGCGATATTTATTAACCACGACACAATTGTTTTGTAAATATTCTTATAACGAAGAATTCCAAAGCTTCCTGCGATCCACTGTTGCCGTTGAGGGCCAGCCTGAGAGTGCTCGGTGCCGGAGGTGGCTCACGGAAAATTCTCCGCCTCCAGACTATATCCAGCCCACCGAAAACTTACCTCCTGGGCATTAAGGTCCCAGGTCGGCTGCTGCAGGGCAAACCGGGTAAAATGGAGCTACCTGGATGCTGGGGGCGGCGGCTGTGACTGTGGTGCCCCCCTACAATCAATGCACCACCTACTGTCGTGCCCACTAAGCCCCAATATCTGCACAATCGAAGACCTGAACGGAGCAAGTGAAGTGGTGGTCAATGTCGCCAAGTTCTGGGCTGGGCACATCTAAAGAAAAATATAGGAAAAAAAAATTGCCATCGACACGATGAAGAAGACTAAGAATTGAAAAATTGTTGTAATTTTCATGCCTCGTTATTTTCTCTGAAGTACCGCGTACTATATATATAAGTTTATCTACGAAGATAAAATCCAACGTTATTTATTCACGATGACGGCGGTTTGTGAACAAATAACTTTGAATTTTGGTTAAACACAAGTAGACAAACATATAACTGAATTCATATTAAGCGTTTTTAAGGAAGTTCCCTTTTGTAGAGTCACTCCTTTGAGAAAATACCTTCACCTCACATAAACCCATTTTAAAATATCACTATTTCCTTGCTTTCTATTATTGAAGAAGGTTGTCAAAGTCTTCCATCACCTGCTTTCTGGGGAATGTTTTTTCTTTTTAAATTTAAACGGAACTAACCTATACGTTTAACCTATTCAAGATAAAGAATCAATGGCACAATTGTGCAGCTCTGGCAAGTTTGATGCTTTTTTCTTAGATTTCATACATACATATACTCACGCCTTTTTCCCTCCACGGTAGACAAAGACAACAGCCCGCCATCTGCTTCTGTCCTTACATACTTCACGAGCTTCCTTCACTGTCATGCAAGCCCGCCGGTTTCGAGTGCTTTTGACCTGCTCTTTTTTCAATACCTCATTAATTTGATCAGTGTATGTCCTGCGAGGTCAACCCCGGCTTGCCTGCCCTTAGATTTCCTCTTCAGATATCGAACAAAATGATATGTAACCACCACTGAGGTATCCTCTTTCTATCAAATTCGAGAAAATACAGCATTTCTGAAGTGACATAGCATAGTCCTGCAATAGTCTTATCTCAACAATTTACACTTTCAAGCATGTATTTCCTTCACTTTTTCCAGGGTCATCAAATGACTACGTTCCTTTAGTCAACCTTGGCGGCAGGTTTCAATTCCTGTCTAATGGAAGTTTGTGGATTGAGTCAGCACTTCCTTACGATGAAGGCAACTACATGTGCAAGTCTGAGAACGGAGTGGGAACGCCGCTCACCAAAACTATATTCGTTTCTGTTAATGGTATGTAACATTAATAAACCTAATTGTGGCGGACCAAAAAACTAAATTTAAGGGGGAAGCCCATAGATACACGGGGCACATAGATACAGTACCTATATTTAAGAACCGAAAACCGCTATGCAGAGTAGCACGTCACTGGTATGCTCAAGGAAATGCACAAGAATGACAGTTGTGACGCCACTCGCCACCAGTTTGCCGTTGACCTTCAATGAGTATATACGTATTCGTGTTGCCGTCTATTAACATTATGCCCGAACTGCAATCGTGTCTGCACCGTCTTATTAGTTGTTTTTGTTATTTTATGCTACCAAAGGTATGTAAATATATTAAAAAATGTTAAAAAATATGGTTTTTAGCTCAATATTAACAAATAATTTATTAAATTAATAGTTTGTGAAAAAAGTATGTGTGGGGCACAATGATACCTATTAATTATTCTTGATGATATCACATACTTTGTCCAACCATTAATTTAACTTTTGACAAACCAATTTCGCATCAAATATTTATATCCTAGTGCGTAACCTATTCGATTTCATACAACAATCGACTTCATTTATGAAGAAGGTACAATCGATTTTACATATTTAATTTCTTTTTCTGGTATTATAAACACTTTTTGGCATACCAGTGGCCCACCACGTCGCGCATAATGCGCTTCAGTCTTGTATCCAAATGTCCAAAAAGGTGTTCTCGCAACAAAATTTTCAATATTTTTACAAAATTTTGTTACGGGAACACCTTTTCTTTTAAAAAAGGAGTTCTCGATACAAATTTTTCAATAAAATTTTGTTAAGAAAACGCCTCTTTTGACATTTGAGACATCGAGACTAGATTGAGACTGAATTTTAAACATCTTTTTATTACAAGAATTGGCCCTCTGTTCCTTATTTGCTTTCCCCATAATAATTTTTCCTTCTCAATCTCTGCAGTGACACGTTTGGTGCTGCTTCTTTGCTAACTTAGTACTTTAAAGTGCAGTCCACTGAATTTCTACACTTATTCTACACTTTCAAGATGTATCATACTATAAATAGTGTTATTCACAGACTTCCTTTTTAAGAAAATAAACCTCTAGCCAGGGGTATCTTCTAAACTATTTGTCAATGTGTATCCGTACAGAGCCTGCACGATTCGAGCTGACATCACACAACATGACAGCTCGCCGCGATGCGCCTGCGACGCTTGTGTGTGACGTGCGCGGTGACAGCCCAATCCGAGTGACGTGGGCGCACAACATGAACCACTTAGATCTTAATACTTATAGGTATGAGAAACCTGCCTCTACTTTGCTTATACTTTGTTTAATAATAACTGATGTGATAATTCTAAAAGGTTTCCGGCAAGGTAGACAAGCTTCACCTTAATTGCTTAAACTTTTCTTGTCTGAAAGGTATAAAAGAGATTGAATCTGGACTAACAAAGAAAGGGTTGCATCTTAAGTGCCTCCTGTAACTCGACGATAAAGTGTGACATGACTTGAAAAACATGACTGAAAAAAAAAACGAGATAATGACAAACAGAATACATTACAGGTGTGATTGCAGTGTCCAACCAACATCTTCGGGGCCCAAGCTAACCTCACCTGCTAGGTAATGGAGGAGTTTTGGGAGATCAGACGGCAGTCGCTTCCGGAAAAGCTGACCTACCAATTACAAAACAATAAGCGGACCTCGAACTCCAAAGTGTACATATAGAATATACTGCTTCCGGGCTGCTTGGCCGTGGTCCATGAAACTTGAGTTCCAAACGTTTCGTCGATTACTGCGGTTGACATCTTCAGTGGTACAGGTCTGGGCGGCGACGAGTGCGTAGAACTCTCCTCGGCGGCGACTACTGGGCAGAGGACTTTTGGAACACAAGTTTCACATGGACCACGGCCAAACAGCCCGGAAGCAGTATATTTTATAAGCAACGAAGTGTAAGCCTAGAGATTTATATGCAAAATGAACACTTTTGGCCCATTTTAGTTGTATATCCTAAATCAAGTCGTCAGTTACTAAGTTGCGTGTATGAAAAATTTAAATAAAAACCGATATAACTAAGCACATTCCTGCTTAATTCACATTTCAAACAAAAAAAAAGCGAAGTCAAAATTGGTTAATCCGTTCGGGAATAACGATGCCACAGACAGAAACACACAGACAAGTCAAACTTGTAACATCCCGTCGTTTTCGCGTTGGAGGTTAAAAATATAGAAAATTTAGTTTATAACATTCTCTATTGTTCAAGGCTTAGCATCTCTGAAGCAAAGACTGATAGTGGATTAAGGTCACAGCTCTACATCAGCCGCGCGGACCGCCAGGACTCCGGCGTGTACAAGTGCCAGGCGGTCAACGCATATGGCCACAGCGACCATTATATATATCTCTCCGTCCAAGGTAAAACTCTTATTGAGCTGAGTGAGCGAAGCTCTTATACGTGGCATAGCCGTTTGTTGGTGGCTGAACTCCGTAACCACTCGCGTGATCTTGACCAAATTTACCACGGTGATAGTGTTGACACTGAGGAGTATTTTGAAGCGAGATGGTTCATGTCCGATGTACCATTGAGAAATAATCACCGAAAAACAGTTTCACGAGCGCGCGGCCTTAGCTAAGCGCGCGACCGTAGTAAGCTGTCTTATTTTCAAGTAAGAGTCCTGCTCGCTCAGCTCAATTTATTTCAGTCGCACCCTGCACTGAATTCCTGGTTATAAAAAAATCCGTTAAACGTCTTCAAGGTGCAGTTTAAATTCAACGGAGGTATACATTGTATATGTGGTCGTATGACGACCGCAGCCTCCGTTTAATGATCTTCCATTAAAAAGACACGATGCTAAATATTCTCGCCTTGCCTATGCAAGTCCCAATTATAAAAATAATAAATAAATTCATATTTAGGGTTCCGTAGCCAAATGGCAAAAAACGGAACCCTTATAGATTCGTCATGTCTGTCTGTCTGTCCATCCGTATGTCACAGCCACTTTTTTCCAAAACTATAAGAACTATGCTGTTGAAACTTGGTAAGTAGATGTATTCTGTGAACCACATTTAGATTTTCAAAAAAAAACCGGCAAAGTTCGAGTCGGACTCGCCCATGAAGGGTTCCGTAGCAGCAAGTAAAATTTTAATATTCGAGTTGTTTAACTGAAAGGTAAATTGCAGTTTACGATTTCAGACGTATTAAAAAAAGACTACTCACTAGATCTGGTTCAAACCAATTATCGGTGGAATTATCATATATTTTTTTAAGTTTATCACTCTCTTATTTTAGAAATTACAGGGGGGGGGACACACATTTTACCACTTTGGAAGTGTCTCTCGCGCAAACTATTCAGTTTAGAAAATAATGATATTAGAAACCTCAATATCATTTTTGAAGGCCTATCCATTGATACTCCACACGTATAGGTTCCAGTTCTAAGTATGGGGAACCCCCAAAATTTATTGTTTTTTTTTCTATTTTTGTGAAAATCTTAATGCGGTTCACAGAATACATCTACTTACCAAGTCTCAACAGCATAGTTCTTATACTTTCGCAGAAAAGTGGCTGTGACATACGGACGGACAGACAGACAGACATGACGAATCTATAAGGGTTCCGTTTTTTGCATTTTGGCAACGGAACCCTATGAACAATAAATTTTGATAGTTACACCCACAATTAGAACTGAAACTCAATTTTTTTTTTTTATAACACCCATACGTGTGGATTCGATGGGGATTATTTGTGGATAGGTTTTCAAAAATGATATTGAGGTTTCTAATATCATTCTTTTCTAATAAACTTCCACCGAAAATTGGTTTGAACGAGATCTAGTAAGTAGTTTTTTTTTAATACTCCATAAATCGTAAACCGCAATTTACCTTTCATTCAATCAACTCAAATTATTATGTTACTTGCTGCTACGGAACCCTTCATGGGCGAGTCCGACTCGCATTTGGCCGGTTTTCTGCACTGGTTTGCGCCTAAGAAGATTGTATGAGTCCTCTCTAAGCCGTTAAAGACGTGTAAAATCAAAAACTTTAATGAATCAGCTCGAGTAACGCATTAGGACGAAGTAATCGCACGGTGGATATAATATCACTGTAATAGGTTCACGTCTGTTCCATATATTTAATTCATCCAATTTAAAGTATTAAAAAAAGTTAACATAAGGATTAGGACATAACGGACTGCTGAGACGAGGTCTCGAGTCCGATACCCACTCGCCCCGGGCAAACACCTCTAACTTTTCGTAGTTATGTGTGCATTAATAAATAATGTTAATTATGGCTCGCTTAACAATGTGCCCGGTAGATGGCAATAGTCTCGCCCCCTATTACATTGGGACCTTAATATAACTGACGTAATGTGATGTGTGAATGTGTAATACACCTCTGCCTATCCCTTCGGGGATACAGGCGTGAAATTATGTTATGTTAACATAAGGATTCAATTCATTCATTTAACCATCAACACACATCACCATTACATCGTTGAATATAATTTATCGCTTAATTTATTAATAAGAAAGGTTGCGTGTCAGTCTTAACAGTGTGATGTGTTCCCGTAATTATAGGCTGGTTTAAATTACACATTTTATTTCCTGACGCGTTGTCCCGGCTGTAGTTACATTAAAATAATTATGTGATTGAGACAGCTTACAACAACGCCGGTAGTACCTAACTAGGTCTGCAAGGCAAATCGCTGCTTGCAATGTTGAGCTGAGTGAGACATCGTGAGTCAGATTTTGTAAATTTTGAACAGTGATCATTCCTCCGTGCCAAGTCCGATTTGGAAAATTCTTTTTGAAAGTCACAACTCTGGACATACTTTCTGAGCGTGTAAAGTTTGGTCACAGTGTCTCGAGCGGTTATTTGTAATTCCATCTGGAAATTTTTTAACGGTGATCATTCCTCTGTGGTAGCTTTAATTTTTTCAAAATATATCCATAAACCTTCCTCTGATTGACCTCTTTAATCATGCCGAATTTGGTTCTGATTGGATTAGTAGTTTAGGAGGAGACCTGTGACAAAGAAAATCCTGAAGTCTGGTATGAGGAGCTTTCGCTCGACTTCGTCTCACTCAGCTCAATTATATAATATAGAATAATAAGTTAAGCTAAGCTTAATTGCTTGTGTTAGAAGTGGATCCTGGCCATTACACTACCGATAGTGTAATGGCCAGGATTCGAACTCGAGAGGTCCCGGGTTCGAATCCTGGCCGTTACACTACCGACGTGAACCCATTGCTAACACAAGCAATTAAGCTTAGCTGGAGGAGTTAGGGGGAATATTAGTAATTGCAGTTAATATTCTTAAAAAAAAAAAAATTATACACTTTTCCTATAGATTTAGATGAGAAAGGGACGGGTCCAGGTGGCTCAGTTGGTCAGATCATTCCCCCTGTAAGGGACTGGTCGCTGGTTCAAGTCCTGTCCTAAATGTTCTCTTTTTCCAATACATTATAATATTTAATTTCATAATTACGAATATGGATGAAAGGAATAAATGTACTACATTGGGCGGTCTTATCGCAGACTGCGATCTCTTACAGACGACTATCTGATTGTCTTTTTTTTTTTACGTGCGGAAATCCCTTCGGATACCCCCCCGCCGGCCAGCGGGGGTGGTTATGTCGTGTATCGACTAAAACCGCACGGTGTCCTCCCCAAGTGTCCGTTGCCGGGCACCCCGGGTAAGCCCTCGAAAGGATAACCCCAGGGTTGCCTGCGGACTTTGGCCGCCACCGCGGCCTCGCCTGGTGGGGTCGGGTTTTATCCCGCTTCGGTGAGTTGGCAGGCGTGTGTAGGACTCACACGACACGCCTCCGCCACGGCCTGCTTCTGTAAGGATAAACATGTAAACATACATATTATAAATTATGATAGTACCCACTTATCTCAATAAGTTGTCACATACAAATATGAGGCCGTTAAATATGAACATACTTTAATAAGTAACCGCCCCCGCTGGCCGGCGGGGGGATTTCCGAAGGGATTTCCGCACGAAAAAAAAAAAGAAAAGGTACTATATACAACTCCCGAGGGGGGCATCTCGAGACCGGAGATGGCCTAGGCTCAGACGGGGTGCGGGGGAAATGCCTTATGGGCAACCTTACACACCGGCATCTGAAGACCCGAAACAGCAAAGTCAAAGTCAAGGTCAAAGTCAAAAACCATTTATTCTGTATAGACCATTAATACGGAACTTACAAAAAGTCATTAAAAAATTTAATCTAATGTCAGCGTACGGTTTTATTCGGTTCAAGCCCGACTTAACCGGGGTTTCCGAGGGGATATCCGCACGAAAAAAAAAATAAGGTACTACTTACAATATCCGTCAGTATGGCTACTTTAATTATATTGTAGCACCACTATTATCTAAGTTAGAAACCTCGTAAATTGAACTAAATGATATGAACCAAAAAAAAATATAACTAAAATACAGCGGCATAATAATAACTAGGACAGTTACCAGCTTCGCAATCAACCCAAACTTAAGCGTAGCGAGATTTGCCTATCCAACAATAGGTCAACGTGACCGGTCGACTTTTTCCATTGATTTGGTTTTTCGGTGATTATTCCTTGATGGTAAGACCGATCTGGACATTCGATCCCTTACGACACTCAGTAATGTCTACTTGATCACCGTGGCAATTTTGGTCGAGATCGGTCAAACGGTCTCGGAGGAGTATCATTTGTTTGAAATGCAACTTTGAAACCAAAGACGCGTCATAAATTTTTAAAATACTGATTGAAACATAATATCGTATCGCTATCTGAAAATTATGTACAAAAATATGCACTGAATTGTTCATTTAGTTTATATATAATTAATATTCCGTCTTGGTTTACAGATTTCCATTTAGACTAAACTGTATTAAAGTCTAGCTGTGCCCACGACTTCGGCCGCGTGGATTTAGATTTTAGTTCTTTTGCGCGGAACCCTAATTATTTTTCTAAAATTAAAGTAGCTCATGTAATGCCTTGTAACATTACCTTCTGCCAGTGAAAGTCCCGTCAAAATCGGCCCAGCCGTTCTAGAATAAATCAGATTTTAGTAACAATTTTGTGGGTTTTAATTTTTTTGCACGGATGCCATATTATTTTTCTAAAATTAAAGTAGCCTATGTTACGCCTTGTAACATTACCTATCTACCAGTGAAAGTGCCGTCAAAATCGGCCCAACCGTTTCAAACAGACAGAAAGGCAAACATTTTAAAAATTATATTTTGTAATAAGTATTAAGTACTAGCTGTTGCTGCCTCCGCCCGTGTGGAATTCTCATCCCGTTCCTGCTACCCATGGGAACCTATTCCCGGGATAACTAGCCTGTGTGTTATTCCGGACTATAGTCTATCCCTTTACCAAATTTCAGCCATATCTGTTCAGCCACTTTTGCGTGAAAGAGCAAAAAAAATACATACATACAAACATACATACATAAAAACAAACTTTCGCGTTTATAATATTAGTAGGATAAACATTTCCATCATACATTACATATGTGTAACTCTAGCGGTTTTGGCAGCGCACGCCAGAATAGCTCGCAGATGGTAGATTCTTCCTTTCTTTCTTTCTTTTCTTTCATTATTGTAAAGTTTCATTAAAATCCATTTAGTAGTTTTTACGTGCAAGAGTAACAAACATCCATCCATCCATCCATACTTACAAACTTTCATGTTTATAATATTAGTAAGTGCAATTATTAAAATTCTGTTATCTTAATATTAGAAACAGACACTTCAATTTTATTTATTTGTATCGATTTCAAGCACACATCAACGTTAACATTCGTTATTTAAAATCAAATATATATGGACCTTTTAAAACTCTCTTTCTCTCTATATTTTTATATACCTCTTCAGTCCAGAAGATTGCCTCTAACTTCCTGTATTGCCCTCTGTCAACAGCCAACTGGTACAGTTATTTAACGGAGGCAATGCCAGTCCACTCTTTAATATTCCTTAACCACGGATTTCTTCAACGCGCTACGCTCCACTTCCTTTTTTGACGACTAAACCCAGACAAATAAATTCCAGAAAAACCCGACACCCCTCACTCACTGGCTGTGACGGAGATCCTTAGTCGTGCAGTCCGTTTGTCTTGGAGCCAGGGGTTTGACGGCAACAGCCCACTAGTGGGCTACACGTTACAGCACTGCGCGTTGTCTGCGCAAGGGGCGATACGCGTGAACCAGTGGGATGCTGCCGTCACGCTCAACGTGTCCGTCCATGGAATCCCTCACTCACATGTCACGTAAGTTTTGTTAGTTCTTAGTAATGGAGAGGGACTTTAGATGGATTGTATTAGCGGCACATATTATAATAGATGTTACAAACTAAAGGACTTACTGTTGAAATGATTTGATTTATTTCAAACAATACAATAATCGTTACAAAGTCACTAGTCAAAATCTTTATTGCATATATACACATGAATGCAATAAAGATTTAGTATATGACTGTACACACGTACAGATGTTAAAAATTAAAAAAGAACTATTTATTTACTATTTAAATATTGTTAAAATTAAATATTATTAACATTTTGTTTTACATATAATTAGAATGAAGTTCAGTCATAAATGATATACGCACAATTGAAATTTCAAATTAAGAATGAAGTGATATGAGCATGCAACAAATTTTAACCCCCTCCCCCCCCCCCCTATAATAGTTCATGTTTGTCATCAAAAAACTCCCGCAAGGATTAATAGCGTTTGTCCAAAAGATATTTTTGTAGATTGTTTTTAAATCACATTCGGAATTCTTTAGTGCCTGCGGTATTTTATAGTATACTTTTACTATAACCTTAACTATGGGTATTTGGATATATGGGCCCCACCAAGACCTCAAAGTCTCTGGCGCAGGTTTTCTTCTCGGGGTTAGGAGGTCACACTGCTGTTGCTCCTGCTGTATATAAACCGAATGAAAAGAAAGATGAGTTAGCAGAACCTTGGCTCTGGCAAGAAATCATCCCAAACATATGCAATTGGAAATAATGCATTAGGAGTCGTTATGACCTTAAGTGTAGTACGCTTGTAGCTACGCATGGGCCTTTCAATTTTTCAATTAATAGGATTTCAATTATTGTATTCCAGTTTGACAAAAAAGGGTGACATCCATTATGAAGCTCTACTCAGCAACTTGAAGCCCCACACGGCGTATATGATCAGAATTGCTGCTATTAATCAAATAGACAGAAGTGCTTACACTGAGCCAGTTGTTGTGAAGACGCAAGAAGAAGGTAACAGGATATTTTTGTATGATCTTACATAATTATGAAGAAACTGGTGCCCTCGATTGTAGATAGTTGCTTAAGCAATATAATTGCCCGCACCAACTACCTAGCTTCACCATACTCTTACATAATCAACGTAAAGTAGCTGTAATCTGATGTTTTTGTACGGTTTCCGATGGCACTAAAATATACCTTCAAAGTTAAAGAAGGTGGAGAAGAAAAATAGGAATTTTCTTCACCTCCCTTTTCCTCTCAGCAGATGCAGTTGCGAGACAGTAGCTCTTGTTTTGTAAATCTAATGTTACCTCCTAATATCAAGCAGATCATGTTCTGCTTTGCTACGTTCATAATATACCACCAAAATTTATAGCGTGTGATGCCACGTTTGCGAGGTGTCTCCCGGAGCGGACCAATAGAGGTCGGCCCCCGGCTCGCTTGATAGCGGACTGAGCCGCGGGCTAACGTATTCTGGCGTCTGCGCACAGCGCGATATTTAGCGTTCTGCGCCGCGTCCTATTCTCGCCACGCGCCAGCTGCGAGCTGCGCGCGGGCAGTGAGCCACGAGCCGCGAATGTACCCGCACGCGTCACCTAAGTACCTTTTTTTTTTTTTTTTTTTTTATCGTGCGGAAATCCCTTCGGATACCCCCCCGCCGGCCAGCGGGGGCGGTTATGTCGGGCTTGCACCGACTAAAACCGCACGCCGTCTCGGGTCTTCAGACGCTGGGGTGTAAGGTTACCCATAGAGCATATCCCTCGCACCTCGACTGACCCTGGGCCATCTCACCACTAACAGCATCGCTCATCCTGTCTCCTCTGAAAGCAGAGGAGTACGGAGAGCGATGTGTTCCCGCCACGTTGGGTTTTGGCCGACGATCAATGCCAACCCTATGAAGGGGTGAAGGGGAAGCCATTGACCGCCGCCCAGGGTGTACCGGCCGCTCCGATTCCGTTCCCCCCGGACTGCAGCGGGATCGGAATCGGAGCGACACTCGAGGAGGTTACCCAACACACACCCCATACCTAAGTACCTACTCACTACATTGTAACATAGCTCGGCTTTCGTTCTGTATAAGTATTATACCAAGTGTAGAAGAATAAACTCTAGATTCAGCATTCGTGTGTATTCTTTAACAGGTCCGCTTGTATTTTAAAGGTATTTTGCGACTTTCACCTAAAATATTCAGTTATTCCGAAAAGTTCGTGTTCGTGTTCGCTAGAAAAATATAACCACACATTCAATTGACGATATTTTTATATGGACACTGGTTTGAGAGCTAACTAATCTCGCGTCTCCCTCTCACCCTCATTCTCCCTAGTCCCAGGTAAAGTCAAACTGTCTTGGAACCCGCATCGAATAGGATTGGAGTAGTTAGAAATATGCTAAATCCACTTCCCTCCTTTTTTTTCGTACGGACATCTCCTCGGATATGCCCCCCCCCCCACCCGCCGGGGTCTACTCCCTCCTTAGCAAACAGGAGATAATAGATACAAATAGGCAAGCTACCTATTAAAGAGATAAGCACCACGGACACAAATATTATGCGTCGTAAGTGATGTATATTTGATTCCAATAATATGTATGGCAGAAAAACCTAAATGCATGGAAATTTACCCCAGTTGATACGAGATCCAAATAGTATACCGCTCCAATTGTCCCGGGCGTGGACGTTCTCTCGTAGGAGACCATGGTGAGGGCCGTGGTCTCCGACGGTAGCAAGTGGCACGCCGCCGCCTCTTTCTACGAGCAGGTAATGCGCGCGAAAGAGACGGCGGAGAGGGAGCGGGAGAGAAAACTGCCCCCCGAGTTTCGCAGTCTGCGGCGAGGACACCGCAGACTCATCTACGCCCGGGACTACCGACCTCCATGATCGGGGCCTGATTACAACAGTTGGCCGACTCGCAGTCCTTACAGAAGCAGGCCGTGGCGGAGGCGTGTCATGTGTGTCCTACACACGCCTGCCAACTCACCGAAGCGGGATAAAACCCGACCCCACCAGGCGAGGCCGCCGTGGCGGCCAAAGTCCACCGGCAACCCTGGGGTTATCCTTTCGAAGGCTTACCCGGGGTGCCCGGCAACGGACACTTGGGGAGGACACCGTGCGGTTTTAGTCGAGACACGACATAACCACCCCCGCTGGCCGGCGTGGGGGTATCCGAAGGTATTTCTGCACGTAAAAAAAACCGCTCCAATTGTCATCTATAAACTTATTCAACATAACAGTACGTTCATTTCACCCAATACTACATCCCCAAAGTATTTGAAGGGCATTTTTGTCATATTGAGAATAAGGTGTTGAACACTGACACAGTGGTGATTCGACTAGTTTATTTTATGAATTTCTGCCAACAGCTCCATCAGAAGCGCCCACTAACGTGCACGTGACTCCTGGAGGGCCCGGAGAGCTCCATGTATCGTGGCGGCCACCGCCAAGAGATGCATGGCATGGAGAACTATTAGGTTACTCTATTACTTGCACTGAAATCAGTCCATCTTCACCAGCGATGAGGAATGCTAGCAGGTAAAATATTATTTTATAGTAAACTATACCAATCGGACATCACGTGGTCGCTTGCCGGCGTGTTACAGAGAATAGGTAGCTCGCGCATGCGCGGTTCATAAAGTACTCACCGCGCCCGCGCTCGCTCGCGCCGAAAGGTGACGAGTCCGCGTTCCGCCGCCGCGATAGAACGTCGCGTACACTGCGCATCCGCTGCTACCTACTCACATGTTAAATCTTTCCCCTTATCTACGTGCGTGCTGAAAATATTAGTTTCAAACTGTATGTGTGTTTCAAATAGTGTTCACCAACTCTGTTTCTCATTAGACGCACGACCCTGTTACCATAATTTTTTTTTTTTTATACCACTAAGGTGGCAGACAAGTACACGGCCCACCTGATAGGAAGCGGTTACCGCGGCCTATGGACGTGTGCAACACCAGTGGTGTCACACTCGCGCTGCCGACCCTGTAAAGGAAAGGAGTTTGGGAGGGAATGGGAAAGGAGTTTGGGCTCCGGCACTCTCACTCACCAAACGGAACGCAACAGTTCAAACACTGTTACTTGGCGTCGATAGGGTGGATCGAGAGGGTGGTGCTTCCCCGGTCGAGTCGGCCCATTCATGCAACGGCCAAAATGACTGTTGCTTGACTCTACCACTTCATAATTCTTAAAACTAGTAGTACTCATGAAAATATTAACTGTAAGGTATCTACTAAGATAAATCATACCCATATAGTCAGGGTCAAAAGTAGATGATCATTTCTACAATCGTCCTACTTTTGATTAATTACAACATAATATTTATTACATAATAATTTAAAGTCAGATTTTTAAGTTTAGAATCGCACATTGACTGTACCAACTTGATAAGATCGAAATACTTTTCTAAAATAAAAAAAGTCCAGTGTTGACAAATATTTTTTCTTCCAACTATGCTTTAATTTCATCACAATCACACTAAAAACTCAGTACAAAGCGAGTCTTTAATGCTCTAGAGCAATAAAAATGTATGAAATTTCATTATTGCACAGTTTTTTTTTAATCGCACCAATCGATGGATTTGTTTAGTGGATTAAAGTGGAATAGAGCATCTCAATGGATTAGCTCTATTCAGCCAGCCGATATCAATACTTTTTTTTTACGTACGTATTATTCGTTTCTATCCTACTTGTTCCAAATTGAAAAAATGATTGCTGCTAACTCTGAAATAAAAATAAAAAAAAACCAAAAAAAAATAACAAAAAAAACCAACAAAACTCTTAACCTTACGTTTAATAATTGCTCAAGCATAACTTTAATTTCAATAATAAAACTTCTATTTTAACTGTTTGATATGAGTTTCTTTTATCTACTATTCCTAAAGGTAATAGTTGAAAGAAAAGCAGATTATGCACCTCGCCTTAAGTAATTTATATTGCCCTCGTGCCTGTTAGATTAGAGCCCTCGCTAACGCTCGGGATCAGGGACTCGGTGCAATAATAAATTACTTTGTGCTCGATGCAATAATCTACTATAAGTACTAACCAATAAGTACATAATAAGATATTTTCGTGTTATCTGAAGCAAAATCAAAGTAGTTTTTACTGTTTACAAAGGTTTTACTGCTTTCTTTGCCAGCCGTACCAATTTTGTGGACATGGATCTAATTAATTGATATTTAACTTTTTCTTTTTAGAACTTTAACAGTGAATGGATGGTCAGCGACTGAGCTAAGCCTCTCAGCTCTTCGAAAGTTCACGCGGTATGAGGTTCGTGTCAGAGCATTCAATGGCGTAGCAGCTGGACCGGCATCTACACCAGTCTCCGCCACTACTTTAGAAGGAGGTACAGAATCTTCAATAACTTAGCTAACCAATTTCACCACACTGCCTTTCCATTATCTCTGTTTTATTTTGGTTGTTTTCCTTAACAGTGCCCGAATCTGCTCCAACAAGAGTATCCTGTTCTCCTTTATCGTCTTCCAGTATAAAGGTCTCGTGGAACCCACCACCCATTGGACAACATGGAGGACTGATACTGGGATACAAAGTAATCTACTCGCCACTTACTATTGACCACGGTGAGTTAAATATAAATATTAAAAAAAAACAGACCCGCAGCTTCGCTCGTCTGGAAAACTGATCCTGTTCCCGTGACCCACAGGAACGGTGATGATCATAATGAGAGAGTGCCGCATCCAAATGAATCAGAAACATAATACTGTTCTACATTTTCAGTGGATGTAGGAGAGATCAAGCGAGTTACGACAACAGACACATATCTTCACACATTGAGAAAGTACACAAACCATTCTATACAAGTGTTAGCGTTCACCAACGCTGGAGACGGAAAGAGAAGCACTCCGGTCTATTGCATGACAGAAGAAGACGGTAAGCCATTTAATAGATTACACCTTCTAATGTTACAAATTACAAAACAATTTTCTATATTCGATCACAAATTGGAAGTTATTTAAACAATAAAGTCAAAGTCACTTTGACTTTGACTTTGACTTTGACTTTGACTTTGACCAACGCTGGAGACGGAAAGAGAAGCACTCCGGTCTATTGCATGACAGAAGAAGACGGTAAGCCATTTAATAGATTACACCTTCTAATGTTACAAATTACAAAACAATTTTCTATATTCGATCACAAATTGGAAGTTATTTAAACAATAAAGTCAAAGTCACTTTGACTTTGACTTTGACTTTGACTTTGACTTTGACCAACGCTGGAGACGGAAAGAGAAGCACTCCGGTCTATTGCATGACAGAAGAAGACGGTAAGCCATTTAATAGATTACACCTTCTAATGTTACAAATTACAAAACAATTTTCTATATTCGATCACAAATTGGAAGTTATTTAAACAATAAAGTCAAAGTCACTTTGACTTTGACTTTGACTTTGACTTTGACTTTGACCAACGCTGGAGACGGAAAGAGAAGCACTCCGGTCTATTGCATGACAGAAGAAGACGGTAAGCCATTTAATAGAATACACCTTCTAATGTTACAAATTACAAAACAATTTTCTATATTCGATCACAAATTGGAAGTTATTTAAACAATAAAGTCAAAGTCACTTTGACTTTGACTTTGACTTTGACTTTGACTTTGACTTTGACCAACACTGGAGACGGAAAGAGAAGCACTCCGGTCTATTGCATGACAGAAGAAGACGGTAAGCCATTTAATAGATTACACCTTCTAATGTTACAAATTACAAAACAATTTTCTATATTCGATCACAAATTGGAAGTTATTTAAACAATAAAGAGAGTATTGAGTTATTTGATCCTTGACGACGGCCTTTGTGGCGAAGCGGTAGTGCATTCGACTGCTACGACAGGGGGGCGCGGGTTCGATTCCCGCTCAGTGCAAATGTTTGTAAGCATGAATATGTCTATTTGCATTGGTCTGGGTGTTTCTATGTATAATATGTATGTATTTACAAAAAAAAAGTATATAAGTATGTTTATCCGCATTCTGGAACCCATAACACAAGCTAGTTAAACTATGCTTACTTTGGGTCTAGAAAGCGCTGTGTAGCATGTCGTAGAATATTTATTTATTTATTATTATCATTATTGAAAGTTTGCAATTTTTTTTAAATTTAGTGCCTTCGGCTCCTGAGAAAATCAAAGCGTTGGCGTTCTCCAGTAATTCAGTCCTGGTCAGCTGGCTACCCCCTCTACATCCTAACGGAGTAATATCCCATTATACTGTGTACTACAGAGAAGCTGGGCGGTAAGAATAAGTTACGAGCTATTTTGTGCTCTTTCCAGTACTAAACAAGGTTCTTTAATATACTTTAATTTTTAGATTAGGCAAGCACTCCAGCTTTCCAGTGTCAGCTGAAAAAGAAGCAGACAATGAGCTGATGTTCCAAGTAGGGAACTTGATGGAGAACCAGCTTTATGAGTTTTGGGTATCTGCGACTACTGGCTCTGGGGAAGGAGAGTCGACACTAGTTGTTGGACAAGGACCCAGTTCTCGAAGTAAGGATTTAAAATTATTTTTAGAAATATGTTCAAAGCAGCCTAGTGCAGTGAAGAACTTCCTTCACCAATAAAGTGCCTTTTCCTTCGTGCGGAAATCCCCTCGGATACCCTCCCCGCCGGTCAGCGGGGGAGGTTATGACGGGCTTGAACCGACTAAAACCGCACGCCGTCTCGCGTCTTCAGGTGCCGGGGTGTAAGGTGGCCCAGTCATTTCCCTCGCACCCCGACTGACCCAGGGCCACCTCCAGTTTCGAGATGGCCCTCTAGGACCAATACAGTACCTTTTTTTTTTTCGTGCGGAAATCCCTTCGGACACCCCTCCGCCGGCCAGTGGGGGCGGTTATGTCGGGCTTGAACCGACTAAAACCGCACGACGTCTCGGATCTTAAGACGCCGGGGTGTAAGGTTACTCATAGAGCATATCCCTCGCACCCCGACTGACTCCGGGCCATCTCCGGTTTTGAGATGGCCCCCTTACTTGCTCTCCACTGTGCCATCTGCTAATCAGAGGGACACGTGGAAAGCTTCCGAACAGCCCTCAACAGGGCCGTCCTCGCCTCGGTCGGAGTTGGCCGTAGGCGGCAGCGTCTCTCCCACCCTAGGAGAGAGGCGCTGCTGTCTCCGTTGCCCAGGGAGCACCGCGTGGAGGTCCCCAACCAAGCACCCCACCAATACAGTACCTACATCACCTTTTGTCTTCGGAGAAATGGAAATTTTCAGCAGCAGAACACTGTATCTTTAAAGAAATAAATAGTTGAACTGAGTCTCAACAAGGAGATCCCTTCTGTGCCTCGAAGAGCACATTAAACTGTTGGTCCCAATTACCTTAGGAACATCCATGGTGTTGGTTACGGGGATCTTCGGGTTCGTCAAAATGAATATTCCTCTTGAAATTTTATGTATTATACGTTTATTTTACTAAATTTGTGTAATTACAATGCAATGGCTTGCTAACAGGTAGGTACAAGTGAGCCGCGCTTAACGACCTCCGTCCTCCATGAGCGCAGGCCTGGGGGTGGCAGGTGAGGCCGCCTGTCACCCCAGCAGAAGCAGGCCGGGACGGTGGGGCGACTAGCGCCCCTCCCCCAAACCGGGGCAAGACGGGGACACCGTGGTTTCCAAACCCGAGGGGGCCATCTCGAAACCGGAGATGGCTCAGGGTCAGTCGGGGTGCGAGGGATATGCTCTATGGGCAACCTTACACCCCGGCGTCTGCAGACCCAAGACGGCGTGCGGTTTTAGTCGGTTCGAGCCCGACATAACCGCCCCCGCTGGCCGGCGGGGGGGTATCCGAGGGGATTTCCGCACGAAAAAAAAAAAAAAAAAGGTACAAGTGAGCCGCGAATATTCCCGAGAAAAGTTTTCTGTCCCGTGATTGGCTGTTCATTCGTAGAACTGCTATGCCGACGACGCTACGTTTCACTACGACTTTATCGACGCGTGAGCTTGTGCGAGTGTGGAGTTGAATCGATAGATGGCGTTGTTCGTCATCGACATATGATCGTTACGGGTAGGTAAAGCCCTGAAATGCTCAACTACTGGTCTAACTACAGAACTTCGATGTCGTCAGTGGGTTGTGAAGGTCAGATGACTGTCACTTCTCTGAAAATATCCAAGTTAGACTAAAAAGCCAACTGAGTTGGGAAGAAGGCTTGTTGGATGAAGATCTGGTGGTAGAAATTTGATGACACAAATTTGTCACAAAATTCGGCCAGGTGTGTACCACCGTGCACGATAGCGAAAAACCCTCCATAGTAATCCAATTTCGGTTAGATTGCGTTCAGGGGTCAGCAAGTGCATAGCCGGGCAGGGGGATTGTGGTCGCAGCACTAGTGGGACCGGTGCGTGTCACGCGGTGCTGCGACGACAATCCTCTTCTGATGAGGCCGTCAAGCTGAGTGCCACCATTGTTAACATGGTACGTGTATGTAACGGTGACCCTTTTTCCTGAGACTTTAGCTTACCATCAGGCGAGGTGAAGTCAAATTGACGTGTCCTAAATATAAAAAAATAAAATTCCTTTTCTTGGACAGTTCCAGCTAGGATCGCGTCGTTCGGCCGCGGGGTGTCGGTGGGCGCGGGCCGCGCGGCCGAGCTGCAGTGCACGTGCGTGGGCGCGCCCGCGCCGCGCTCGCGCTGGCAGCACGGCCGCGCGCCCGTCACGCACCACCAGTACTACCAGGTCACGCACAGGGGCCACCTGCACATACGAGGTGCGTGCGCCAGGAGTCCGCAGTGCCGCGTGCGTCACTGCACAGGAGATATGTGTGTTGAAAGCTATTCACGGGCTTCCTTCCAATCAAGAACAACATGTGGAGGACCAAGATGTCGACTTATTTGATGCGAATAATACTGTCACGAATCAAACGGCTCCTTCCGTTTTTATGACGTCAAGGTCATCAAACTAAGGGCCTTCATTTTACAATAGTTGTTAGCATCTAAAAATAGTGACATACACTTTTTTGACATTATATTAACTTACTATCAGAGTGTAAAGAAATTGACAATTAAAAAAAAAACGATTTTACGAACTTTTAGGTAGATTTCGATGAAATCGATCTACCTATTGGTTTCTTGACTACTCTTGAGGTCTAGTTATGACCCCCTGAGTCCGAAATGACCACTGGTCAAAAAGTTTATATATATATATATATGTATGTATATATGTATGTATATTTGTATGTATATATGTATGTATGGTTCCACTTCCCAAAATTTGCGGCACTCTCACGGTCGCATTTTTGCCCCGATCGCTTTCAAACTGCGGTCAAAAATTGCTTGCTTGCAGTTTATGTTTGTGAACGGGTGGAATCCGGCCTAAGGGGACGGTAGGGCCTCACTTTTTGTGAAATCAGTTTTTCCTCAGAATTTCACGTTCCATGAAAGATATTCGAACCGTTCTAATTTTATCCCATAGTATACATGAATACCAACAACTTTTAATTATAAACCTATAAGATTAAAACTTTAACTAAAAGTGGAGGGGGGGGGGGGGACCAAAATTTTTCGGGAAAAGAATCATAACGGTGAACATTGTTGCCGTAGGAAACATTTTTAATCGATAGGCCATTTTTTTTAAGTTTAAAATAAATGTTTGAAAAGTTTTTCGCTAAAAGTTACCGTTTTCGAGAAAAAAAAATAAACATGTTAAAAATGTTACTGTGTTTACTTGTGTGTGTAAGTCCGTAGTTCTCTATATAAAATAATATTAATTGCTTCACGAAATCTACCTGTGCGTTCCCCCTGCGGAAACGGATTTTTTTACAATGAAAACATTTAGGTTTACTGCTGAACTTAAAGAAAAATATCTTAAAATTCTAATAAGAGTCATACATTTTTATAACGTCTCGGGACCTATCGCGATTAATATGGGACTTTCTTTTGCCGACGACGAAGAGTCAAGCCGCGACCACGGGTGCTGCAACGCATCCGAAACGTCGGCAAAAGTAAGTTCCATATTAATCGCGATAGGTCGCGAGATGTTATAAAAAGTATGAGTTTACACCGGGATAGTTTAAAAATAACAAGAGTCATAAAATTTAAGATTGGCCTTTGAAACTTTTTTACAGAAGTAAATGAACAATCATCAGGAAACTTCACGTGTACCGCCAGCAACACGATAGGAGAAGACTTAATTGTTTACGTAGTGACTGCCATCTTGCCTCCAGCAGCTCCGGCTCTTTCTCTCCAGTACACTACTACGTCCAGCATCAAGTTACACTGGCAACTACCTGGAGATAGTGCCGAGCCAATATTAGGTAAGCATGTGTAGTATCACTACACGTAGTAGAATCACTTTTTTATTTTTACGTGCGGAAATCCCTTCGGATACCCCCTCCCCCCCCCCGCCGGCCAGCGGGAGTGGTTATCTCGTGTATCGACTAAAACCGCACGGTGTCCTCCCCAAATATCCGTTGTCGGGCACCTCGGGTAAGCCCTCGAAAGGATAAAGGATGTGTAGAATTACTACAATAATATTTCATAAAAGCACAAGTCTTCAATTAAATTTTTAAGCATTTTCTTTGCTTACTTTTTTTCTAAAGATTTAGATCGGAAAAAGAGAACACCTAGGACTAGGAATTGTGAGGTAGCGGCGATAGCCCAGTGGCGTACGTAACGTCGCCTTAGGACGTATTAATTTATCGGAGAATTTCGAATATCATTGACGTGTCTAGGTGGCTCAGTTGGTCGAAGCATTCCCCCTTCAACAACAACAACCAGCGGGTTCAAGTCCCGTCCTAGATGTTCTCTTTTTCCGATCTAAATCTTTAGCACAAGTCTTTCTTGAGTTTTTGCTAATGTTGCTCAATTACATTGTCGTTTTTCGCAGGCTACCTGTTACACTACAAACAAGCTACAGATACCGATTGGGTCACTGTGGACCTCTCTCCTGAAGTAACCAACTACGTGATGGATATGTTGAAATGCGGTTCAACGTACAACGCTAAAATACAAGCTCGTAACAAAATCTCAATAGGACCGCCTAGTGAAGTGCTTAGCGCTACAACGAGAGGAGGGCGTGAGTATCCATTGTATTGAGCTCGTTGTCTTTTGTGTTCACTTGTATGTAATATCAATTCTTTTTTCTTCAAGTATCGCATCGTAATTCTCGTGAATAGGTTCCTTCTAAGCAAGCGCGTTTCATCGTAGACAACATCATCACTTATCAGCAGACTAAACGTGAGCCTATTAATTAAGCGTAGCGAGCCGAAGGCGAGCGAAGCGTCTTTGGTTTCAAAGTTGTATTCAATTAAATTTTTAAGCATTTTGTATGCTTACTTTTTTCTAAAGATTTAGATCGGAAAAAGAGAACATCTAGGACGGGACTTGAACCCGCGACCAGTCCCTTACAGGGGGAATGCTCTGACCAACTGAGCCACCTAGACACGTCCCAGATATTCGAAATTCTCCGATATATCATATACGTCTTAAGGCGACGTTGGAGCCATCTACCGTAATTCTTGCGAACTACGGAAACAATGAATAACTTTACAGTCATTTTTAAACATTGTTTTTTGATGACTCCGCCTAATTATTTCAATTAAATTTTTAAGCATTTTGTATGCTTACTTTTTTCTAAAGATTTAGATCGGAAAAAAGAGAACATCTAGGACGGGACTTGAACCCGCGACCAGTCCCTTACAGGGAGAATGCTCTGACCAACTGAGCCACCTAGACACGTCCCAGATATTCGAAATTCTCCGATATATCATATACGTCTTAAGACGTGTCTAGGTGGCTCAGTTGGTCAGAGCATTCCCCCTGTAAGGGACTGGTCGCGGGTTCAAGTCCCGTCCAAGATGTTCTCTTTTTCCAATCTAAATCTTCAAAGTTGCATTTCAAACAAATGATACTCCTCCGAGACCGTTTGACCGATCTCGACCAAATTTGCCACGGTGATCAAGTAGACATTACTGAGTGTCGTAAGTGGTCGAATGTCCAGATCGGTCTTACCATCGAGGAATAATCACCGAAAAACCAAATCAATGGAAAAAGTCGACCGGTCACGTTGACCTATTGTTGGGTAGGCAAATCTCGCTACGCTAAAGTTTGGGTTGATTGCCAAGCTGGCAACCGTCCTAGTTATAAAAAATATAACCTCGAATCGCGTCACTCGGCGCAAGAACCTCAATAGTGTGATGCAGAATTGGTAGTTTCGAAGTAGAGCGGTTTGCAAGAGAGACTCAAGTTCTTAGTACGTGTTCCACTACGCCCCCCAAATCTCACAAAGAGTATTAAATTACTAAGGTCATGTTCCGAAAATTCGATATGAATTCTACACAGTCCTATCTATACAAAATATAGCGGCAAAATACGGATGACGATATGATGATTTACTGCAGGACCCAAACCTCCAAAGCCTGAAGACCACGTGCACATGAATTCGACGGCCATAAAGATAAATTTTTATGCGTGGCGTGATGGCGGGTGTCCTATCCTGGGATTCAGAGTCTCGTACAGAAGAGCTGGTTCAGAGCATTGGATTAAGGTAATGAACTAGTCCTGTAAAATTAACTAACTACGATCCGATTAATTACTATAAATCCAAGATAATTATATCATCGCTCGTCTTAACTACGACTTAGCGAACTAAATCATCGTTATGTTTCAGTTTGATATGTATAGTTGGTAATGTAGGAATGACACCTGTGATATTTTTGTGACATAGCCGTTCACGAGGCATTTTTTTTTGTTAAAGAATATTAGTAATCGAAATTACAAATATTCCCCCTAACCCCTCCAGCTAAGTTAAATAGCTTGTCAGCAGTGTAATGGCCAGGATTCGAACCAGGACCTCTCGATCGTAGGGTTGACTCCTTAACCATTAAGCTATCGACGCTTCATAAGTCTGCCATGAGAATTATGCATATATATTTTCTGTGTTTGCCTACCCTATGAAGCCTGATAAGATGTTTTAACGAGCCTCATGAATTCGTATTATAATATCCTTGAATTTTTTTTTTTTTACTGAAAATTTGAGTGCGTTTGACTGCATCTCACCTGATGGTAAGTGACGATGCAGTCGAGGATGGTACACGCAAACTCAAATAATGCCTATTCACTCTCGCCTTGAAGGTCCCCAAATTATACGAATCGGGGAACACAGACGCAGGCAAAGAGTTCCACTCCCTCGCTGTCCGCATAATAAATGAGGAAGCGTTGCGCTTGGTGCGGATTTAAAGCCAGATAATGGAATTGTCCTCCTTGTTATAATGCTCATAAATGGGAATGATTTCTTCAGGTCGGTGACGGCCTGAGTTCAGCTAGCCATGTGGTTGGCGAATTGACACCTGCGACATGGTACGAGTTGTGTGTAGAGGCATACAGCGATGCAGGCGTGGAACGTGTCACACTTCGAGCTGATACTCACACGTTAGCTGGAGGTGAGAACCTAACTTGTGCCCTGAAATCAAAGTACAGCACCAGGTTACAAGGCTCCTACTAACAAGGCTAATTGACTTGTTCTCCAGGTCGTATCCCTCCAATGAAGCCGTCGTCTCCTCTGTCCGGCGTGTCCAAGCCGACGTCATTGCGGACGGTGCTCGTCTCGTGCGTCGCAAGTGGCGTCGTGATAGTGGTCACGTTAGCGGCAATAGTTTGTCTTGTGCATGGGAAGAAAAAGTAAGTTGATCGAAAATATTTCGTGGAGATAATCTTAGTCAACGCAACAATACATTAATTCTCAAGAAATGAGCAAAAGCATAGTATGTATTCTCATACTTCTTAATTGTGAGGTGCTGGACTGAGCAACTGTTTGGTACACCCTGGACTACAAGTGATAAACGTGTTCTGGAGTGGGTAAACGTGTTCTTGAGTGGAGACTGCGACTCGGCAAACGTAGCGTAGGACGCCCTTCGGCCAAGTGGGATGACGATCTGCGAAAGCCTGCGGTCTGATGTTGGATGCGGCAAGCTGAAGACAGGTCGCTATGGCGCTCATTAGGGGAGACCTATGTCCAGCAGAGGACTAGCATAGGTTTATGATGGACCACAAGTGGAAGCGTTTCTCTTATTTTCTTTGGGGGAGGTATTACTACTTAAGCTAGGGATCTGCCTAAGGAGTAGTGCATATCTTGAGTTATTCAGTTCTTCAGCTATTTCTGGTTTCTTACAGAGCGGTGGAAATTGTTTAACATAAAACTCCACATGACCAAATAACTCTAACTGGTCCTTCCTTTAAATTTTCAGACTTCACGAAATTGCCTAACTGAATTATTTCAGGTTCTTCTGCATATCAAGTGATCATTATATGAGAGACGACAGGAAACTAAGCGAAAGCAACGAAGCTGAGAGGGAGAAGCTACGAGAAGGACAGAAGCTATACTCTTCTTCCTCAATTAATGGAAATGAGAAGTCTAATGACGACTCATCAGGTTAGTAGTTTCACTGCATCATTTGTTGCATTATTTTATTTATCTCAACTTCAATGTAGCATGTCATCACTAGTAACCTTGAGTTTCATTCAGCCTGAGCGCTAATGCTGGTGAATCTTTTGACATCATTTCTTTTTATATATGTTAACGCATTGTTTCAAAAGCCTGCCTTCTTGCGTTGGTCAGCGCCATCTAGAATAGTGGAACCGGAACTTTGCGACTATTGATTTTACATTCCTTAAATGAAGTTCACCCAACATCAACCGTTGGGCCGCGTTCACGTCACCTGATCGAAGGATCCTCACTTTGTGATGAAGGAACATCACACCCCGTTCCTCCAAACAAACGAAACGAAATCCAAAATTCTTCTAGTAGAGATAATCTTAGTTACTCTACGCCATTTGAGCTGATCTATTTAGCTCAACCACAATAAGAAGTATTGAGTTTTATCAGATCCCACCAAAAACATAAATGTAAAAAAGGAGAGCCAAGTTCAATACAAAAATTATGCTTGGCTGTGGGATTCGCCATAAAAAGAATGGAAACCTAAATGAGTGCCAAGTTCTATGCAAAATCAAAATATCTATGTATTTATAGGAACAAAATAGTGATCCTGCCGTTTGGCAAAATACGTTTTGTCAAATTTCACTTCCCAAAAAACTTATCGCATAGTTTCATTTCCCAAAAGAATATTTAGCAAATTTATATTTCGTATTTTGATCACTTCGTCAAATATTCATTTGGCAACTTCTTACTTATTTTATTCTACTATTATACTATATTCTACTATTAAGTCAAATATACCTTAAGCAAATATTTTATTTTGTAAAAAAAATTATTCCAAAAGTAAGTTCGTTCAAAAAGCATGTCTCATTAATAATTGATTATAAATAAAGTAAAATACATTAAGTTCATATAAGTTACGTAGGCTAGATCGGAACTGCAAGAAAAGTGGGTTAGGTTAGGTTAGACCTGTGGCCCCAACAAAGCGCGAGCCAAGCGAGCGCAGCGAGCGTACCGCGGCTGCGGCCGGCGAAGCGCTGGTATTGATTTTTGTAATAGCAATATAATTATTACAGAAGTTCTTACCTGTAAATTATTTGCCCAAGGTGAAACAAACACCCATGCAGCAGTGTATTTTTTTGCCATGTACGTTGCCAGCCATGCCAGGGAAAAGTATGTTATGCCAAACTATATTTGACTACCTAATACTTGGTAAAATGAAACTTTGCCATGTAATTATTTGTTAAACAATAAATTGCCAAAAATAGTATTACTAACTGTAAAATTGCGAAAAGCTGTTTTGCCAATAAATGAAAATTTGGAAAAACATACTTTGGCATGTGACACTTTGGGGAACGTTTTTTGCCAAACATTACTAAACCAACAAAATAACATTATAAACAAGTATTAAATTCTATTTCTTTGTTTCAGAACTATTTTGTGCCTTAATTTGACTAGGGTCTAGATTAATAAGCAATAAATAACTAAATCGGTATTCGTAAGCGGTTTATGTGTTGCTAGGGAGCGCTTTTATGTAGATTTACTTCGCTTACACACAATTACCGAGCTGGATTCCAAATTTCATCCTTCTAAGTCATCTGGAAGTAGGTTAGATTTAGGTACCATATGTCAGTCAGTCAGTCAGTGCTAAAATTTACGACTTTTTGACCTTCATATCTTTATAACCGTTTGAGGTAGCTTCATGAAATTTGTGCTTCAACATGTCCTTATGGATATAATTAAACACACGTAGTTTTATGTGTTTATGTTAAAGAGGTTTTGAGTTATAGAAGGGTCAAAAGTGGCACCAAGTGGTGCGTGTTACACTCGGCGCTGGCTAGCCAGTTCCTTTGCTTGAACTTGGCTTGACACGCTGCAGCGTGTCTAGATAATGAAACATGACGTTGCTGGTTGTACGTGGCAGCGGAGCTGTACGAGATCAGCCCGTACGCGACGTTCGGCGTGTCGGCGGCGCACTCGCTGCAGTTCCGCACGCTGGCGCGCCGCGACGACGACGCCGCGCCGCCGCACCGCCGCCGCCACCGCGCCTGCGACCACTACCGCTACGGTACCCACCTGCCACCTGCCACCTGCCACCTGCCACCTGCCACCTGCCACCTGCCACCTGCCACCTGCCACCTGCCACCCGCACGCACTCGCTCTCACCCGCAGGGTCTGTTGGTTCAGCTCCGAACTACCAATTGAACTCAACCAACTCGTAGGAACCACGACAAAGAAAATCGGGTGCTAGCACATCAATCTGTCTCAATGGTTATACATAAGCATACTAATAGTGGGGGTGCATGGGGCTGCATTTTCTCGTTCAAACCAATTTTCGTTGGAAGTTTACATGCTAATGTACATCATATATTTTTTTTAGTTTTATCATGCTCTTATTTTAGAAGTTACAGGGGGGGGGGGGGACACCCATTTTACCACTTTCAAGAGACATCTCGCGCAAACTATTCAGTTAAGAAAAAAATGATATTAGAAACCTCAGTATCATTTTTGAAGACCTATCCATAGATAGTTGTACAATGTCAGTGGGTCTAGATGGCGTTGTGTACTTAAAAAAAAAGTATGGGTTTAACGAAAAAACATTTTGAGTATCAGTTCTAAGTATGGGGAACCCCCAAAATTTATTGTTTGTTTTCTATTTTTGTGTGAAAATCTTAATGCGGTGCCCAGAATACATCTACTTACCAAGATTCAACAGCATAGTTCTTTCGGAAAAAAGTGGCTGTGATATACGGACGGACAGACAGACAAACATGACGAACCTATAAGGGTACCGTTTTTTGCCATTTAGCTACGGTACCCTAAAAATAGCTATGCTACGATCTTAAATATAAAAAGCACACAGATCTTGTTCGTAAGTGTTCGTCTTATATGGAACACACGTTTTACCACTTTGGAAGTGTCTCTCGCACAAAGTACTCAGTTTAGAAAAAAATGAAATTAGAAAGCTCAATATTATTTTTGAGGACCTATCTTTTTTTTTTTTTCGTGCGGAAATCCCTTCGGATACCCCCCCCGCCGGCCAGCGGGGGCGGTTATGTCGGGCTTGAACCGACTAAAACCGCACGCCGTCTCGGGCCTACAGACGCTGGGGTGTAAGGTTGCCCATAGAGCATATCCCTCGCACCCCGACTGACCCTGGGCCATCTTCGGTTTCGAGATGGCCCCCTCGGGTTTGGGAACCACGGTGTCCCAGACTTGCCCTGGTTTGGGGGAGGGGCGCTAGACGCCCCACCGTCCCGGCCTGCTTCTGCTGGGCTGACAGGCGGCCTCACCTGCCACCCCCAGACCTGTGCTCCTGGAGGACGGAGGTCGTTGAGCGACAAACCCACACGTATGGGTTTCATGAAAAAAATATTTTTATTTTCGGAGAAAAGTGGCTGCGACATACATACGGTCAGACACACAGACATGACGAATCTATAAGTGATCCGTTTTTTGCCATTTGGCAAAGGAACCCTAGAAAGAGGAGGAGAATACAAATCCCGAGCTACGAGCTGGAAGCTTCGGATGCAAACGGGAACATTGTAAAAATGATGATGATATTGTGGAGTTTAGCAACACTTTTGCACATACATTGTGTTCTTGACATATATATTGACTCATTGTTGATGGTCCCTTACTGCTAGATGCCCCGTTATAAAAATTCTACATTGTACATTTAAGACACATAAATTGGAATAGCCCCTGCACTCCTCCCCGACGGGGCGGTCGCGTCGCTCGCGCCTCGACCGCTCGTTGTGTTTGGCCGACAGATGAATCGAGCCTGTCTAAATGCTCGACAGTGGAGGCGCGCCCCCGCACGCGCGCGGCCTGCGCGCGCGCCGGCCCCGGCTCCTGGCGCGACGCGCGCTCCGACTCCGACGACAACAGCGACAGCGCCGCCAACACCACCACCAAAGGTATAGCTCTCACCTGCCTGACTGCACAAGTCAACTATTTGTAGGTCAAGATTTTGCTCAGGTTTTTATTTTTTAGTATTGATAAGCACGGATTTGACTACTGTAACACCTGCTGGTAAGTGGTAATGTAGGTACTCGACGACTCGCAGGCCTGGGGGTGGCAGGTGAGGCCGCCTGTCACCCCAGCAGAAGCAGGCCGGGACGGTGGGGCGACTAGCACCCCTCCCCCAAACCGCAAGACGGGGACACCGTGATTTCCAAACCCGAGGGGGCCATCTCGAAACCGGAGTATTGATTTAGATGATTGATTGATAATGATTTAGATGGCCCAGGGTCAGTCGGGTTGCGAGGGATATGCTCTATGGGCAACCTTACACCCCGGCGTCTGAAGACCCGAGACGGCGTGCGGTTTTAGTCGGTTCAAGCCCGACATAACCACCCCCGCTAGCCTGCGGGGGGTTATCCGAAGGGATTTCCGCACGAAAAAAAAAAATAAGATACTCGACGACTAATCACGCTTGCCTAGAGGTAATGAGCGTTATAACTTTACGATGTCTAGGTCATATCTTTCCAGAAACACCGACGAACGACAGGAGACGAACTCCTTAGCTGTACGCGCAATTAACGTATTGCGCTTATGAGTGGCATATTCTACATTTTTTAACTCTAGCTGTAAGTTCAGTGCCGGATTGAGAATAGCCGCATCGTTTAGACCCCTTGTACGTCACCCAGAAGGGAGATGGGGTGACTTTTATTTTTTATTTCACCGAGAACCTTCTCTGATAACAAAAATTACAAAACAATATTGGGGCAATTAACATCTGAGTATTTTAGCCATATAACACAAAAACTTAATCATTCATGCTCTACCTATTCCTGCATTCCTCAGTAGTCTGTGATCCAAAGTGCCGACCTTATCATTAAGCAAACTGGCGCCACTGCCGCAGGTTCGGGCGCGTCGCCGTGCGGCAGCGCGTACGGCAGCGGGCGGCGCAGCGCGCGCACGACCAGCAGGTAGACCCAGGTACCCCTCGCCCCTACACCAGACACTCGCGCACCTCCGCCCTGCCCACGCACTCATCATTGACTTTGTACACTACGCGGCTACAGCTGATGGCTTTGCACTGACTGCTATTCAAAAGATGACACAAATTGTTTATTGTGTGTAGGTGAATACTATGCAATTCAACTTTGAATAGGACTGTCAAAGCGCCATTTATTAACTGTCAACGACAAAATTTAACATTTACCTACACTAAACAGATAAAAATAAAAAGAATTGAAATAATAATACCTACTTCTTTTGTTTTCATATTCCGTTTCATTTCTTTTTCATGTTAATTATCGCTCGCTTACTAATGTGCCCGGTTGATGGCAATAGACTCGCCCCCTATTACATTGGGACCGTAACATAACTGGCGAATCGTGGGTGTGTAATATCACCTCTACCTACCCCTTCGGGGATACAGGCGTGAAGTTATGTTATGATATTCCGCTAGCAGTACAAATTATTACAGGTGGTCAAAGTTGTCGCAAACGCGATCCTATTCATAGTTGAATCGAGTTCCATCTATGTATAAATAAATAATGATAGTCATCATTGCCAATAAAAATAGTTTTTTTAATACATCTGATTCGTCAAGCTGAATTTCTTTGAAGCCGTGTAGAGTACATTTTGATGTTCCATAGAAATGTATTTTATATTGCACAAGTAAGATATTTTTTTCATAGAACATTTTTTCTGTAGTAGATAGGCTATGTAGTGTTAGATTTTAGACTTCTTTAATTTATGAGCTAGTCTGGTTTTTATTTTCCGGTTAAAACATAAAAAAACCGGCCAAGTGCGAGTCGGACTCGCCCATGGGTTCCGTAGCAGCAAGTAATTTTTTTATATTCGAGTTGATTGAATGAAAGGTAAATTGCGGTTTACAATTTATGACGTATAAAAAAACTTACTGGATCTCGTTCAAATCGTACATGATATATTTTTTTAGTTTTATCATTCTCTTATTTAAGAAGTTACATGGGGGGGGGGATATCATTTTACCACTTTGGAAGTGTCTCTCGCGCAAATTATTCAGTTAAGAAAAAAATGATATTAGAAACCTTAATATCATTTTTGAAGACCTATCCATAGATATGGATTTGATGAAAAAATATTTTGCGAGTTTCAGTTCTAAGTATGGGAAACCACCAACATTTGTTGTTTTTTTTTGTCTATTTTTGTGTGAAAATCTTAATGCGGTTCACAGCTTAGAATACATCTACTTACCAAGTTTTAACAGCATAGTTCTTATAGTTTTGGAAAAAAGTGGTTGTGAAATACGGACGGACAGACAGACAGACATTTCGAATCTATAAGGGTTCCGTTTTTTGCCATTTGATATATAGATAGATTGATTTTTCTGTTATAGGTAGTTTCAATTGAATTAGACTTCAGCTCACTCTACAAAAGGTTGTTAGTATTCTGGCTTGTTAAAGAAAGTAGAAAACCATCCAACACAAGGCTTATCAAGAATCAGCTTGCTACAATTTTATTTTAATGAAGCAATTTAGAATAAGTACCTACAATTTCTAAATATTTTCCTTGTCAGTGGAGGCCCAAATGGGAGCGACGGCCTTTCGGGGAGCTTCGCCCCGGTCTCCGCTGATATATCTTCTTTAATTGACAAGTAAGAAACATTACGTTTAAAGCCAGAGTTTATTATTTTATGACCAGAAACCATAGAAACCTAATCCAATTCTTCAACTATATCACACAATAATTATCAATTTAGATGAAAAAGTCCCTTGTTTTCCTTGAAACAGAGTTTTTTTTTCGTACGGAAGTCCTCGCTGGCCAGCTGGGGTGGTTGTGACGGTTTCGAATCAACTAAAACCGCACTCCGTCTCGGGTCTTCAGACGCGGGGGTGTAAAGAGGCCCATAAGGCATATCCCCCCCCCCCCCCGGCTGACCCAGGGTCATCTCCGAGAGAAAATAAACGTCTAAATACATGAATATTTATATTTATAATAGAATCACATAAAATAAGGCTATGCAAACAGTACTCACTTCCAGAATCACTATCACTACATATTATAAAACAAAGTCCTCCTCCGCGTCTGTCTGTTTGTCTGTTCGCGATAAACTCAAAACCTACAGCACCAGCTGTTTTCAACAACGGATAGCGTGGTTCCCGAGGAAGATTTTAGTATATAATTTGAAAGTTTCTGTTAAAGGAGAATGCCCATTCTTGGTTGCGCTTTTAGATGTACGCGTCAATTTTTCAAATGTTAAAAAATAATATTGATTATAGTATGACTTTTCAACACTAAATCGCTTCTAAAGAACTTGGGATTTGAATTGAACTTATAAAGATATGAAAATTGAATGAATAATCGTTTCCACTTTAATTTAATTGTTACCATTATATAAAATAAACCATTAGCGGTAGAATGCAAATATACCAATCTTTTTAAAATAAAATGGTTAAATAATAATACGTGATAATAATTCGCAATGTGACATTCACATATATTGCAGTTATGAAATCTTAATATTTCGTGTATGTATTCGTAAATTATTAGTGATAATCAGATAAAGTTGTAAAATATTGTGTGCTTCAGTGGTAGTTTTCTCTTAATTTATACATGGTATCCCTGTCTTACTAAAACGTCAGTTCAACAGTCTGTGTCACAATATTTTCTTGTGTTTGTTGTTTTTCTCGTTGTAATAATTTAATTTCTCAATAACCCCAAGTTCTGTTACAATATGCGTTTATATTTGAGATAATACTTAATGCAGGCTATTTAATGCAGTTTATACTTATGTGACATAGCAAAAAAAAGTGTGCAACCGATTTCCATAGACATGGGCATTGTCCTTTCCTGTTACATAATGCAATTTGTTGAGGTGTCTTAAAAATTAAGCCGTCTGGAAGCTTTCAATGAAAACACTGCCTAAATCCTTAGAGATATAACAATATGATGTATGGTTGAATTGTGTAACTTAAAAAGGTTGTAGTCCTAGAATACGGGGACCCCATAGTAGGAACGGGATCAGAATTCGCGGGGCAAACTCGCGGGCAACAGCTAGTAATCTATAAAACTGGAATTACACAAACGAAAATAAGCCTTTTATTATTGACTATCTACACGAAATTTAATGAGCTTCCAGTAGATACCACAGCAGCGATCAGTGCGCAGAAGTAGCATCTGTTCACGAGTAGCAGCAAAAAAAGTCTCAGTCGATATAGAAATCGAGTTACTATTTAAAATCTAACTGTTGAAATATCTAACATAACTACATTCGATTCTATATTCGATTAAATAATAATAAGGTGATTGATTAATTTACACACAGTCGTTATACTTTGCTCCATTTTAGAAAGAAGAAGCTGCTTTTTGACATGATTTTGTTGCTTAGTATCGTATGAATAATACTTTATTTCCTCTGCAGATACCAACAAAGAAAAGATCAAGAGCGACGGGAATGTACAATTCACGTGTAACACTAGGTGTTTTATATATTTTTAAACAGAGAAGTCCAATCATCTACTTAGTGTAAAAGATGTTTCAAAAAACGAACGTTTAAGCAAATACGCAAAAAACTGCTTTTATCCTAGCGTCGATTTATCTAAAATACTTACAAGACTTCAGAAGAAATTCAAATATGTAAAATACTTCACTAAATGTACTTAAGAACAAATCTACTTGTTATAATACCTTAAGGGCGGCTTGCGCAACATTTGGTCTAAACAGAATTTAGTTAAATGTGTTTATCTTGCTAAATATGTTTAGCCTAAATACAATTAAAAAGGTCTTGCTCACGTCCGTTTGGATGGTAATTTAACTAATCGTAGTTAGGGAGTCGGTAAAGCAGTGTCTTGCATTCCTTTTTACGTTTTCATGCGTTGTACACTTGAATTAGAGCAAAACGGTGGTTTTTCTTAAAAAAAAATGCGTAAAATGGACCGACGAGCTTTCATCTGTCAGACGCTGTTTTATTTTGCTCTTCTGTTGTGCTAGGAAATTTTATATACATCTTATACAATAATGCAATGGCATGAGTAACACGATGCACTATTCTACAAGCTGTGCTTTCATGTACACCAGTCATGTCACCACAAGTTATTAGCTGACTTCCTGTCGCATAAAATCTCAGCGTACATAAAAGTTGGTTCATAGGAGTGACTGATTTTATCCTGCAAAACAAACAAAAATAGCTACCTATCTATTTATTGAATATTCATTAATAATGAATACATTTCCTTACTTGTTGCTGGTTTTTAAATGTGGGGCTATTTGCTGTAACAAAATTGTAGTGGTTTCTTTCGTTAGACGAAACCTTCTGAAGAATTTGTCGTCCGAATACATTCCAAATAAGTCTGCTCTCTCAAATAATTCCCTCGGTCTGTTGATATATTCTATAATCTCCTCATCTTACAAACTTCCTACCGAACTCTTTACAATCTTTTATAAAATAATAGTAAAATTTCTATAACCTCAAAATGATGACGCGCGATTGCTACTAAACGTATTTAGCGACGCTAAATAGCCATCTTTGGGTATTTAACTTTGACAGTTCGTTAAACGTGATTAGTGCCTAAATTTTTGTTGTGCAAGACGCTAATTATAATTAGCAGACTAAATGCGTTTACGTCGCTCTTAAACTGTATTTAACGACGATGCGCAAGCCGCCCTAAATGTTGAAGTTAAAAGAGAAGATAAACGGGTCTTTTAAGATCAGTTGTCGAAAAAGGCGTTAAATTCATAAATGTAATTATGCCATCACAGTGACGCCATTTACTTATTGTTAAATAATAAACAATCATTTGTGACAAAGTGATTTATTTAAGCACTGTTAATCTGTGACAGTATAGATTTATAAATGGCATTTAATAAAATGTAAATATTAGCCGATGTTAAATATAGCAACTATCTTTTGCTGTGAGATTGTGGATACAAATTAGGAATGGAGATTTTGTTGGGAGTCCCTTACAGTAAACAAATTCATTAATTTTGTTTACGAAGATCTCACAGCAAATCGGAAGAAATAAAAAAAAAACAACAAATGTGCATTTGACTATATTGCTGACTACGCATAGCGTTTATCATAGTCAAATGCGCATATATAATTATTTTTAGTACATAAAACAACTTGAAGTAATTTACGAAAGTATGTAGATAATAAGTAAAGTTAAACGGCTGTTCCAACTGCAAAAAATACATATCATTAAAATAGACTGCCAGTATATAAGTAATTCATAATTCTTTTTACTATATTGTTGATTAATATAGTTAATTAGGTATGAATTATACACTATTGTATAAAAATCTTTCTATATACATGTTGTGTATTAATAAAATTATTGATATTAGTGCGGAGGAAAGGAATAAAGATGTGTGTTGTGGTATGGAGTTTGTTTTCTTCGTGCGCCGTAATCTGCTTCTTTGGCATTCCCAGAACCATGGCTATTATCGAAGTTGATATTTATCGCTGAGTGAGTTACTAGCCATTGATATGATTGTAAAATCTAAACTAAAAAGCTAAATACAACTATCCACCGGTGGTGTCTCAGGGAGCAGGCGATTCCCCATGACATCACTGATGGAGTCGTTTAGTGGTGTTATGGAAAAGGCGTTTCCCACTGCAGCAATGAACAGTTTTTGAAGAGTTAATGAACCAGATTACCCCCATATGACATACGGCCGTTTTGTACTATAATCGATTTGATGCTACTGAAGAAACTGCAACGTTGCCTAATATCAACGGAATCAAAGGCTTACGAAGAGTCTATAAAAGCAAGTCAAAGCGATTTACTACTCTTTTGTTTTTTTGCCTCCTCCGCCTTTAAAATTATCTTGCAGCTTGGTTGGAATCTAGCTTGTTCGGGTTTGCAGTTGTCAAAGGATGATGGGCACAAATGTATGGACCCTGGTACTGGTACCAATCGAAATGAATGATACAGCGTTGAAAAGGCATTTTTATGAAGAATAAGAATATCTATGGCGCTTGTCTCTATTCACTGCCCGATCAGTGTAAAGCTGCCTTGAAGGTTCTATAATTTTTTATGGGCTTTTTATCATTTTCTATTAAAATATTTTATTTCTGGCGTTTTATCCATTTTAGCATAATGTTATTATACAATAATACTAAATCTAAGTAAGTTTTATCATTTACTAGCTATTGCCCGCAGCTCCGCCCGCGTGGAATTACGATTCCATTTCCGCTACTAATGGAAACCTATTCCAGTAACCTATGTATATTCTAAACTATTATCTATACCTGCACCAGTTTTCAGCCAGATACTACCGTATGAAGCATCCCGCATGCAAAAATGATGCAATATGTATCCATTTGTATTTTGTCATTATTATGTAATAATTTTTTTTTTTGGTTCTCACGTGGCTGCTCGCTAAAATCTCGCCACTTATGAATTCCGTATTTATTAATTTCCTCCATAGCATCCTGTTTCTCTATATGTTCGATGATATAAACCGTTGTTTAATAAGTATAAGTACCTATTGGTTCAATATCTGCCTATGTATTGTATGTTGGCTATAAGCCTGATGAACTGGTACGATACCAGAGTTGTATTATGTTGTATTGTATTGCTTGCATACAAGGGCTTGGTGTTCTTGACAGTGAAGTGTTAAAATGACTGTTTTGTGGTTAGGAGACGACACAGAGTAATTAATATACTACGTAGAAGAGACGGACTGGTTTCTTGTCAGCTTCATGACGTAGTTTACCTTCCTCAGCCATCCTTCCAAGTGATTCGTAGATCGAATATAACTAAACAAAGAATAGCTATGGTAAAGTTTTGTTTCCATTATATTCCCCTAGCTACAATCATGACGGTTTTTTCAGACTAGTGGGTTAGTAATTGTACGAGCTACGCTCGACATAATTGCGAAACCATGTAAATGCACGAATCATCATTTTTACATAACATAACATAAACTCACGCCTATATCCCCGAAGGGGTAGGCAGAGGTGCTAGCACCCACATTTCGCCAGTTTATGTTTAGGTCCCAATGTAATAGGTGGCGAGCCTATTGCCATTAACCGGGCACTTATAATCATTTATCATTTTTGTATCATATAATAATATCATCATTTTTGTTTACTTCAAAGTTATAATCATTTTGCAATAAATTCAGTTCGCTTTCGGTCATCAAGCATTCCGCGCGTTTTCATCTATCATTCCTATTTTTAGACCCTTTGTTAGACAATATATCAGTTTGATCTATCTAAAGAGTATTATCATTTCACATCATCTTATTAAGTGTATGAGCAACAAATTGCCCGTACATTTATGCTGGCCTTGAGGTATTAGAACATGATCATCTTGTATCACTAAGGGCAAGGCGGTTAAGAGTTGTTACTAAGGATTAACGATTACTTGGGTGAAAACCTACCGTCACATTTACCGTCATATATTGATATATATATAATTAACCTATCTTACCCACCTTATTAACCTATCTTATTATCACCTATATTACTATAGTGGCTGCTTACTTGCCCTTAGAATTATTTGTGGTAATAACACAAATCTTGCTTGAAAATAATGATATACACATCTAACTTTAAAAGTACTTATTGCAGTGTTGCTGTTGCAAACTCACTATTAAATTACTATTATTTTACCTTAAAATCGGCATAAGAATCATCTAAACTGATCGAGCTGAGCCAAAGATCATCATCATCATCATCATCAACCTATTCTAGTCCACTGCTGGACATAGGTCTCCCCTAATGAGCGCCATAGCGCCCTGTCTTCAGCTTGCCGCATCCAGCATCTGCCCGCAGTCTTTCGCAGATCGTCATCCCACCTGGCCGGAGGGATGACGAAGATACGACTTCTAAATTCTATTTCGAGTTGAAAATGAAGTATCTTTTGATACTATACTTCAAAATGGACGAATATCCGGGTCATCATAGAATTTTTTCTTCACTTGAAAATAGCTTCCAACTACGTATGGCTCATTTTGATTGGTATCAAAAAGCCCATCATCTTTTGAACGTGAGAATACCACTTGTGGTTTTGAAGTTAGTTTGGCCGTAAGTTTCCTAATCTATGCCATTAGTCTTTGGACCAAAATTATTTCCCTTTTTAAGAAAAATTACGAACACTTTTTTGTTCTGTGTTTCTGTTGTGGTCCCTTCTGAGCATCCCTTCAACAAGATCCCTCCCTTGTCCTTTACAGACATTAATATAATGTTAATTATTAATCAGTAATAGTCTGGGTATTGATTTATCAATCATAATTTTATCATTGTGACGCTTGTGACGTTTGTGTATTCTATGTTGTTTTTTTTTGTGCCGGGCCGATTTGAGCCTTGAACTCGATCAAAATTGAGCGTGCAGTGGCTGCCATAAAAGGTTAAACAACCAAATAGATCGATCGTTTGTGTAATCATAGCATAGTATTGTTGTATTAACCAATGGCTGTCCTAATCAATAAATAAATAAATCATAGCAAATAGCACGTAATCACTCATTCGGATAGGCAGTTTAAATATACGTCTTTTCGATACGAAAGTGTACCCATTGGTTTATAAGCACATCGAACACATTCTGTGGGTTTGGTGATAATTATAATATATTTTAAATGATACGATGCCAGCAACGAGCTCTCATCGATAAGAGCGCTATATAGACAGGCCAACTACCATCAGGCCATCATTCGGATGATTTTCTTAAAGATTTTCTTCCTCGCCGATGAAGAACCAGCATTCCTGGACGTTGTGAGTCAGAGTTAGGGCTAGGCTCCGAAAGAATATACGAGTCTACCCGTACCGTACCCGTCCATAGAAAAGAAGCAATTCGTTGTCAGTATCGTTACCAGTTCGTTGTCGGTTGCATCATGAGATGCTATAAAACTACATGATGCACTCCGGGTAACAAAAGCGTTAACACCTTTTTCTCTCCTCGGGGGAGACAGTAGTGACCCACAAAGAATGCTCCAGGGTAAGTTTAACTGTTGAGGAATCCGCATTACAATTAATTAGAAATGAATTGAGGAAGGTAGAAATATAATAAATCCACTTCCTTCCTTAACAAGGGGGAGATAAAAGAGACAAATTGGCAACTTACCTATTACCATAATTGGTTATAGGTAGTTTGCCGTTTTTGAGCGTACAGGTTTTTTTTTGGTACAACAACAGTATACATATACAACTACATCTTCTGACATGCATTCATCTTATATGCATACCTATTATAGATATACACAACACTTGCCATTAAAAAAGCAGCTATTAAACCAACACAAATATTTGATTCTACGTAATATATACTAATTTAGTAAGTATTACGGATTACAGGATAATTCCTGTACCCTCAAAAACGGCTTTTAATAATAAAAAGAAATGAAAATGTAAAATTATTTACTATAACAATAACCATTAACACAGAACATAATAATAAATAACAGAACACAATAATTTCATTTAGGTAAATGACTTATTTGAAATATATATTTAATTTTCTTTATTTAGACAACAAAGTGTGGTAACACTGTGAATCCATTCTAGATATGGACTTATTGGTGTATAAACTCGATCAGGATTCTCTAACAAAGGAGGACCCCCAGTAAGAACTCCAACTATATTGTAATCTACAAACAATGGGCCACCCGAATCTCCCTGCAGACCGAATTGTTTAATTGAACACCTAGATGATGTACAAATAAACCCTCTAAACTCGTTTTTACACGGACTGATAACACCTTGCCCTATTTGTAACGGACGCTGGCGATCACGTGCTAAGTTTTTTAATATGTTTAGAGATATACGTTTCATTAAGAACGTAAGTCCAAAACCAGCATACTCTGCAGAAAGACCCAACAGTGTCGAGTAGTCTACCGCAGAAATAACTCCGTAATTATCCATATGCACCGCAGGTCTCACAAGTAATAGTGCTATATCAATAGGGTCTTTAAAATAATTACTTAGATATCGTGGATGTAGTACACGTCTAACCACTTCACTTTTCGAATCTGTAACATTGAACGGGATGGTCTGCTTACCGTATTGTATGTGAGTTAATTCGCTTACGCAGCAATGCGCTGCAGTTAAAACCCAATATGGAGTTATAAGAGAGCCGGTACACATACGGTTTGGCTGTAAACTGACTACATAAGGATATTTCGCCGTGATGTCGTCAACACCCTGGTACACGCGCAATTCAAGCTTCTTTTGAATATTCGAGGCAATCAATCTGTGTGGCATCATCGCTGTCGCTACCAACACTGTAGCCAAAGTGTGCACATTAACCATCACTGGCATCCTGTTCATGGATATGATATGAAATTATTGCTTCGATTGATTTATTTTCTTATGTATTTGTGCACAAAATATAATTGTTCGATTTTAATTTTTAGAAAATTCTTATCTACTAAGTTACAATATTACATTATTTTTTTAAATGGTGAAAAGGATCTTGGCACAACAATCCTTTAAATTATTATGGTATTAGTTGAACTCAGAACTTGGATTTTACAAATAAAATATTTATATTTGTAGGTATACATCATACAATTTTATTATGTATCGTAAAAACATAATCATCTTAGCCGTGGCTCAATATCGAGTGATATTATGTAATAGGCATTCGACATTTATATTGTTATGGCGTAACCAATGTGCTCTACGATAGCAGTTTGTGAGTTCGTAAGCTTTTATTTGATTTATTTCAAATTTATACACACACCTAAAAAATACTACAAAAATTTAATGTTGGAGGGAATTATTTCTGAAAGAAATTTCTTCTTAAAGAAAAAGATTATCGAAATTACTGAAGTACCTTTTATTTCTTTTTCATGCGGAAATCCCTTCGGTCGGATACCCCCCCGCCGGCCAGCGGGGGCGGTTATGTCGGGCTTGAACCGACTAAAACCGCACGCCGTCTCGGGTCTACAGACGCCGGGGTGTAAGGTTGCCCATAGAGCATATCCCTCGCACCCCGACTGACCCTGGGCTATCTCCGGTTTCGAGATGGCCCCCTCGGGTTTGGGTACCACGGTGTCCCCGTCTTGCCCCGGTTTGGGGGAGTCACACAACATTAACTATACTAATAAAGAAATCGCAGTAAGGAACCTTAGACTTGGCACGACTTTGTCTAGATTTCATTACTTTTTAGAGATAAACAAGCAGCTCCATCGAGACTTGGCTAGTTTTTTACATAATGTTTTTGGTGGGATATTCTATACAATTTCCTCCGGAATGATGATTTTACAATGTTATGCACATACTAAATGAATTTCTCTTGGACAACTCGAGGTCACCTATGGAATCAGCAGTCTGTCCTTATGCCTTGTTCGGCTATTTGGCAAGTCACCTAATTTAATAAATAGGTGTGAATGTTTTTGAAGAAAGATGCACATTTTCAGTATGTATGAACATGGCAGTGGGAGAATTTTATGTCGCTTAAACAGTGGCTTGCAACTAGTTAGGCTATCAACCCCATGCATTGCACGGATGCATTTCTTTTGGGCTATGAATGCTCTATCTGCTTCCACCGAGTTGCCCTATATGATAATTCCATAGCGGAGTACCGAGGACACTCATATGCATGATATGTCATAACTGTTGTATGTAAATTGACAATCTGTCTAATTCTAACAAAACTATGCGAATCAAAGGAGCATGAGAAGATGCTATTTATATTGTTGAAGTCATCTAAATTAAGCATAATGCTCTCACGGGCGGGGGAGGACGCCGGTCCCCCACCCCCTATTTGGAACACGCCCATTGTTCGCATCCCTGATTCTCTCCGCTGCTCGTAGAGAGTCCGCGTTTGGAGCGTCACCCGCCGCGTTTATCTCGGAGAGAACAAGTAAATAAACCCGCTTTATCTTAATCAGGGGATAAGAGGTAGCGCTTTGACACCTACCAACCGCCGGCTCATTCGGCTTATGATTGCTCACGTTCTCCTTATGCGCAATAGGAGATTTCGGCTCGCACCACTGACACCCCGGAAACGGTTTTATTGCCTACTGCTTCTGTTAGGGTATGGGGCCCGCAGGGTAATTCTATTGTTGTTCGTGCCCTTTTGGATTCGGGTGCCCAGGGTAGTATTGTTTCAGTTTGGTTGGCGAGCCAATTGGGTATTTGGTTTGGTCTATCTCCTTTCCCGATTTTTTGGTGTTGGTGATGTGCCTGTTGATAGCCATGTTGCTCGCACATCGATTGAATTCTCCCCTTTGCCGCTTGACTCACGCCGTATTCAGACTTCGGCTATGGTTTTAAAAACTATTTTGGGGGATCATCCTAGAGTAACTCTCCCCGCTTCTGTTGTAAGTTTGACTAATGTTAAAAGTTTGAAAATTTTTGAATTAGCAGACTCTTCTTTTCATACGCCTGGTCCAGTTGACCTTTTGATAGGTAGTAATGTTTTAGGTACAATTTGTGCGGGTTCTTGGCGAGAGTTACAGCCTGAGGCTTGGTTTTAGTTCCGACTATTTTCGGTTCCACTTTTTTGGGTCCTGTTCTTCCTTTGTTGAACGAATGTTCGGAAGGTGAAGCGCAATATATATACCAAATTTGGATAGGTAGGGGGGGGAACACTACTGACGGTGGAGGTGAGCGCTGATGCATCACAAGGTGGCCACCCTAAACCTACATCTGGGTCGCAAGTCCCAGTCGCCGTCATGGTGTTCCTCTCTGTACCACGCTATGGACCCGGCGACCGCACGGTGAATCCATGGAGTGCTGAGAATCGGATCTCTTGGTTCTGCGCTTTCGGACGTGGTACAAAAGTTTTGGGAGGTTGAGGAGCCTCCATCTGTGTCAAGCTCGAACCCGGAAATTAACCATATTTTGTTGCCTGGGTGGTGTGGCGCCACGTGCCCGGAAATTTGAATCCGGCGGATTGTGCATCTCGTGGTTGCACGCCTCCACAGATTTTGGATCATCCCTTGTGGTGGAGACCTAAGTGGGTCCACGGAGATTGTACTACTTGGCCGATGAGTTTGATACCATCGAATCCTCCGGTCATTGGCTTCATTGGGTTGCCAGTTGTCAACCAGGAGCCCCCTTTTGATCCTGACGTTCTGTCAGGAGGCTCTTATTTCTTGGATTCGTCTTGTACAATCCGAGAGCTTCTCCTCAGAGATTAAAATTTTGAAAGACGACCATTTGCTAAGCTGAAGGGCGCTGTGATGCGTTTGAATCTCTTCTTTGACAGCGACGGTTTATTGCGCGTTGGTGGTAGAATTCGAAATTCTGAATTGACCCACGGAGTTCGTTATCAGCTCCTCTTGTCCAAAGATGGGCATTTTGCGCGTTTGTTGGTCATGGACCGCCACATTAAGAACTCCCACGCTGGCTGCAACTCTTTGTTGGCTGCCTTGCAGCGAGAGTTTTGGATCTTGTCAGCCAGACGTCTTGTTAGGGGAGTTGTTTTCCGTTGTTTGCCATGTTATCGTTTCAAGGCTTCTACTATGCAGCCTCAGATGGGTGACTTACCAACTGACCGAGTAACTAAATCTCGTCCATTTGCTTCAGTTGGCACGGACTTCGCTGGTCCGTTTTGGGTAAAAGCTTCACAGCTTCGTAACGCTAGGTCTGTGGAAGCCTATTTGTGCGTTTTTGTTTGTTTGTCTACCAAGGCTGTTCACTTGGAGGTGGTATCTACTCTCACCACCGAAGCTTTCGTAGCGGCTCTAAACCGTTTTGTGTCCCGAAGAGGACTCCCGTCTTTGATCCGATCCGATAATAGAACTCATTTTCACGGCACGAATAATTATTTGAAGGAGGCTTATGAATTCCTTAATTCTCCGGTTCACGCACTGAACAGCAAGAATGCATGACAACCAATATCTGGCCACATTTATTTTTTATGGTTTGCTATCTCTCGTTCACTAACCAACGCGACGCAACACCATAATCGAGGATGTAACCTGATATGACATAGTTCACAATAAACAACAAAAGTATTTCAAAATACAACGCCAATTCTCCGTACCCCTTAACAAAGATGATGAAGACAATAAATTCTCTAACACTATATTCAACAGAAGTAGTCTATTCATCCTCCAATTCTATTCCCAACTCAGTTGTTTTCGGCTTTTCAGTGTAGCTACGAAGCGGCCGACCTTCAACATTTCACGTGGGCTATCTGACCTCCACAACCCACTGCCGATATCAGAGTTCTGTATTCGTCGGACTATTTAGGGCTCCAACTACCCGAAACGAGAGCTATACATATTTGTATGGAGACCGGGACCGACGCTTTAACGAAATACTCTAGGGTTGCACGACCAATAAGTTATATCCTCAAAAATGGCTTTCAGGGAATAAAAAAATACTTAAAAAAGGTAAAACATCTACATATTATTATATAGCACATCAAATGAAACACTAGCATTTTAATAGGTTTATTTAGGTTGTAGGTACAGGTATCAGGTACCTTACACCCCGGCGTCTGTAGACCCGAGACGGCGTGCGGTTTTAGTCGGTTCAACCCCACATAAAAAAGGTACAGGTATCAGATCTTACCACAGCTTTTTATTTCTACTGAACCGATTGTTATGAAACAGCATATAATATTGAGTTGCCGTGACAATACAATATTATGATAATGTTTTTTTTATACCCTAACTCTGCTATCATTTGGATATGCAGAGCCTACTTTTATCTTATATCAAATAAAAAGCTTCCTAATTTCAAAACCTAAACTTTCCTCTTTCATTCTGACCTCTTTGTCATACTAGTTCTCGCATGTATTCTTCTCGCATTTTCATACAGCCTTTCATACTCTGAAGGGATATGGGGGGGGGGGATCTGGGGTAATGTGTACCTATTCTTTCTATCTTTTTTGTTTAATAAACAAAAATTTTTATATGTTCTTATGATCATTTTACATTAGTCTTAATTACTATTACAACTTATTATTATTATTTTTATTTACTATTACAACATTTGAAAGGCAAACAGTTTGTATTTATTATCTTCAGACTTAAATACTATATTTACAGCAGAACTTGTGTTTATAATTACTTTATTGACTATACTAAGCCTACATTTGTAACATATTTTCGCATAATTTGAATAATTTTGTACGACAACTAGTGATATCTGTGCGCCACGGGTAGCAACAACTGTGGCGAATGGTTCAATGCGGTATGGGTGCCTGGCTGTGGTCAGTTCGACGTAGTTCGACCAGTCACCGTAAGCGGTCGTGGGAATCGTTGTATGGTATAAATCTACAATTATCGAAATCGTATTTCTAGACCTTTTCATCTTGTTGACGTTTCGCGAATAGTCTAGATTTAACTTAGTATATAAACACCGTCGCGGTATCTCTATTGTTTTTACTCTGATTGTTAGTCTGCGAGAAATCACACTCATTTGTATTACTCTTGCTGTATATTTAGTTTGGCTATCAAGTTTTGTTTTTTGGAACTGTGAAGTTTGGCGGTTATAACTGTGATTGTCTGCCCAGCATATACTGGTAAGTGAGTTTTCTTACATAGGTGTCGATTTACTCTCTTTATGGGGGTTTTGTTATTCATGACAGTTGTGTATCTTGGCTGCAGGGTCGTTTGGTCAAGTTATTATCTGGAGACAATTGGGTGTATCTGTCATCAACTCTGAGGCCGACAATACAAGAGGTACTGTAGCGTCCGGGGCTTGGACGCCACAATACCTCGTGTTGATAAAAGATAAACACACGGGTTAAGCAGTAATATCTCATTTATTAATTCAACAAAGCTTCCTATATCGAGTTTAGAGAGGTTTTTACGCGAATATATTTATATTTATGCGAACTGTAGGGAATCGCGATCTCCGCTCAAGGACTGAGCCTAAATTTAATACACTTATATCTTCTCTTCGGCCGGTGGACCCGGGCGGCGCGTCAAGTCGCCCGCTGTCAGCCGCACAGCCGAATCCCGCTCCAAGCAGTTGTTTTTTCTTCCCTACGTTATATTTAAATCCATCATGTATTTATTTTTAAACTCTGACACATGATGGCCAGGTCAATGAACTGTAGTGGTCGAACGAGGTCGGACACTACAACCAGCTACGCCCTTATGGCCATACATGTGACAGCTACACTGGAGCCTTAGATTTACTACACGAGAGCAGACAAAAAAAAACATTATCTCGCCTGTCTCTTACAATGAGAAAAACGACGCAATCTTTATACTTTATAACTATTAAATACAGTTTAATAGTTATAAAGTATAAAGATTACAAAGGTAACAAATACTGAAAAAAATCGAATAAAAAGATTGCTTCATTCTTGGCCTGGCAAAAACTCGTGTTAAAAAGCAACAAGCCACAGCGCGACTATCTACATAAATTATTTTAATGTCACTTGACGACAACATTTTAAGGTTTGCCCTGAAGGGATTTAGTAACAGAGTACTTTTAAGACCTACCTAACTAAAACTTAAAGCTGACATAAAGTGATCTATCGTTACACATTATGCATATGTAATAGTCAAACTTTACGTCGCCTACGAATTACTAAATTATTTTTAAATCAACATTAAAGAGACAGAGAACTTTCCTTCATAAAGAAGAGTCTGATCGAAAACTAGCTTTTAATCATCGTCGGCGCTCATGTCCAAAACGATTTGACTCTCTTACAAAGTTCAGATCACTACTCCCAACATTAGACGAAAAATAATTGCCTAACTCCTACGCTAGAACATCACGAACATAACAAAACAAATCTATTTATCTTCAGCAGCACAGCAATATGGAATAAACAGAGAACACATATAATTAATAAAATGTTTCACATAACACATTATTTACTACGAGGATTATAATTCTACTAAGGCTTATAGTCCTTATTGGCCCTATTGACCCGCAGGCAACTGTCAATGGTTAAAATAACACAGAAATCTCTTGAAACACTCTGGATCAAGCCACCATCATAGGCATTGCACCTCTTTATCTTAGCAATCTTCTAGTTGGGCACATAACAGCACATAAAAGCACATAAAAGCAAAATAAACACAACGATAGTGATAAATGCGTCGCTCCAATGTCGCACGACGTCTTTCTTCAAATGGTACGGGATCGATCCAACCACTGCCAACTGCAGCACGTTGGCGTTTCCAAATCCTATGGAAACTAGCGCTCCACCAGCTGTAGCAACCACCAGCTCCTGTGGAAACCAGTGCCTCCACCAGTTATATGGAAACCGGCGTTCCTCCACCAGTTGTAGCGTCCGGGGCTTGGACGCCACAATACCTCGTGTTGATAAAAGATAAACACACGGGTTAAGCAGTAATATCTCATTTATTAATTCAACAAAGCTTCCTATATCGAGTTTAGGGAGGTTTTTACGCGAATATATTTATATTTATGCGAACTGTAGGGAATCGCGATCTCCGCTCAAGGACTGAGCCTAATTTTAATACACTTATATCTTCTCTTCGGCCGGCGGACCCGGGCGGCGCGTCAAGTCGCCCGCTGTCAGCCGCACAGCCGAATCCCGCTCCAAGCAGTTGTTTTTTCTTCCCTACGCTATATTTAAATCCATCATGTATTTATTTTTAAACTCTGACACATGATGGCCAGGTCAATGAACTGTAGTGGTCGAACGAGGTCGGACACTACAGTACCACCTGGGAAGTCAATCGCAAGGATCGTTCCGGGACTTGCAGCACCGCAGGGACAGCCACTGGTGACCCACAGGGCTTATTAGCAAAAAGATCACGTAAAACACATTCATACTAATGTTTACCGACTGCTGACCGGAGCCTGGTGAGGACGACACCCGTAACTCGCTCTCGTGTACAAGACCATCTTATAAGTATCTGTCTGCGTACCTGAACCATCATCATCTTTTAGGTATCTGTCTGTATGCCTGAACCTGGATCATTTATCAAGTTTTTTTTTTCCGTGCGGAAATCCCTTCGGATACCCCCCCGCCATCTAGCGGGGGCGGTTATGTCGGGCTTGAACTGACTAAAACCGCATGCCGTCTCGGGTCTACAGACCCCAGGGTGTAAGGTTGCCCATAGAGCATATCCCTCGCACCCCGAGTACCTGTGTACCTAAACCTATACCTCTGTCTTACCATTTTCTCTATGTCTCAGTTTCCTTTAAATATATGTATGTATAACTGATAAACGTGTTTCATTGGAGATCACATAACCTGTGCACTAAATTAGAACCCTCTTTTAACGGCGCCCTGGGATAAGGATCTACATTTGCTCACCTGGATTGGCCGGTGAAGTAGCCAGTGGAAGTCCACGGGTTACACATTATACTTAGTTAATGTGCCCAGATAATCTCTACGTCTTGTTTCTTGCGTTTTAGTAGCATACTTCAAAGTTCGCTCGGTGTGCTGTCTGATGAGTATTTTGATGCCGTCGTTGTCGACTTTATTACCAGTTTCAACCTCAATGTCGAGCCCGTCTCTTGCGTAGATGGGGCAGTCTTGATGGACAGCCTCACTTACGGAAACCGTAGCCCACCTGCTGATGCAGGTGGGCTACGGTTTCCGGGGTTCCTGGTTCACAGGCGCACGATGGGTCCGCCTTACACTTGAACCAGGTCACGTATGCGGCGAACCCACCGTGCCCTGTGAGGATCTGAGTGGCTGGGCCCGTTATGTTTAGCCTCCTGACGGTTTTATATGCTTCCAACGCGCAGGGAAAGAAGATTTTCGTGGCCGTCTCTCCCTCTTGATATAGTCTGCTCCATTCGCCAAGGGAACCCTGACATATGACTCTCTTATCGAATGAAACAGGACACATATCATAATCGGCCCTCTTCTTGAGCCTTAAGGCGGCCTCCCTAGCAAGGTAATCCGCCCTCTCATTCCCCTCCAGACATACGTGGGCCTTAGTCCAGTAAAGAGTGACGCTCTTGCCCCGCTGCTTACTGAGGCCAAGACCGACCCTAGTCTCTACTGAAAGGGGGTAAAAAGTGTGCGGATTGACTATGCTAAAGAGCACCGCCCTGCTGTCAGAGAAGATGCCGAACGTGGCAACGTCGTGTCGCTCTACCTCTCACGCCGCTTCGCGCAAGGCCAGAAGTTCCGCATGGTAGACGGTCCATGCGCCGAGAGAGCAAACTTGCGGGCCTTGGACTCGGACTGGCTGTTCCACACACAGCAGCAGCAGCCCCGACCCGGCCCTCAATTTTGCTCCCATCGGTGAAGATCCTGATATCGTGAGGCTCTACACTGTTAAATTGTGCCCTGTGTAGATAGTTCAGATCACCTCGGGGTTAAGCCCCCAGGTGATCCGGGCCGTCCGAGCCAATGTCTTATAAATATTTATTGCCATCGTGCATATCTTCTTCACGTGACTGTTGAAGTTGATGTTTCGGTAGATGGTCAGGCCTAATATTTTAATTTCGTTGGACAGGCCAACGTCAACCCCGCCCATGCTCATGCTTTTGTTTTGTGTGGGGTGAACTTGAGCTTGTTCACGACTCCCCACGCCCGAACACGTTCGAGGGTGGCGTTGGTCTGTCTTTCAATTCCCAATGCAGAATCCCCGTCGAAAATGAGAACTTCGTCATCCGCGAAGGCCTACACGTAGTCCCCATCTTCTTCCAGCATTTTAAGCAGGGGGTCTAACAGAAGGTTCCACATCAAGGGACCTGTTATTGACTCCTGGACGCAGCCCTTTTGTGTGCCTCTTCTACACTCAGTGCCCGCGTACCTTACCCGGACTGTCCTTTCACTCAGGTAGCTGCCAAAGGTATTTAAACTTATCATTCTACTACTATCTACGGATTGATTAGTAGTCGGTGTCCAGCCAAACAGTCACATACAGGTCTTACGCGCATTTTATATTCAGCAACATTTAACTTTAGATTGTCCGCCCACGAGTTTGGAGTCCATATTGTTTAAACATAGCTAATATTATTAGAAGCCTCCACGCAAAGTTTCAAATTGCGGAGATCAATGGTTAACAAGAAAAAAAAAACAAAATCATAGAAAACTACCAATATTTTGTCACTTTTGATGCTTTTGACATTTCGTCTCGTTATTAAACGTTTCGTTTTACGTAAGGTTAACGCACTAAAATGTTTTACTTCATTTAATAATTAAATAAATACGTTTATTTAGTGACTAAGTTAAAGTCATGCTTATTTTATTATATTACGTATATTTTGCTGATTTAAATGAACGCTATTAAAATTATACTTATAATAATTTACCGACTATTGCCGATATGTGAAACATTAGAATAATATTATGTAATCTGTGGTGAAACTAAACGTAAAACATCGTCAGGTTAGGTTCGAAGGGGATGATGGGGTTTACTAAGCGAGTTAAGCGATTAATTTGATTGAGCGTAGCCTACTGCGGGAGCGGCGTTACAGAAACAAATCGCTGTAAAACCGACTCCACGTAGTCTTGACTGCCCTACCCCTAGAGTGTTATTTAAAATCGCGTAGGCGCGTAGGGGCGAGGCGGCCCGCGAGCTGAGGAGCAGGTGGTTTCAATATTTCGCATGGGACCACCGGAGCCCTGCAGCGCCGGAGCCGTGACAGAAGCCATGCCTGCTGCATGCTTGCTTGTCCCCTTTATTTTATTCGGCGCCCCCTTTCGACCTTTAACTCGATGTCAATACAAGAAAATGTAAAAGTTAGGTTAGAATATTAAAAAAATCGTATCTCAAAAAGGGGGGGCGTCCGTAACTTTTCCTTCACATGGGTGGTTCTACACACCCTCCCAACTCCCAGCCCTTAAATCGTGGGCGGACAATCCGAAGTCTTACCTTTCACTTTTCAGTGCTTACTTCTGTTTACTGAAGTCGTTTTTTTTTTTTTTTAAAGTTAGGGAAAGTCAGGATAATGGAATTAATATTAGAATCTTTTTTGTTCGGGTTTCAAGTTGTCAAAGGGTGATGGGCACAAATGTATGAACCCTCTTACTGGTACCAACCTAAAAAAGTATTTTTGTATAGAATATGAATATCTATTGAATGTCCGATCAGAGAAAAGCTGCTTGAAGGTTCTATAATTTTTTATGGGTTTTTTATCATTTTCTAATAAAATATTTTATTTGTGGCGTTTTATCCATTTTTTAGTGTTATTTTACAATAACACTAAATCGAAGTAAGTTTTATCATTTACTAGCTGTAGACCGCAGCTCCGCCCGCCCTTCCCGCAGCCAATGGAAACCTATTCCAGGGATAAAAAGTAGCCTATTATGTATTTCCCAAACAATTATCTGTCTCTTCACCAATTTTCAGCCAGATTCTACAGTATGAAGCATCGCGCGTGCAATTATGATGCAATATGTTTCAATTTGTATTCAGTCATTATTATGTAATATAAATATTATTTTTTAGTTCACACGTGTCTGCACGCTAAAGTCTCGCTACTTATCAATTCCGCATTCGTTAATTTCCTCCACAGCAACCTGATTCTTTATATGTTCGATGATATATAAGCCGTTGTTTAATGAGTATAAGCCATATACCTATTGGTTCAATATCTGCACAGTAAGTACCTATGTATTGTATGTTGGTTATAAGCCAGATGAACTGGCACGACACCAGAGTTGGATCGTCGCACGGAGCTGCCGAAGAAGACCGCGCAAGCACTACCTCGGACTCGCCGCTCGGACCTCCACTCGCGCGCTGACTACAGGCGCATACGGTCACGTCTGTTTTCGATGCAGCCGTAACCGCCGGATCTTATCGCGCGCGCACACGCCCCGCCCAACGTTTCGTTGTCGGGTCGCGGTCGCGCTCCTGCAATGAAGCGAAGCTCAACCAGCAAGCTGCCTCCTCGGGTTCGGAGGAGGCAGCTTGCTGGTTGAACTCGGTTGAACACCTCGGAACCCCCAACCCTCCCCCCCCCCAAGCCCTTCTAAGTTGTCCACCGCCTTCAAGGGACCGGTAGCCAGTCCCAAGGAGACGTCGACGCCGCCGCGCGCGCTCGCCAGTGCGCCGAACGCAGGCGCATCGATGTCTTCCGCTCCCCCCCGCGCGCCTTCGTGTGGGTCGAGCGCGTCTCACGCTGCGCCAGCTAAGGCGCCCGCGTCGCGTGCGAGCCCGAGCTCCGCTCCACCGCCGCGCACCTCGCTCGCCACGACTCCGCCGTCCGAGACGGCGTCGACGTCGAAGGCGATACGGACGCCGGTGGCGAAATACCGGAATGCGGCTTCCCCGCGCCAAGATGCCTGCGAGTCTCCAGCCTCGCGTGCGTGAGCTCACGCGCCAAGCGAGGACCTGGAGGGTTCACTCGCCTCCGTCGAGTCGTTTCAGGACTCGCCCAGGACGCCCACAGCCGCAACCCCGGACACCCCGGACCTGCGACTGTTCGTCAAGCGTCGCTCCAAGCAGACGCCAATGGAAGCCGACCCTTCGTGCCCCGGACCTGCGCCGCCCGCGCAGCCCCGACTCGGCCGAAATAGAGGACAAGCGTCCCAAGACGCGTCACACAGAAGCCGCCGCCAGGCGTCGCAAGGCGCACACCCCGTCGCCGCCGGAACTGCACCTGCAGGGCCCGCAGCCAGTCAGCCGAAGGAGAAGAGGTACCCCCCTATTATAGTGGAGGAGCTGCTACACTTCGCCCGGCACCTGCGGCAGTTGAAGGCCCAGTTGGGAAGACCGGCCAACGTGCGCCCGTACGGGAACGAGCTCAGGTTCATCCCAACAGATGCAGAAGAATACCGCCTGTTGCAGGCCTATTTTACATTGCTGGAAAGCCAGGAAGGAAGCCAATATGAGATGCTACAAAACTTGATGGTGCACTCCGGGTAACAAAACCGTTAACACCTTTTTCTCTCCTCGGGAGAGACAGTAGTGACCCACAAAGAATTCTCCAGGGAAAGTTTAACTGTTGTGGAACCCGCATTTTTTAACTAGAATCGAATTGAACAAGGTAGAAATATAATGGATCCACTTCCTTCCTTAAAAAGGGGGAGATAAAAGAGACAAATTGGCAAATTACCTATAACCATAATTGGTTATGGTTATATTTTATTGTCTAAAACGGCTTTTAAATAACAAAAAGAAATGAAAATGTAAAATTATTTACTATAACACTAAACATTAACACAGAACACAAAATAGTTTACCAACTAAGATAACACCATCTAGGTAAATTTAGAAATAAATATAATTTTCTTCATTTTGACATCAAAGTGTAATAACACTGTGAATCCATTCTTGATGTGGACTTATTGGTGTATAAAGTCGATCAGGATTCTTTAACGATTTTGTACTTCCAAAAAAGACTCCAACTATGTTGTAATCTACAAACAATGGGCCACCCGAATCTCCCTGCAGACCGAATTGTTTAATTGAACACCTAGGTGATGTACAAATATACCCTCTAAACTCGTTTTTACACGGACTGATAACACCTTGCCCTATTTGTAACGGACGCTGGCGATCACGTGCTATTTTTTTTAATAGCTTTTGAGATATACGTTTCATTAAGAACGTAATTCCAAAACCAGCATACTCTGTAGAAAGACCCAACAGTGTCGAGTAGTCTACCGCAGAAATAACTCCGTAATTATCCATATGCACCGCAGGTCTCACAAGTAATAGTGCTATATCAACAGGGTCTTTAAAATACTTACTTAGATATCGTGGATGTAGTACACGTCTAAACACTTCACGCTTCGAATCGGTAACATTGAACGGGATTGACTGCTTACCGTATTGTATGTGTGTTAATTCGCTTACACAGCAATGCGCTGCAGTTAAAACCCAATATGGAGTTATAAGAGAGCCGGTACACATACGCTTTGGCTGTAAACTGACTACATAAGGATATTTCGCCGTGACGTCATCAACGCCCTGGTACACGCGCAATTCAAGCTTCTTTTGGATATTCGAGGCAATCAATCTGTGTGGCATCATCGCTGTCGCTACCAACACTGTAGCCAAAATGTGCACATTAGCCATCACTGGCATCCTGTTCATGGATATGATATGAAATTATTGCTTCGATTGTTATATTTTCTTATGTATTTGTACAGAAAATATAATTACTCGATTTTAATTTATAGAAAATTTCTATCTACTAAGTAATATCTTATTATTTTTTAAATGGGGAAAAGGATCTTGGCATAACAATCTTTTAAATTATTATGGTATTAGTTGAACTCAGAACTTGGATTTTATAAATTGAATATTTATATTTGTATACATCATATAATTTTATTATGTATCGTAAAAACATAATCATCTTAGCCGTGGCTCAATATCGAGTGATGTAATAGGCATTCGACATTTATATTGTTATGGCGTAACCAATGTGCTCTACGATAGCAGTTTGTGAGTTCGTAAGCTTTTATTTTATTTATTTCAAATTTATGTTCACACAATAAAAAAACTACAAAAATTGGATGTTGGAATTAATAGTACTATAGTAATGCTTATTTCTAACAGAAATTTTTTCTTTCTTCTTAAAAATAGATTATCGGAATTACTGCAGTACCTTATTTTTTTTTGTTTTTTTTTTCGTGCGGAAATCCCTTCGGATACCCCTCCGCCGGCCAGCGGGGGCGGTTATGTCGGGCTCGCACCGACTAAAACCGCACGCCGTCTCGGGTCTTCAGACGCCGGGGTGTAAGGTTACCCATAGAGCATATCCCTCGCACCCCGACTGACCCTGGGCCATCTCACCACTAACAGCATCGCTCATCCTGTCTCCTCTGAAAGCAGAGGAGTACGGAGAGCGATGTGTTCCCGCCACGTTGGGAATTGGCCGACGATGAATGCCAACCCTATGAAGGGGAAGCCATTGACCGCCGCCCAGGGTGTACCGACCGCTCCGATTCCGTTCCCCCCGGGCTGCAGTGGGATCGGAATCGGAGCGACACTCGAGGAGGTTACCCAACACACACCCCAATTACTGCAGTACCTAATCAATGCTGAGCTTCGGACTACAGAAGACCCCGAGTAGAACCGTAGTGTGTAGTAACTCAATTTCTAAAAGCAGATGTTCGGCTGAAGCAGTGTAGGGAGAGGGTGATGCATTAACAATCTTGTAGGAATTGTTGGCACGTAGATATATGGCTACACCACCACATCCCTTTGCTGTTCGATCATGTCGGATCAATATCAAAACAAAACCGGGAAGTTAAACGTAAGTAGAAGGTAAAGAGGGTTTCAGAATAGATTCCGAGACAAGTATAGCATCGAGAGGAGAGTTGCTAAAAGATGTCGAAAGGTCAGGATGGTGACCTGGAACACTCTGGGCGTCAATGTGAACTGAATTAAGGTTGATCGGATAGCTAGACAATATAGGGTTAGATTTGGCTGCGCAGGATTAGAGCAGCTGAGGAATCATCATCTGCGGTAACAAAACTATGTGCATCAAAGGAGCATGAAAAGATGTTATTTTTTATTTTTGAAGTCATCTAAATTAAGCATAATGCTATACAATTAATAATAAAATATAATTATCCAATATAATAATCAAATATAAAAATATAATAATATAATATAAACGTAGGTATAAAATGTAGATATCAAAAAAAGAAATACGTTGTGGTCTCACCCACTCGCTGGCTTTTTTTTATGTGCGGAAATATCTTTGGGTAACCCCCTCCGGCTAGCGGGGGCGGTTATGTCGTGCATCGACTAAAGATTTTTTTACAAATAACTATTGAGTCGTTCTTGCATAGATAGGAGTAAAAACACAGCTTTTTCGTGAACAAAAATAAATGTATGACTAGTTTCTTTGTATTTCATCAAAATATTGCTGGCGCTTTAAATAAAATACCATATATAGATCTTGATGTTGTATGCTTAAGTGAACATTTTGTCGTCGAAAATGAGCATAGTTTGTAATCAGTTTTCTAATCCTGGTTACTCACCAGCTGACCCAGACGGTATGGTAACAAGAGAGGACTTATCCCAGGGCACCTTTCTACAAAGATAAGTAATACCAAACTAGGTAACAATAAACACAAAAATAAACTACAAATAATTAACTATATTTGTGCATGTCAAGGGGACCCTTCAAAGAAACAAATTGGAGGTTTCATACATATAATTGTCCAAAAGATTACATACACATACAGCAACTCAGAACGCCAGTGCTAATCTAAACAACATAATACACAATAGTTATAAATAAGTCCTTGGCTGGGTTTTCTTGAGATATCAGATAATTCAAACAATCTTGAGCTCACTTTCGGAGCAGCAACGATGCTGGTCTGAGTTATGGTGGAACAGTTATTAGGAGAAGGTTGTTCACACCTTGATACTCTCCTGAACTCCTTATTGGAGCATCAAAACGTTGGGTTGAAGTTTAATTTAACAATGTTAACGAGTAAGGTTATGTAAAAATAAATAAAAAATCAGTACGTGACCTTGTGGCCAAGGTGGTCCGTCCCCGAGGTGTGCCGCGCAGGTCTTGGGTGCGATCTGTGAACCAGGGGGATCTGTGTACAGGATCCGGCCTCTTCCTGACAAAGTTCACGTCTCCAGCCTCTTCGATTTCCAGGTGTCGCAGTGCACGCAATGCCCAGGATCAGGGTGACGAACAGCTCACAATGCTCGATACTCTCTCCAACCAAGAAATAATTTCACAATAAATTACGCAGCAGAAATGACAGACCAAACTCAATTACTCCACAGATAACAGATCAAAAAGTCCCGACTCACGTTTGTGGCCTGTATTTATAACACACGAACCCGAATTTACCAGAACAACTAACCCTACAACCGGCTTCCATCTGAGTCTTTCTTATTACTAGAATCCTTTCAAACTTACTAGACGCTCTCGATAGATTGCAGCGACGGGCAGTCCGGATCATTGATAGTCCTGAGGTCACCAGTTCTCTAGAATCTCTGCAGCTGCGTAGAGATATAGCCTCCTTGGCAGTATTCTATCGCATATACCATGGTGAATGTTCCGATGAGTTATTCCAATTGATTCCTCCTTCTCCCTTCTTGTCCCGAACCACACGTGCAGGACTTAGGTGTCATCCTCATACAGTGCAATCGATACCATCGCGAACCAAGCGGTTTGGTGACTCCTTTTTATATTTTTATTATATTAAATATAAAAAAAAAAACCGTCAGCACCGGAACTACACGGAAATTTCTAGACACAATACTAAACTCCTTACAAAAAAATGTAAACAGACTCGCATACGCGGAGTGGCAAATTACAGGCGCCATCTCGCGCCCAGCAGCGTAAAATTCAGAGACCTCATCGATATCACGAATGTTAAGTTGTTAAGACGAATCAATAGATGTCGCTAAGATGCATAAAAATTGTTACAAGTTACATGAAATTTAACGGTTTTAAACTGGTTGCTATGTATTCAGGAGAGAAGAAACGAGGTGGCACATGAACACTGTGTAAAAATGAGTATTCTTGTACTGAATTAATTTATATAAAAAATATGAGTATTGAAAAGCATTTTGAGGTGTGTGGTATTGAAATCAAAAAATTAAATATAATTATACTTAGTTTTTACAGAACACCAGGTTCAAATATTAACATTTTTTTTGAATAAATTACTGACGAAAATCCAACACAGAAAATGTAAAGTGGTGTAATAGCTGGTGACTTTAACATAAATATTCTCAATAACACTAGCGCTACCAGGGAATTTTTTTTTTCAGCTACCTACTTCTGTTTTATTATTCTGTGTCTAATTCTTTTCTAACTTCTTTCATCTAGCCTTCCTATCATCTTTAATAGTTGTGCATACAGGTATTTAGAACTATCTACTTGTATATCATCTTCTTATAAACTTGTGTGTTATATGTGTAATAAGATTGGTAAATCTGTGCAGAGTAATTTTAATTTTTAATTTTGTTACACCTGCTTTAGAAGTTATAACTTGAATTTATTTTAACAATAGAAAATTTAATAAGTGCTTGATAAATTATAGTGGAGGTATGAGTATAGTTTTTTTTTCATAATAGAAATCCTTAATAGATTCTCTGTGAATAGTGGTGTTATAATTAACATATACTCTTGTGGTTCTTGTACAAATATTCAAAACTTTGTTAAGTTGTTTGAACTTTTATAAACTTTTAGTGAAATTTAGTAACCTGCTTTGTTAGATATTTGTTAAGATTCTGTGAACTTTTATAAACGTGTAGTGGAACTTAGTGACTTGCATTGTTAGTTATTCAACTAATTTTTAAATATCTATGAATAATGGCACAAATTCTGAAGGGTATTCATTACTTAAGGAAGGATGAAATTGCTAACGAACTCTCCCATTTGGGAATTTCAGTTGACCCGGAGACATCAGTGGTTGGGCTTCGGAATGAGCTGGGCACAGCCCATCGACACCATCAAGGCCAACGTCGCGTTACCTGCTGATGCCGCGGCGGAACTGGCGATCTGCGAACCCAAGGTCCGGGAACTGGAGGATATCATTCCATCAGGTGATTTCACCTCTAATAGCAATTGTCGCCTCAGAGTCGCTGTTAGGGCAAACTATCTTCTAACCAGATTAACTCGTTGTGGTCTGGACTGTCGGGAACTTGTCAACATTCGCCAGAGTCTTTAAAATGCAAAATATATATGTAACACTGTATATCTTTGATTATAACTTACTTAATTTAAAATGTTGTCATGGAATAGTTATATTATAAGTTGAACTGTTTTGTGTGCTGAGCCAAAATAAACGCATTTTTCTTTTTTTCTTTCTTACTTATAAAGGTCGTGTCAGTGGCCGAACCCAGTGGCGAGTCAGAATACGAAGGGTCGGATGATGATGATATTTCGAGTCGAGTTCCGATGGGGTATACTTCGCCTGCAACGAAGGAGGATCGCTTGACTGGGGGTAGTTCGAATACAATCAGCTCAGTTTGTGAAAATGTAGTATATAGGGAACGTCCCCTTAATCTGTGCTCTTTTAATTCAAAGTATGATGGCTCTAAGTGTGTACGTGTATTCATTGAGAGGTTGGAAGAGCTTAGGTGTGCTCGGGAAGTCACCAAGCCCAGGCTCCTCACGGCATTTTCTGATCTTTTGGACGGACCTGCTTTGTCTTGGTTCCGCACCAATAAAGCCTTTTTTAACTCGTATGAGGACCTACTTAGTGAGCTTAGGGATACTTTTGACATCCCCGACTACGATTATGGGCTCCGCAATGAAATTAGACAGCGTACACAAGCCCGGTCTGAATCTTTAGTGAATTATATTTGTACCATGCAAGCCATGTTCTCTCGGTTGTCATGTAGAATGCCCAGTGATGAACAACTGGACACCCTCATGCACAATATTAGACCTGACTACATGAAGGAATTGGCCCTCCATGAGGTCAACTCCATCGATGACCTGAGACGGTTGGGTAAGCGCCTGGAGCTGGCGCGTGCAAGGGCTGAAGCATTCAATGAGCCGGTTCTTCAAAAATTTGAGGTATCTTCCGACCTACATCAGCGGAAGGATAAGAGCGCACCAAAGCCGACGAAACAGGTGTCTGCAGTGGAGACTCAGGCTGCCCTTCACGAACGCAAATGCTTTCGTTGCGGAGACAGCGGTCACACTGCATACGGCTGCACACGGTCTAAAGTGGTGGTGTGTTTCCGGTGTGGTCTAAAAGTAGTCAAGACCCCAGAATGCTCACGCTCAGAATGAAATACGCGTAGGCCAGGGCCTTGTTAGAAAATCTGAGTGTTACCCCATTTCTGAGTCCTCTTCTAATAAGGTCCTGTTTAATAAACGGGATAACGATGTTAGGCCTTACTTAGTTGTTAAGATTTTAAATTTAAATGTTTTGGGCCTTCTTGATTCTGGTGCCTCCTGCTCGGTGCTCGGAAAAGGAGCGCACCGCACCTTTCTGGAACTCGGGTTTGATCTTGAGAATATCAACCCGAGTTTTCGTATTTCAACTGCAGACAGCACTTACTTGCAATGTCTGGGTTGTATTTCTCTGCCTATAGAATACAATTCGGTAATCCGAGTTGTTAAGTTTTATGTTGTTCCAGAAATAACCACTTCTATGATATTTGGCGTGGATTTTTGGCAACAGATTAAGTTAGGTGATAAGTTAATTTCACAAAATATTAGTTTAGATACATTTAGTGATAATACTCCTATAGAGTCTGTTTCTCTTAATGGTGGCCTCGAGGACTACAACAATTTGACCTCGAAGCAGAGGTGTGTAATCAACGAGGTCATCACAAAATTTGATTCATTGAATACGGAGAAGGTGGGCTTCGGTCGTACTACGCTGGAATACCATATCATAGATACTGGGGACAGCAAGCCGATCAAGCAGCGTTACTATCCGCTCTCTCCCCACAAACAGAAAGCCCTGGAAGCTGAACCGGATGCTAGAGATGGGTGTAGTGACCCCATCTCAATCCGCCTGGAATTCACCAGTGGTAATGGTGGAGAAGGCGAATGGTGATCTTAGACTGTGCTTGGACTCTCGGAAGCTCAACTCAGTATCAAAAAGTGATGCCTATCCGTTGCCGTACATTAATCAAATTCTAGACCATCTGAATAATGCTAAGTACTTAACCTCTATAGATTTGAGTGCGGCTTACTGGCAGATTCCGTTCGACTCTCCCCAGTCCGCCGAGAAGACTGCTTTCACAGTTCCCAGAAGGGGGCTGTTTCATTTCAATGTAATATGCTTCGGGCTGGTCGGTGCGAGTTCAACCATGCAGCGTCTAATGGACCGTCTGTTTGGCCCCGAGTTTGACAATAAGGTATTCTCATTTCAAGATGACATAGTCTGCGTGTCGAGCACCTTTGATGAGCATGTAGAGCTCTTAAATAGAGTCTATCAGCGACTGAAGGATGCAGGCCTGACCATCAATATGGTAAAATCACACTTTTGTCGGAGTGAATTGAAATACCTGGGGTACTATGTGGACAAGCACGGCTTGCGGACGGACCCTGGTAAAGTTGAGGTTATCCTCAATTATCCCACTCCTACTAACTCTAAGGAGGTGAAGAGGTTCCTCGGAATGGCTGGCTGGTACCGTCGTTTTGTGAATGATTTCTCTCGAATTAGCAAACCTCTATGTAAATTAACATCTAAGAATATGGAGTTTGTATGGACCCCTGAGGCTGAGCAGTCCTTCAACTTGCTTAAGTCGGCTCTGGTCTCTGCTCCTATCCTAAAGATGCCTAATTTTGATTTACCTTTCCGTATACTTAGTGATGCGTCTGCTTACTCTGTTGCTGCGGTGCTGACGCAAACTCACGACGGAATAGAGCACCCTGTCGCGTTTTGCAGCCGTTCTCTCAACAAGAACGAAGTGAATTATAGCACCACTGAGAGGGAGCTACTGGCTGTGATTTTTGCGTTGGAACAGTTTAGGCAGTATGTACCCTCTACATACTGCCTAAAGTGACTATAGTGCACTTTTGTCCCTGACAAAAGTGCACTATAGTCACTGACCATGCCTCCTTACTGTGGCTCCATAAGCTAAAGAATCCTTCCGGTCGTCTCGCGCGTTGGAGCATAAGACTTAGCCAATTTGACTTCGACATAGACCACCGTAAGGGTAAGGATAATGTGGTACCAGACGCTTTGTCACGTATAAAAATTGATTCTCTCGACGCAAGTAGGGTCATTGTGGTAACAGTGGATCATGGGTACACAGTGAATCATCGCCATTGAGAACAAAACGACTGGCGCGACAATCGCGTCCTCTTTCCTTCGCCTAGCTTTCGAACACACTACAACTCTCCGCTAGTCGCCGCGTCACTCGGACGTCACGTATACAAGTAGTAACAACCTATTTGTTTTGTGAGGTGCAGATAAAAATATATAACGTAAGTAACAATGAATATTATATCTGTATCTATTCCATTATTGCCTAGCTTGATACTTTATCATAAAATACATTTCTTATATTATATTTTAAGCACGATCGCATTACTTATTGCAATGTTATTTTTCGTTTATTTTGCTATAAAATAAAATATGGTGCAGGGGTACACAGTGAATAGTTATTAATAGGTGCACAGTGAATCATGATCCACTGTGTACTGACTTTATGTTTGAACTAGTTATTTAAAGTTTTATAACGTTAATTGTTTGAAATTTGCAGAATGCCTCGAAAGCCGAAAGTTCATGATAGAAAAATTGGCAGAATATCGGAAGAACAAATGAAAAACGCTCTGGAAGAGATATCGAAAGGAGTGAACCTAAAAAGAGTCTGCTTACAATGGGCCAATTCAGAAATGAATTGGCCTTTGTGCTATGCAACAAAGGAATCACCAAAGAAGTTAAAAGAGGGCGTCCTAGTACCAGTATCCTAGAAGAAATATTACAATCAAAAAAAGAAAAGGTTCTCCAGCTCCACCACCTCTAAAAGACATAAGAAAAGGTGGTTCTGAACATTGGCCAAAAGTAGGTGGGTCACTACGGTGCAAATTTCCCAAATGTAAAGGCTATTCCACAATTTCGTGTACTAAATGTGGAGTTAATTTGTGCTTGAATAAGAATAATAATTGTTTTTTAAATTATCATAAAGAACAAAGAATAAAAAAAAAATTTTTTTTATTTATTTAGTACTGAGCTAAATATGTGACAATGCATGATATTATAGGTATTTAAACTATCATGGTCACTAACATAAGTATTAGAGTTAACGGGATATTTACCATGTGGTTCTAAGAATGTCCGATATTTCGGCACTGTTGCAAGCGCCATGATCACGGAGGAACTGAAGAGGCGGTTAACGGTGAACGAGTTTAAGAGTAAATATATCGATCTACCCTCTTTCGTGCTCGTCTCTGACGCGCAACACCACTACCACTGGTCTCACTACACACTCGAACTCGATCACGATCGCGACACACGACGCTTACCGTATCTACTCGCGAATTGGTTTTGGCTTGTTCCCGGTTATTTTTGCACAGACGGACCACTGGATGCCAGACGTTCGGCAATTGAAACCCATCCTCACGATTGAAATTTCTGTGCTTTTTGATTTCTATCGCTTCCCTAACCAATCTTGGTATGTAGTGGCGTTCTGTCGAGAGCATCTGAGGGTTATGTAACTCGATCCAGTGGTCGGTACCGGACTCCAATAGGTGTTCAGCGATTGCAGATTTTTGCGGTTCATTGTTTTTGACTGCCCTGATGTGTTCTTTGATTCGGCACGTGACCGTTCTTTTGGTTTGTCCTATATAAGAACTGCCGCAGCTACAGTCAATCTTGTACACTCCCGGCCTGTCCAGTGGAAAACTATCCTTGGGTGTGCGTAGATATTGTGACAGCTTTTTAGCTTTACTTTACTTTACTTTTTAGGCTTTACTTATATAAGTATACAGTGGATCATTTCCGATTTAAAAGAAAATCGTTATATGGTCAAAACTATTCTAGATAAAATGTTGTTACTTTACAAAAAATGTAGAGTGATAGAACCTCTTTCTACCTATACAATTACGAAATTCGAAAGTGCATTAGTTTGGCATCTACGTATATTTAAAAAAAACCTGATCCACTGTTCCCACAACGATCTTACTACTAAGGACCCATGGTACATCTACACCATGAATAGTGTACGGAAAAACCCTAGAAAATTACCTAATTTTGATATACGGGATAACCAATTATATCGGTCATCTAAGAACAAATATTCTCTGACCTCAGACTTTGACTGGAAATTGGTGGTACCCATGGAGGATAGAAGATCCCTCCTCACCAAGTACCATGACGACACACTTAGTGCCCATGGTGGCGTTTTGAAAACGCACAAAACGTTAGCCCTCTATTATTACTGGCCCAAAATGTACGATGACATCAAACGTTACGTGGAGGATTGTGAAGTCTGTAAACAGTACAAACCCGTAAACACGTCTCGTCCTGGCCTCATGGGTAGTCCGAAGCGCGTGTCTAGGCCATTTGAAGCCATCTCTGTTGATTTACTTGGTCCCTTCTCCACTTCTAGCAATAGAAATGTACATCTGATCGTGGTCTCCGACTATTTTAGTAAATACGTCATGTTGTGTCCTATCAGGGTTGCAACAGGTGCGATAGTCGCGAGATTCATTGAGAAGAGTGTGTTTCTCGTGAATGGAGTCTGTAAGACTATTTATATGGATAACGGTTCTCAGTTCGTCAGTAAGCAATTTAAAGATCTCTTAACGAAATATAACGTGCCGAATATTTATTATAGCCCTAGGTATCATGCTCAGACAAACCAAGCAGAACGCGCCATCCGAAACGTTGTACAAGCCATCTCGTGTTATGTAAAGTCTCAACACAAGAAATGGGACGAATATCTAATCGAACTGCAGTGCGCACTGAACACTGCAGTGAGCGAAGCAACTCGTTTCACCCCATTTTTCCTGGTCCATGGTAGGGAATTTATTGGGGATGGGGTTCTTTATAGACAGTCGGACATTACTTGCCACCCTCATTTAGTCTCCATTGACGATCCCTCTGCATTCGGTGTCAAACTGAAGGAACTTCATCGCATTTACGAGCAGGTTCGGAAACATTTAAACGTTGCCCACCAGCGTAATGAGAAATATTACAACTTCAGAAAGAGGCATGTAGAGCTGAAAGTGGGACAAATAGTGTATAAACGAACGTTCTACCTGTCGAATAAGGCAAAGAACTTTACCGCTAAGTTAGCCCCTAAGTTCCTGAAATGTGTGGTGACTGCTAAGCGATCCCCATTAGTTTACAGATTATCCGACTTGGAAGGCAAGGATCTGGGCGAGTACCATTTCAAGGATATTCTGAAGTATAAGGAAGAGGATCAGTCAACCCTCTCTCCTGTCCCTGCCGTTAGTAATATTTCGACTACAGGGCAATAGGTCGTTGCTTGCAAGGCTAGTGCCACGTGTGGTCGAAGAAACATAGCTGACGGTGGTCATCTCTGTTTATAGGCGTGTCCATTGATAGTGGCACGTTATCGAGTCGTCCGTACACCTGCATTCGTTTTCTGTGTAAGGCATCTCGACTCTGGGTGTTTCACCTAACTAATACAAGAGTCGGTGTCTAATAAAGTGTATGGATGGATGGTCTCTTAGTTTGATAGTAAGTTTGTTTCTCTAGGAATAGATATACTTTGTTTATTGTAACATTCTTTTTTTGTTGTGTCTTTATGGTGTATTCCCTGCGTATCGCGCCCGCAGGAAATACTGTTAAGAGGGGGGATGGTGTAACAATTACATTACTGAATATACAGAATTAATTGTTATTTAGAACTAATTGTGGTTAGCGCCATCTGTAGGACACGGTCGCACTACGGTGGTTGCAATCGATGTGGCGGTCTGTAGAAACTCCCCGTCAGAGGGCGTATGTTATGCGGTCGAATTCATTCATTTTTATTCAATTTTATAGAATATTCCAGTGAAAATATATGCACCGGTATTGTTCTCCAAAGGTCTCGTTTTTGGTTAAAATAAGTTTTGTTCGAATAAAGTATAATCCGCGAAAATCGTATTTGGCTCGCGTTGGTTTGGTTATGTTTTGGAATTAGTAACGTAATCAGTTGGGAGTTGTTCGACCGAATTACATATTTGATGTGAGGGGCTCCATTGTTCGCCGCGCTGTGTTCACCTGTCTGCACACAAAACATTACACCTCAGATACACTTGGATACAGACACAGACAGGTAAAAGCGTTTTGTTTCGGGCGCCTTCTAAGTAAATGGTAAGTGAAACCTATTTCATTAACAATAATTTGCTCTGTGAACCGCAGACTGCTCATTCCGCATTGTAGCCAGGAGGGCCAACTTCCACTACGCACTATACCTCCTGGCCCGGAAATGAACATTTGGTAGCAGAGCGTGGTTTTAAATAAAATAATAAAACCTATTTTACTTTACTGCTATTTGGTATGAAGTAGGTAAATTGACAATACTTTAATAGTTTGATTGATGATACTGATTAGTTTATTAGTTATTCACACAGTTAATATCAGTTTGGTGTGCTGATTTGGAGTCATTGCTGGGGAACTATTATGACTAATTAATTGGCAATCTTTTTAAGGCATTTGATTTAATCAGTTAATTTTTGCCTGTCATGTTTGTACACACATAACATTCTATAATTGAATGTTTATTTGTAAGCTATATTGAATTATATTTGTATTGGTGTTTGACATCATTGTTGCATAAAATAAACTTAAACTTAAGTTTTTTTTTGGGCCATTTAATTGAACCAACATTGTTTAAATATGGTATGGTATGGTATGGTATCACGGGCTGGTATCCGCAACTCCACGACAAGCCGCGGTTTTTGGTTTTTTAATTTCTTTGTTTGGTTAATCTCTTTACCTGATTTGTTGAAGTTTGGTCATTGTAATGTCTCCTTTAAGTGCAGCGAAGGAGGCCATAGCCGGTATAACCACACAATTGATGTGGTTTACCTCGGCTGCGGCCACTATTACCCGACCAGAGCTGGCAGAGATCACTGTTACCAGGTTCGGCGGTATGGAGAACAGGCTTGGGGCTGTAGATGCCCTGTTCACCCACTTTAGCCACCTGGCTGAGGACCTTGAGTTGGATCAGCTGAGCCAGGCAGCGCGGGATAAGGTTGTTGAGGACTACGACCAGATCCTGGCGTTGGCAGACACGATTTCCCTACGTGCTAGGGAAATATTGAAGAGCCGGGAGCCTGTCCAGGCCAAGCCGGAGACCTCTGTCGCTTGCCCCGGACTTTTGAGCAAGCTGCCCACGCTTGAACTGCCTCATTTTGATGGTCGGATGGACCACTGGCTGGGCTTTCAAAATTTATTTGTGAGTCTGGTGGACTCGCGCTCGTACCTTGGACCCGCCCAAAAGTTGGCCTACTTGATGTCCGTCCTCAAGGGAGAGGCCCGAGCCTTGGTGCAGCACTTACCGGTAACGGATGCGGCTTACCCTACTGCTCTGGAGCTGCTCTCCCGGCGGTACCACAACAAACGGTGTTTGGCTGACGCTCACATTAGCCATATTTTGGGGTTGCCTTTCATTACCAGAGTGTCAGCCTTGCGTACTGACCTTTTGAACCCGTTGTTGGCAGCGACCAATGCTTTGAGGCGACTGGAGTTGCCAGTCGACCATTGGTCGTACATCTTGGTACATATAGTGCTGCAACGGCTGCCCGTGGACTTGAAGTCCCGTTTTGAGCAGAAATATGGTGGGGATAGTGCCAACCATCTCCTCCCCTTTGAGGACTTTGTCAAGTTCTTGGAGGACGAATGCAGGTTTTTAGACAACTCCAGTATTACCATGGGGTCTCGCCCACCGTCTTCTCGGCCCAGAGGCCAGGGACTGCCTAGGGTTCGTGGGCCTGTTGAGAGTCGCCCCGCCCCCCGTTTTGACGGCACCCAGATTCGTCTGACTGTTCGTAGGCGACGGGGCATGGCATAACAACTTGCGCGGCCTTTTTGGGAGTGCACGTGAGTGCCCGCCACCGCATTGCCAATGCACGCCGACTGTGCTACTCTTGTTTGGGGGCACATTTCCAACGGGAATGCCCCAACCCCCGTCCTTGCAAGTCACCACTGTTGAGGGACAGGCTCGGTTTGGGCTCACTCCTTTGCATTCGTTGGGTCCTAAAATTGGTAGCTCGGCCATTGTTATGAAGAACATTCTGGGAAGACATCCCCGGATACAGTTGTCTTCAGATATTGTTCGGTTGACGTTGGGTATGGAGTTGGCTGACCCCCGGTTTGATTCTCCTAGTACAGCGCATTTGTTGTTGGCTGTCTCGACCATCTTTGGCTTTGCATTGATGGGACTGGTATTTAAGGAACCCCCTCCACCTGAGCTTGATTGTGCATTGGTGTCCAGCTCCGCTCTTTCTGACGCCGTTCAGAGCTTTTGGGAGGTTGAGGAGCCCCCTCAGGTGGCCCGTTTGAACCCGGAACACCAGGATTGCGAATTGTTCTATCAGAACAACACGGGTCGACTCCGTTCCGGTCGGATTGTCACCAGGTTGCCCTTTGTCGCAGTGCGACCACCTCTCGGTGAATCTAGACCTACGGCCGAGAAGAGATTGTTGGCAATGGAGCGCCGCATGGGCAGGGACCACAGGGACTGTGTTGAGGCAGAAGTACTTGGATTTCATGCAGGAGTACGCGGATTTGGGACACATGTCGGTGTCAAGGTTGGATTGGCGCTCAGTTGAACATTACTTCCTGCCCCATCATGCGGTCCTCAAGCCGTCCACTGGCAAGCTGCGCACGGTGTTTGATGGGTCTGCGCGAACTTCTTCGGGTGTCTCATTGAATGATTGCTTACATTCAGGCCCCAAATTGTTAAGGGACCTTTGTGACGTCATCACGTCTTTCCGTCGTCATCAGGTAGTTTTTGTGGCCGACATCAAGATGATGTTCCGACAAACGGTCATTCACCAGGATGACAGACGTTATCAGTTAATCCTGTGGCGCGAGAACCCCCAGGACCCCATGATTGTGTACGAGCTCAATACGAATACATACGGCCTTCGTTCTAGCCCCTTTGTTGCCATTCGTTCGCTTTGGGAGCTCGCGGACCGAGAGCGTTTGAAGTTCCCTCGGGTGTCCGCCATCTTGAAAACGGACCTGTACGTTGATGACGTCTGTACTGGGGCTCCCACGGTTGGGGAAGCCATTTTATTGCGTGACGAGTTGATTGGGATCCTGGCTTCCGCTGGATACGAGTTGCGTAAATGGGTGTCCAACTCTCCAGCTCTATTGGACCAACGTGTGGAGCGCCGTGTTTTCGCCAGGATCCTCGCAGTGCTGGCACTGCGGCGTTGTCTCCCGGTGGATGCGCCACAGATACTTACCGAAACACCCGTGTCCGGTCAGGTCCCCATGGTCCCTCTCCAACCACTCCTTCATGATCGGTCTCACCGCCGCAATGGTGGATTCCCCCCACCTTGGGTGCTCAAGTCGCACCCTCCATGTCTCCATGAGTTCCTGGCGGAGCAGGGACCGCTGAGCCCTGATTTCTCGGGGCTCCGGCCTGTGGCCCCGCTCCAGCGCCTCCTTGCGCCACTGGTACAGCAGCGCAAGGGCTCTCGCTTCCAGGTCCCATGGAGGGGTCCCGGCTAGGAGACATGCCGCCTCGACGGAGATCGTGCGATACCCCCTGATGACTCTGACGGCCATCGCTTTTAACGGGCTGTTTAATACAGCCACGTTGCGGGCCGCCAGAGTCTCTGCCCATACTGGGGCCCCGTACAGGGCCATGCTTCGCACGATACCCAGGTACAGTCTCCTAGTGGTGGCGTTGGGTCCCTTAACGTTAGGCATCAGCCGCGATAGCGCGGCCGCAACCCCCCTCAGTTTCAGGACCAGACTTCGGAGATGAGGTCCGAAGTCCCATCGGCTATCGAGTACGAGCCCAAGGTACTTCATCGTGCTATATCCTCAAAAATGGCTTTTATGGAATAAAAACCTACTTAAAAAAGTTAAATCATCTACATATTATATAATTATTTAGTTCATCAACTTTCAACAAACACTTCCATTTTCAGGGTTCCGTTGCCAAATGGCAAAAAACGGAACCCTTAAAGATTCGTCATGTCTGTCTGTCTGTCCGTCCGTATGTCTCAGCCACTTTTTTCCGAAACTAAAAGAACTATGCTGTTGAAACTTGGTAAGTAGATGTATTCTGTGAACCGCATTAAGATTTTCAGACAAAAATAGAAAAAATCCGTTCCCGCAGGGGGAACGCACAGGTAGATTTCGTGAAGCAATTAATATTATTTTATATAGAGAAGACTTTAAACAGTTTAATTTTTTTTTCTCGAAAATGGTAACTTTTAGCGAAAAACTTTTCAGACATTTATTTTAGACTTAAAAATGGCCTATCGATTAAAAATGTTTCCGACGACAAGAATGTTCACCGGTTAGAAGGTATGATTTTATTCCCGAAAAATTTTGGTTTTTCCCCCCTCCACTTTTAGTTAAAGTTTTAATCTTATGGGTTTATAATTAAAAGTTGTTGGTATTCATATATACTATGGGATAAAATTAGAACGGTTCGAATATCTTTCATGGAACGTGAAATTTTGAGCAAAAACTGATTTCACAAAAAGTGCGTCCCTACCGTCCCCTTAGGCCGGATTCCACCCGTTCACGAACTTAAACTAAGTTTACACCCAAGCAATTTTTGACCGCAGTTTGAAAGCGATCGGGGCAAAAATGCGACCGTGAGAGTGCCACAAATTTTGGGAAGTGGAACCATACATACATATATATATAAATTTTTGACCAGTGGTCATTTCGGACTCAGGGGGTCATAACTAGACCTATGAAGATTTTTTTTAAACATTCGACAGTAGTCAAGAAACCAATAGGTAGATCGATTTGGGGTGCTTGGTTGGGGACCTCCACGCGGTGCACCCTGGGCAACGGAGACGGCAGCGCCTCTCTCCTAGGGTGAGACGCTGCCGCCTACGGCCAACTCCGACCGAGGCGAGGACGGCCCTGTTGAGGGCTGTTCGGAAGCTTTCCACGTGTCCCTCTGATTAGCAGATGGCACAGTGGAGAGCAAGTAAGGGGGCCATCTCAAAACCGGAGATGGCCCAGAGTCAGTCGGGGTGCGAGGGATATGCTCTATGGGTAACCTTACACCTTACAATCTTAAGACCCGAGACGGCGTGCGGTTTTAGTCGGTGCAAGCCCGACATAACCGCCCCCGCTGGAGACCCCTCGCTCTCCAGCGGGGGCGGTATCCGAAGGGATTTCCGCACGAAAAAAAAAAAAAAAAGGTAGATCGATTTCATCGAAATCTACCTAAAAAGCAATAAATTTTGGGGGTTCCCTATACTTAGAACTGAAACTCGAAAAAAAATATTTCAACAAACCCTGTGTGGTATCCATAGATAGGTCTTCAAAAATGATATTGAGGTTTCTAATATCATTTTTTTTCTAAACTGAATAGTTTACGCGATAGACACTTCCAAAGTGGTAAAATGTGTCCCCCCACCTACAGGGGGGGGGGGCCTGTAACTTCAAAAATAAGAGAATGATAAAACTAAAAAAAATATAATAATGTACATTACCATGTAAACTACCACCGAAAATTGGTTTGAACGAGATCTAGTCAGTAGTTTTTTTTTAATACGTCATAATTCGTAAACCGCAATTTACCTTTCATTCAATCAACTCAAATATAAAAATTATAAAAAGAACATTATTATGTTACTTGCTGCTACCGAACCCTTAATGGGCGAGTCCGACTCGCACTTGGCCGCTTTTTAATAGGTTTATTTAGCTTGTAGGTACAGGTATCAGATCCTACCACAGTTTTTTCAATTATTTCTACTAACATAACATTTTTTTTTGTTGTACTTATTTGCGATCAGTCTGTATAACTATAAGCAAATGTGGTGGGGTTATATAGCAGGTAAGGGGCTACTGTCAGCGCAGTAACTTCCCTTTATTGGTTATGAGCCAGTCATCTTGCTGACTCTACTGGTCAAAGATGTCTCGCCGCTTCTTTAGGCGACGAATGCTTTCAGGGACTGTGAGCTGTCCCGCAAGTTTATTGGGATGCGATTGGAGTCGCTTTTTGTATTTGTTGCCGTAGGTACTTATCTCCTCTTTGACCATCAGAGATCCATGACAATCTAAACATGCCGACATGTTTAGATTGTCATGGATCTCTTCTGTTCTGATAAACCATGGTGCATTTGATATTTGCTAAAGTATGTAATTTTGCACTCTTTGTATAATCATTATGTTGCAGTTGCTGGCAAAACCCCATAAATGCATTCCATATGATCAGATTGGCTTGAGGATAGTTTTATAGATAAGAATCTTGTTGTGGATGGATAGTTTTGAATTTCTGCCAAGGAGCCAGTAGAGATTTCTATAGTTGAAGTTGATCTCACCTCTTTTCATTTGAATATGTTTCCTCCAGGTTAACCTGCGATCCAAGTGCATCCCTAGGTATTTAACCGAGTCTTGGTGTGGGAGCTGGATCCCATTTAGAGTGACTGGTGAACAGTCACCTTTGCACAGAGTGAAAGTCACGTGAACGGACTTGGATACGCTTGCAGCTATTCTCCATTTAGCCAAACACTTCTCAATTTCAATCAGGCTCTTTTGTAGGTTATGTGAAGCTTCGGTTGGACTTTTGCTTGAGGGTAACAGCGCTGTATCGTCTGCAAAAGTTGCGACGGTAACTTCGGGACTTTGTGGTAATTTTGATGTGTAGAAGACATACAAGACAGGCCCAGTACTGAGCCTTGTGGCACTCCTGCAGAGATATCTTATAAGCCAGATGTGGAACAATTTTCTCTTACTTGAAATATTCTATTACTTATGTATGATTTGAGGATCATAAAGTAAGTATATGGTAATAGAGTTTTTAATTTAAATAGCAGTCCTTTATGCCACACTTTGTCGAAGGCTTGTTGTATGTCAAGGAATGCTGCTGAACAAAACCCCATTTTTTCAAAAGATTTTCTGATTGTCGTACAGACTCTATGAACTTGTTCTATAGTGGCATGTTCTTTTCTGAAGCCAAATTGGTCATCCGGAACAGTATGTCTTTCGTGGAGTTCATGTAAGAGTCTCTGTAGTAAGGATCTTTCAAAGAGTTTGGACATAACAGGGAGCAGACTAATAGGGCGATATGAGGTAACTTCGTGAGCAATTTTGCCCGGTTTGTGAATCATCACAATTTGCGATACTTTCCATATATTTGGAAAGTGTCCGATTCTTAGAATGGCGTTAAACAGCATTTAAGATACACTATAACTTTACGCGGCAGCTCGTGAAGGACCTTCTTGTCTATGAGATCGAACCCTGGAGCCTTTTTGTTTTCCATAGATTTTATATTTCTTTGAATTTTTCTGGGTGTTAGTATTATTAGTGGCAGGTCAAGTTGAAAATCCTGCATGAGCACAGAGTCGATTTCTGATTCATCTGAATTTGGGTCCGGTTCATTTTGGGTGAAGATTCGAGTTAGATGATCTGCAAAGGCCTCAGCTTTATTTTTTTCAGTTCTGGCCCATTTACCATCTGGAGTTTGGATTGGATTGGGCGTAATGGTCGATCAAAATTTTTGCACGCTTTCTACAAGGAGAAGTTCGTCGCTTTTGTAGCAGAGAGATTTTCTACATAGGTCTCGACGGCAACAATATTTGCTTCGGATATTAGAAATTTTAATTCTTTGCTTGCTTTGTTGTAAATCGTCTTGTCGTTTGGATGTCTGCTGGTATGCTATATCCGCCGAAGTTTTCTTTTTTCCAGTATTTTTAGACGTATCTGAGTAAATTTTACGTTGTGGTGGGCGTTCTATAGCTTCAGGAGTAGTCATCCACCAGCACTTTTGGATTGTTGTGGTTATTACTTTAGCCGCTTTATCTTAATCATCATTAAGAGGTAGCGCTTTGACACCTACCAACCGCCGGCTCATTCGGCTTATGATTGCTCACGTTCTCCTTATGCGCAATAGGAGATTTCGGCTCGCACCAATGACACCCCGGAAACGGTTTTATTGCCTACTGCTTCTGTTAGGGTATGGGGCCCGCAGGGTAATTCTATTGTTGTTCGTGCCCTTTTGGATTCCGGTGCCCAGGGTAGTATTGTTTCAGTTTGGTTGGCGAGCCAATTGGGTATTTGGGTTGGTCTATCTCCGTTCCCGGTTTTTGGTGTTGGTGATGTGCCTGTTGATAGCCATGTTGCTCGCACATCGATTGAATTCTCCCCTTTGCCGCTTGACTTACGCCGTATTCAGACTTCGGCTATGGTTTTAAAAACTATTTTGGGGGATCATCCTAGAGTAACTCTCCCCGCTTCTGTTGTAAGTTTGACTAATGGTTTTGAATTAGCAGACTCTTCTTTTATACGCCTGGTCCAGTTGACCTTTTGATAGGTAGTAATGTTTTAGGTACAATTTGTGCGGGTTCTTGGCGAGAGTTACAGCCTGATGGCTTGGTTTTAGTTCCGACTATTTTCGGTTCCGCTTTTTTGGGTCCTGTCCTTTCTTTGTTGAACGAATGTTCGGAAGAGGAAGCGCAATATATGTTGGTTCTGCGCTTTCGGACGTGGTACAAAAGTTTTGGGAGGTTGAGGAGCCTCCATCTGTGTCACGCTCGAACCCGGAAATTAACCATATTTTGTTGCCTGGGTGGTTTTTTGACCTACGGGTAAATATAAGGCGAGCCTTCATGGCTTTTGTGATGCCTCTGAAAAGGGATATGCCGCTGTTGTATATCTACGCTCTGTAGATGCGGAAGGAAACGTTTTGGTTTCCCATATTGTTGTCAAGAGCAAAGCTCGTGACCATTCCGAATCTGAAACTGTCCGGTGCTACTCCTTTAACACGTTTGATGAACCATGTGGCCACATTAGGGCGTTCGGTAGATTTTACTGAAATTTTTGCATGGACCGATAGCCAGATTGTTTTGTGCTGGTTACGTGCATCGGTTCAAACTTTAGAAGTGTTTGTTGTCAACCGTGTATCGGTTATCCAGTTGTCTGAGGCTAAGTTGACTTGGCGCCACGTGCCCAGAAATTTGAATCCGGCCGATTGTGCATCTCGTGGTTGCACGCCTCCACAGATTTTGGATCATCCCTTGTGGTGGGGACCTAAGTGGCTCCACGGAGATTGTACTACTTGGCCGATGAGTTCGATACCATCGAATCCTCCGGTCATTGGCTTCATTGGGTTGCCAGTTGTCAACCGGAGCCCCCTTTTGATCCTGACGTTCTGTCAAGAGGCTCTTATTTGTTGGATTCGTGTTATACAATCCGAGACCTTCTCCTCAGAGATTAAAGTTTTGAAAGACGACCGTTTGCTAAGCTGAAGGGCGCTGTGATGCGTTTGAATCCCTTCCTTGACAGCGAAGGTTTATTGCGCGTTGGTGGTAGAATCGAAATTCTGAATTGACCCACGGAGCTCGTTATCAGCTCCTCTTGTCCAAAGATGGACATTTTGTGCGTTTGTTGGTCATGGACCGCCACATTAAGAACTCCCACGCTGGCTGCAACTCTTTGTTGGCTGCCTTGCAGCGAGAGTTTTGGATCTTGTCAGCCAGACGTCTTGTTAAGGGAGTTGTTTTCCGTTGTTTGCCATATTATCGTTCGAAGGCTTCTACTATGCAGCCTCAGGTGGGTGACTTACCAACTGACCGAGTAACTAAATCTCGTCCATTTGCTTCAGTTGGCACGGACTTCGCTGGTCCGTTTTGGGTAAAAGCTTCACAGCTTCGTAACGCTAGGTCTGTGAAAGCCTATTTGTGCGTTTTTGTTTGTTTGTCTACCAAGGCTGTTCACTTGGAGGTGGTATCTACTCTCACCACCGAAGCTTTCGTAGCGGCTCTAAGCCGTTTTGTGTCCCGAAGAGGACTCCCGTCTTTGATCCGATCCGATAATGGAACTAATTTTCACGGCACGAATAATTATTTGAAGGAGGCTTATGAATTCCTTAATTTTCCGGTTCACGCACTGAACAGCAAGAATGCATGACAACCAATATCTGGCCACATTTATTTTTTATGGTTTGCTATCTCTCGTTCACTAACCAACGCGACGCAACACCATAATCGAGGATGCAACCCGATATGACATAGTTCACAATAAACAACATAAGTATTTCAAAATACAACGCCAATGCTCCGTACCCCTTAACAAAGACGATGAAGACAATAAATTTTCTAACATTATATTCAACAGAAGTAGTCTATTTATCCTCCAATTCTTTTCCCAACTCAGTTGTTTTCGGCTTTTCAGTGTAGCTACGAAGCGGCCGAACTTCAATATTTCACGTGGGCTATCTGACCTCCACAACCCACTGCCGATATCAGAGTTCTGTATTCGTCGGACTATTTAGGGCTCCAACTACCCGAAACGAGAGCTATATACATATTTGTATGGAGACCGGGACCGACGCTTTAACGAAATACTCTAGGGTTGCACGACCAATAAGTTAGGTATATCCTCAAAAATGGCTTTCAGGGAATAAAAAAATACTTAAAAAAGGTAAAACATCTACATATTATTATATAGCACATCAAATGAAACACTTCCATTTTAATAGGTTTATTTAAGTTGTAGGTACAGGTATCAGGTACCTTACACCCCGGCGTCTGTAGACCCGAGACGGCGTGCGGTTTTAGTCGGTTCAAGCCCGACATAAAAAAGGTACAGGTATCAGATCTTACCACAGGTTTTTATTTCTACTGAACCGATTGTTATGAAACAGCATATAATATTGAGTTGCCGTGACAATACAATATTATGATAATGTTTTTTTTATACCCTAACTCTGCTATCATTTGGATATGCAGAGCCTACTTTTATCTTATATCAAATAAAAAGCTTCCTAATTTTAAAACCTAAACTTTCCTCTTTCATTCTGGCCTCTTTGTCATACTAGTTCTCGCATGTACTTTTTTTTTTTTTTTTTTTTCGTGCGGAAATCCCCTCGGATACCCCCCCGCCGGCCAGCGGGGGCGGTTATGTCGGGGGTTGAACCATCATCATCTTTTAGGTATCTGTATGTATGCCTGAACCTGGATCATCTATTAAGTATCTTTCTGTGTACCTAAACCTATATCTCTGTCTTACCATTTTCTCTGTGTCTCAGTTTCATTTAAATACATGTGTATAACTGATAAACGTGTTTCATTGGAGATTAAATAACCTGTGCACTAAATTAGAACCCTCTTTGTAACGGCGCCCTGGGATTAGGATCTACATTTGCTCACCTGGACTGGCCGGTGAAGTAGCCAGTGGAAGACCACGGGTTACACATTATACTTAGTTAATGTGCCCAAATAATCTCTACATCTTGTTTCTTGCGTTTTAGTAGCATACTTCAAAGTTTACTCGGTGTGCTGTCTGATGAGTATTTTGATGCCGTCGTTGTCGACTTTAATACCAGTTTGCTGTGTTCTGATGCAGGTGGGCAACCGTAGTTTCCGGGGTTCCTGGTTCACAGACGATGGGTCCGCCTTACACTTGAACCAGGTTACGTATGCGGCGAACCCACCGTGCCCTGTGAGGATCTGAGTGGCTGGGCCCGTTATGTTTAGCCTCCTGACAGTTTTATATGCTTCCAACGCGCAGGGAAAGAAGATTTTCGTTGTAGGGGCCGTTTCTTCCTCTTGATATCGTCTGCTCCAAAGGTATTTAAACTTATCATTCTACTACTATCTACGGATTCATTAGAAGTCGGTGTCAAGTCAAATAGTCACAGACAGGTCTTACACGCGAAATAGTGCTGAATATAAAATATATTCAGCAATATTTCACTTGGCTTAACTTTAGATTGTCCCCCCACGAGTTTGGAATCCATATTTTTTTTACACATAGCTAATATTATTAGAAGCCTCCACGCAAAGTTTCAAGTTGCGGAGACCAATGGTTAACGAGAAAAAAAAAAATCTTAAATCATAGAAAATTATCAATATTTTGTCACATATGATGCTTTTGACATTTCGTCTCGTCATTAAACGTTTCGTTTTACGTAAGATTAACGCACTAAAATGTTTTACTTCATTTAATAATTAAATAAATACGTTTATTTAGTGACAAAGTTAAATTTCATGCTTATTTTATTATATTACGTATATTTTGCTGATTTAAATGAACGCTATTAAAATTATACTTATAATAATTTACCGACTATTGTCGATATGTGAAAGTCAGGATAATGAAATTAATATTAGAGTCTTTTTTGTTCGGGTTTCAAGTTGTCAAAGGGTGATGGGCCCAAATGTATGAACCCTCTTACTGGTACCAACCTTTTGTTTTTTTTTTTTTTATCGTGCGTAAATCCCTTCGGATACCCCCCCGCGTGCCAGCGGGGGAAAAGATTTTTTTTTGTATAGAATATGAATATCTATGGCAGTTGTCTCTATTGAATGTCCGATCAGAGTAAAGCTGCTTGAAGGTTCTATATTTTTTTATGGGTTTTTTATCATTCTCTAATAAACTATATTTTATTTGTGGCGTTTTATCCATTTTTTTGTGTTATTTTACAATAACACTAAATCGAAGTAAGTTTTATCATTTACTAGCTGTAGACCGCAGCTCCGCCCGCCCTTCCCGCAGCCAATGGAAACCTATTCCAGGCATAAAAAGTAGCCTATTATGTATTTCCCAAACAATTATCTGTCTCTGCACCAATTTTCAGCCAGATTCTACAGTATGAAGCATCGCGCGTGCAATTATGATGCAATATGTTTCAATTTGTATTCAGTCATTATTATGTAATATAAATATTATTTTTTAGTTCACACGTGTTTCCACGCTAAAGTCTCGCTACTTATGAATTCCGCATTCATTAATTTCCTCCACAGCAACCTGATTCTTTATATGTTCGATGATATATAAGCCGTTGTTTAATGGGTATAAGCCATATACCTATTGGTTCAATATCTGCACAGCAAGTACCTATGTATTGTATGTTGGCTATAAGCCAGATGAACTGGCACGACACCAGAGTTGGATCGTCGCACGGAGCCGCCGAGGAAGACCGCGCAAGCACTACCTCGAACTCGCCGCTCGGACCTCCACTCGCGCGCTGACTACAGGCGCATACGGTCACGTCTGTTTTCGATGCAGCCGTAATCGCCGGATCTTGTCGCGCGCGCACACGCCCCGCCCAACGTTTCGTTGTCGGGTCGCGGTCGCGCTCCTGCCATGAAGCGAAGCTCAACCAGCAAGCTGCCTCCTCGGGTTCGGAGTCCCCCTCGGAACCCCCCGATCCCCCCCCAAAAGCCCTTCTAAGGGCTCCACCGCCTCCAAGGGACCGGTAGCCAGTCCGTCACGCCGCCGCGCGCGCTCGCCAGTGCGATCGATGTCTTCCGCTCCCCCCCGCGCGCCTTCGGGTGGGTCGAGCGCGTCTCACGCTGCGCCAGCTAAGGCGCCCGTGTCGCGTGCGAGCCCGAGCTCCGCTCCGCCGCCGCGCGCCTCTCCTGCCACGACTCCGCCGTCCGAGACGGCGTCGACGTGGAAGGCGATGCGGACGCCGGTGGCGAAGTACCGGACCGCAGCTTCCCCGCGCCAAGATGCCTGCGAGTCTCCGGCCTCGCGTGCGTGGGCTCACGCGCCAAATGAAGACCTGGAGGGTTCACTCGCCTCCATCGAGTCGTTTCAGGACGCCCGCAGCCGCAGCCCCGGACACCCCGGACCTGCGACTGTTCGTCAAGCGTCGCTCCAAGCAGACGCTAATGGAAGCCGACCCTTCGTGCCCGTACCTGCGCGCTGCCCGCGCAGCCCCGACTCGGCCGAAAAAGAGGACAAGCGTCCCAAGACGCGTCACACAGAAGCCGCCGCCAGTCGCAGCCAGGCGTCGCAAGACGCACACCCCGTCGCCGCCGGAACTACTCCTGCAGGGCCCGCAGCCAGCCAGCCGAAGGAGAAGAGGTACCCCCCTATTATAGTGGAGGAGCTGTTACACTTCGCCCGGCACCTGCGGCAGACCGGCCAACGTGCGCCCATACGGGAACGGGCTCAGGTTCATTCCAACAGATGCAAAGGAATACCGCCTGTTGCAGGCCTATTTTACGTTGCTGGAGAGCCAGGAAGGAAGCCAATATGAGATGCTACAAAACTTGATGGTGCACTTCGGGTAACAAAACCGTTAACACCTTTTTCTCTCCTCGGGAGAGACAGTAGTGACCCACAAAGAATTCTCCCGGGAAAGTTTAACTGTTGTGGAACCCGCATTACAATTAATTAGAATCGAATTGAACAAGGTAGAAATATAATGAATCCACTTCCTTTCTTAAAAAGAGGGAGATAAAAGAGACAAATTGGCAAATTACCTATAACCATAATTGATTATGGTTATATTTTATTATCTAAAACGACTTTTAAATAATAAAAAGAAATGAAAATGTAAAATTATTTACTATAACACTAAACATTAACACAGAACACAAAATAGTTTACCAACTAAGATAACACCATCTAGGTAAATCCCTTATTAGAAATAAATAGAATTTTCTTCATTTTGACATCAAAGTGTAATAACACTGTGAATCCATTCTTGATGTGGACTTATTGGTATATAAAGGCGATCAGTATACTTTTCCGAATTTGGATGTCCATGGTAGACTCCAACTATATTGTAATCTACAAACAATGGGCCACCCGAATCTCCCGGCAGACCGAATTGTATAATTGAACACTTAGGTGATGTACAAATATACCCTTTAAACCGGTTTTTACACGGACTGATAACACCTTGCCCTATTTGTAACGGACGCTGCAAATAACTTGCCAATTTTTGTAATACGTTTCGAGATTTACGTTTCTTTAAGAACGTAACTCCAAAACCAGCATACTCTGCAGATAGACCCAACAGTGTCGAGTAGTCTACCGCAGAAATAACTCCGTAATTTTCCATATGCACCGCAGGTGTCACAAGTAATAGTGCTATATCAATAGGGTCTCCCAAATAATAACGTAGATGTCGTGGATGTAGTACACGTCTAACCACTTCACTCTTCGAATCGGTAACATTAAACGGGATGGTCTGCTTACCGTATTGTATGTGAGTTAATTCGCTTACACAGCAATGCGCTGCAGTTAAAACCCAATATGGAGTTATAAGAGAGCCGGTACACAAACGGTATGGCTGTAAACTGACTACATAAGGATATTTCGCCGTGACGTCATCAACGCCATGGTACACGCGCAATTCAAGCTTCTTTTGAATATTCGAGGCAATCAATCTGTATGGCATCATCGCTGTCGCTATCAACACTGTAGCCAAAATGTGCACATTAGCCATCACTGGCATCCTGTTCATGGATATGATATGAAATTATTGCTTCGATTGATATATTTTCTTATGTATTTGTACAGAAAATATAATTTTTCGATTTTGATTTATAGAAAATTCTTATCTACTAAGTAATATCTTATAAATTTTTTAAATGGTAAAAAGGATCTTGGCATAACAATCTTTTAAATTATTATGGTATTAGTTGAACTCAGAACTTGGATTTTATAAATTGAATATTTATATTTGTATACATCACAAGGTAGAAATATAATCAAAAAATATATGTAAAAACATAATCATCTTAGCCGTGGCTCAATATCGAGTGATGTAAAAGGCATTCGACATTTATATTGTTATGGCGTAACCAATGTGCTCTACGATAGCAGTTTGTGAGTTCGTAAGCTTTTATTTTATTTATTTCAAATTTATGTTCACACAATAAAAAACTACAGAAATTGGATGTTGGAATTAATAGTACTATAGTAATGCTTATTTCTAACAGAAATTTCTTCTTTCTTCTTAAAAATAGATTATCGGAATTACTGCAGTACCTTATTTCTTTTATTTTTTTTTTCGTGCGGAAATCCCTTCGGATACCCCTCCGCCGGCCAGTGGGGGTGGTTATGTCGGGCTCGCACCGACTAAAACCGCACGCCGTCTCGGGTCTTCAGACGCCGGGATGTAAGGTTACCCATAGAGCATATCCCTCGCACCCCGACTGACCCTGGGCCATCTCACCACTAACAGCATCGCTCATCCTGTCTCCTCTGAAAGCAGAGGAGTACGGAGAGCGATGTGTTCCCGCCACGTTGGGTATTGGCCGACGATGAATGCCAACCCTATGAAGGGGAAGCCATTGACCGCCGCCCAGGGTGTACCGATCGCTCCGATTCCGTTCCCCCCGGGCTGCAGTGGGATCGGAATCGGAGCGACACTCGAGGAGGTTACCCAACACACACCCCAATTACTGCAGTACCTAATCAATGCTGAGCTTCGGACTACAGAAGACCCCGAGTAGAACCGTAGTGTGTAGTAACTCAATTTCTAAAAGCAGATGTTCGGCTGAAGCAGTGTAGGGAGAGGGTGATGCATTAACAATCTTGTAGGAATTGTTGGCACGTAGATATATGGCTACACCACCGCATCCCTTTGCTGTTCGATTATGTCGGATCAATATTAAAACAAAACCGGGAAGTTAAACGTAAGTAGAAGTTAAGAGAGTTTCAGAATAGATTCCGAGACAAGTATAACATCGAGAGGAGAGTTGCTAAAAGATGCCAAAAGGTCAGGATGGTGACCTGGAACACTCTGGGCGTCAATGTGAACTGAGTTAAGGTTGTTAGGATAGCTAGACAATATATAGAATCATCATCTGCGGTAACAAAATTAAGTGAATCAAAGGAGCATGAAAAGATGTTATTTATATTTTTGAAGTCATCTAAATTAAGCATAATGCTATACAATTAATAATAAAATAAAATTATCCAATATAATAATAAAATAATTATAAACGTAGGTAGAAATGGAGATATTAAAAAAAAAATCTTCCTCATAGTCATGAAGACCCAGCATTCCTGTGCGTTGTGAGTCAGAGTTAGGGCTAGGCTCCGAAAGATTACGAGCCTACCCGAACCGTACCCGTCCATAGTACAGAAGCAATTCGTTGTCAGTATCTTTACCGGTTCGTTGTCGGTTGCACCATGAGATGCTATAAAACTTCATGGTGCACTTCGGGTAACAAAAGCGTTAACACCTTTTTCTCTCCCGGGGGGCGAAAGTAGTGTCCCACAAAGTATGCTCCAAGGAAAGTTTAACTGTTGTGGAAACGGCACTAAAATTAATCAGAAATGAAATGAGGAAGGTGGAAATATAATAAATCCAGTCTTAGTCTTAATTCTTTATTGTACACAAAAAAAATTGTATTACAATTAAAATCAATTATGTACAAAGGCGACCTTAGCTCTAAAAAGAGTTCTCTACCAGCAAACCTTTGAGCAGTAGAGGCAGAAAAAAAACAGAGGGAAGCAAAGTGTACAAATACAAAGTAAACATAAACGAAAGATGGTAAAAATAAATCATACGGACATACATAAATCATACATTCAAAAAGTAAATATAAAATAGTATATCGTCGTTCATATTGCAATTAGTTCTATGTCAAAAATGACAAGTTTACAGGAGAGTAAAAAAATAGTGTACTGGAAAAAAATCCTTCATGACACCAAAATGTTTTCTAACTAATGTTTCTTAACTATTGTGTTCTATTAAATGTGCATTTTGAAACTTCCAGAAATAATTATATTTTGAAAATGACGTTTTCTTAACAAATTTAAATGTGTAACAAAATTATAAAATTAAATGAAAAAGGTTTATTTATTTATTTATTATTTCGTTTATGAGGACAGGCATCAGGATCTGAACAATTATGTTCTAAGGAGTCATAAAAAGGGTGATAATCTTTAAGAATCAATGGTTTTAACTCTTGTAGATGTATAAATTTTGTGGTGTCAATAGGGAGATGTGATTGATAAAGGGCAGTATTATGAGGTCGTGTGTAGTTTTTGTTAGAGCGTCGTGGTAATTCTTTGAAGTCGTCATTAAAGTCCAACTTATACCGTATGATTCCATCTGGATTATATTGCAGGCTTACAATGTCAACTACAAGTGGATCGCCTTTTTTGTTTCCTGGTCGAATGCTGGAGTATCTACCACCTTCACACCTGCTGAAATCACTGTAGCTTAGAATAACAACTTTATAGGGTTCAGGCTTGGTTCTTGCGCTTTTAATTATATTGATGTAGTCTCCAGGTATGAAAATATCTCGGTGAGGTGGCAATTTTCTTTCGATGCTGCTATGTATCGAGTCGACCTCCATCTGGGTGTGCCCAACTTCGAGGTATTTTTGTTCGATAATTATATTCTTTTCGAGCGATAATTCAATTAGAGCATTGGACAAATTCAAGGACCGGTTTTGGTAACCACATCCGTCACTCCAGAGAATTATTTTTTTGGTATTTGGTGCCTTTTCTAGTTCTGCCTTTAGGTGTTTCATCATAATAGACGTAAATACATCACTGTCTAAGCCACCGCTTCCCTCGTGCCATAGATAGCAAATCACTTCTTTTGTTTTTAAATTAAAGTGTGTGTAATTGTGAACTTTAAGTTTTGTTTTATAGTAAACAGCTGAGGCCTGGATTCTTGGGCATAGAAGTACCGCTTGGACATCCATAGTGTATACTAGTACATCATCTTCAGTATTGTTTTTGTCATTATCCTTACTTTGTCTTGCATTATCTTTTTTCTTCAAGTGACACCTGTACTCATCTTCATTAATATTACCATTCTTGTAGGCTATACACTTATTACACTGGTCTTTCCTGGGTTTAAAAATTGACAAATTAAGCTCGCGGTACTTCCTCTCGAACGTGGCAACACAATATTGTCTCTTACTGTTATTTGAACAAAACTTTTTATATTCAGCATACAAATCCCCATGAACACTATTCCAGATTGGTTCTAAATATAATTTTGAGGAAGACGATCTGCAATAATGGGACTCTACTTTCGGCAGACTGTCGAAAAATTATCGAATTGAATCGGATGCATTATTTTGAGTTCTTGTATTACCAATTTGAGAGATAATTAGAATTTTCTGTCACAGCTTTATTAGGAACCACCCAATCCCTCAGTTGTCTTTGGCCAATGCACAAAGTTTTTATAAACATTTGCTTACAAACATCTCTCAAAGATAGGAAATATTTAAATGCTTTGTCTTTCCTAGAATCTACGCTTGAAGAACGTCGATGTTGAATATACAATTACTAAACTTCGGACGTATACTTTACGAGCTTCCCAAGAACTCAGTGCCCAATAAGAATCAAAAATCAGTTTTCGGTCTTCTTCGGTTAACATTTCACATTCAAATCTTTGTTTCGGTCCCCCATGTTTCACTTCGGTATGCCCACCACATCTTTCCTGTAAACCTTCTGGTCTTAACAGGGTTTGTTGGTACTTTCCATTGATATCCTTCTCAAAACTTTCATACTGTTTACCTTGTAACCTAGCCTTAGAGTTTCTTAATCTCTTCCATTTTCTTTGATCTGCTTGACCCTTACGACTGCGTTTCCTTTTAGTATCCTTACGAGTAAGCACTCCTGTCTCCTCATCAAGGACCTCTTCGTTGGAGCTCGTACTTTCTTCTAATGCATTAGAGAGAAAACCAACACTACTTTCTTCTGGCACGTAGTCTGAGTCAGAAGACGACCCTTCTTGGAACAAGACCTCTTCACTAGACGTATCACACTGCTGGAGAGTTTCATCTTCATACAGCTGGCCGGTAGCTTCGTTCAGTCGCTGCTGGCGAGGATGTTGAGAGGAACTTGTAGCTAACTGTATTAACTGCCTTCCTCTTGTGTTAGTCGTCTGCAACAACTGGCCAGTAGCTTCACTAAGTTGCTGCTGGCAAGGATGTTGAGGGGAGCTTGTAGCTAACTGTATTAACCGCCTTACTCGTGTGTTATGCATCTGCAACAATCAACGACCAAGCCATGACAAGCCACAAAACCAAAGCAAAATTTAAAAGGTTCTATGTCGCGTTTGTAACTACGTATTGCGTAGGTCTTATTGTTTTATTGGCATTATTTACAAAAAAGATCAAGATAAACAATTTTTTTTTTATGAATAAACATTATCTGTTAAAAGATTCGCATCACTATAGGTTTTAAGCGCTTAACAGCAAAAAAAAGCAGCAACAAAGCGTACTTACGGCGCTTTTTATTAAAAGTTGGGTTAAGATTTCTCATGAGTGTTATTAAAACCAGAAAATTAATGAAAAGCAACTAATACGAACCACACAATGAAACGTAATTTATTATAGTTATCAACTTACCTCAGAAACAAAGCACAATTTATAACTTAATTAATAATTTTCAGTTGTTTTTTCTCAGAGCAAAAATCCGTTGCCGCTCAAACATTGACATAGAACAGTTTGCCGTTTAAGATTTACTACCGAGTCGATCACGTGACATATTGCAAGTGTCAAACGCCGCTTTCTTATTGGTAGATGACATTGCCTCTTTTGCGGTCGCGTTCAGAATTAAAATTAAAGCATACCTCAAAAATAAAAATAAAATAGAAATTTTTGACATTGAACAAATTGCAATATGAACGACGATATGTAAACTAGGACGATTACCAACTTCGCAATCAACCCAAACTTAAGCGTAGCGAAAATCTCGCTATATCCAACAATAGGTCAACGTGACCGGTTGACTTTTTCCATTGATTTTGTTTTTCGGTGATTATTCCTCGATGGTAAGACCGATCTGGACATTCGACCCCTTACGACACTCAGTAATGTCTACTTGATGACCGTGGCAAATTTGGTCGAAATCGGTCAAACGGTCTCTGAGGAGTATCATTTGTTTGAAATGCAACTTTGAAACCAAAGACGCTTCGCTCGCCTTCGGCTCGCTACGCTTAAAAAAAAGATTATACATCCATACATGTATATTTTATACATAGCTATACATATATAAAAATACGTTATATACATACATATATAATTTAAAATTGTGTGTTTATTTTGACATCAAAGTGTAATAACACTGTGAATCCATTCTTGATGTGGACTTATTGGTGTATAAAGTCGATCAGGTTTCTTTAACGAATGTATACCTCCAGTAAAGACTCCAACTATGTTGTAATCTACAAACAATGGGCCACCCGAATCTCCCTGCAGACCGTATTGTTTAATTGAACACCTAGGTGAAGTACAAATATACCCTTTAAACCCGTTTTTACACGGACTGATAACACCTTGCCCTATTTGTAACGGACGCTGCAAATCACGTGTGATGTTTTTTAATGCGTTAAGAGATATACGTTTCCAAAAGAACGTATGTCCAAAACCAGCATACTCTGCAGAAAGACCCAACAGTGTCGAGTAGTCTACCGCAGAAATAACTCCGTAATTATCCATATGCACCGCAGGTGTCACAAGTAATAATGCTATATCAATAGGGTCTTCAAAATAATTACGTAGATGTCGTGGATGTAATACACGTCTAACCACTTCACTCTTCGAATCTGTGACATTGAACGGGATGGTCTGCTTACCGTATTGTATGTGAGTTAATTCGCTTACGCAGCAATGCGCTGCAGTCAAAACCCAATATGGAGTTATAAGGGAGCCAGTACACAAACGGTATGGCTGTAAACTGACCACATAAGGATATTTCGCCGTGATGTCGTCAACACCCTGGTACACGCGCAATTCCAGCTTTTTTTGAATATTCGAGGCAATCAATCTGTGTGGCATCATCGCTGCCGCTACCAACACTGTAGCCAAAATGTGCACATTAACCATCACTGGCATCCTGTTCATGGATATGATATGGAATTATTGCTTCGATTGATTTATTTTCTTATGTATTTGTGCAGAAAATACAATTGTTCGATTTTAATTTTTAGAAAATTCTTATCTACTAAGTTACAATATTACATTATTTTTTTAAATGGTGAAAAGGATCTTGGCACAACAATCCTTTAAATTATTATGGTATTAGTTGAACTCAGAACTTGGATTTTACAAATAAAATATTTATATTTGTATACATCATACAATTTTATTATGTATCGTAAAAACATAATCATCTTAGCCGTGGCTCAATATCGAGTGATGTAATAGGCATTCGACATTTAGTTTGTTATGGCGTAACCAATGTGCTCTACGATAGCAGTTTGTGAGTTCGTAAGCTTTTATTTGATTTATTTCGAATTCGTACACACGCATTAAAAATACTACCAAAATTGAATGTTGGAGAGAATTATTTCTGAAAGAAATGTCTTCCCAAAGAAAAAGATTATCGAAATTACTGAAGTAGGTACTTAATCAATGTGTACTAACTCCATTTCTAAAAGCAGATGTTCGGCTGATGCAGTGTAGGGAGAGGGTGATGCATTAACAATCTTGTTGAAACGTAGATAAATGGCTACACCACCGCATCCCTTTCCTGTTCGATCATTTCGGATCAAAATCAAAACGAAAAAAACGGGAAGTGAAACGCAAGTAGAAGGTAAAGAGGGTTTCAGAAAAAGACTCCGAGACAAGTGTAGTTTCGAGAGGAGAGTTGCTAATAGATGCCAAACGGTCAGGATGGTGACCTGGAATACTCTGGGCGTTAATGTGAACTAAATTAAGGTTCTAAGGATAGCTAGACAATATAGGAGAGATGTCTGCGGAGGATTAGAGCAGATGAGGAATCACATCTGCGGTAATAAAACTATGTGAATCAAAGGAGCATGAAAATATGCTATTTATATTGTTGAACGTAGCATTATGCTTAATTTAGATGAAATTAAGCATAATGCTATAAATATAATATAAAGGGATATATCAAAACAAAAATTACCTTGCGGTCTCATCGACTCGCTAACTTAGTGGAGATTTTTTTACAAATAACCCTATCCAGTTCTTCTTGCTTAAGTAGGTGTAAAATAATCAAATAGTATTGTAGAATATACTGCTTTCGGGCTGCAAATAGTATTGGTTAAAAGTAGCATAAATGCAAGAAGTGTTTAAAAAAAATTGAATTTTATGAAAACAAACTCACGACAACGAATGACGTCACTTTAAGATTTACAGACGCTGCTATTAGTTATTTATGCAACTGTGGTATAATGAGGTGTATTAAAACATGAATGTGGGTTTATCACACGAAGCGAAGCTGAGTGTGATAATAGTATCACATGAGTGTTTTAATACCTTTTTTTTTTTTTTTTTTTTATCGTGCGGAAATCCCTTCGGATACCCCCCCGCCGGTCAGCGGGGGCGGTTATGTCGGGCTTGCACCGACTAAAACCGCACGCCGTCTCGGGTCTTCAGACGCCGGGGTGTAAGGTTACCCATAGAGCATATCCCTCGCACCCCGGCTGACCCTGGGCCATCTCACCACTAACAGCATCGCTCATCCTGTCTCCTCTGTAAGCAGAGGAGTACGGAGAGCGATGTGTTCCCGCCACGTTGGGTATTGGCCGACGATCAATGCCAACCCTATGTAGGGGTGAAGGGGAAGCCATTGACCGCCGCCCAGGGTGTACCGGCCGCTCCGATTCCGTTCCCCCCGGACTGCAGCGGGATCGGAATCGGAGCGACACTCGAGGAGGTTACCCAACACACACCCCAGTGTTTTAATACCTAATTATACAGTTGCATACAAGACTTTATCTACACCCATGATGTGTCCTCTATAAAATAGTAAGTAAACAAAACAATTTGCAAAAATAATAGCGAAGAAAAATAGCGGGAATTCGAATTCGAACGAATAAGCTTTAATTTTTTTTTACGGCGCGCCGCCGCCGCTGTGGTGGTGCAATGCAACGCGCGTGAATGACAGTTCTTTTTTTGAAACTCATACAGATTCCACGCATCGGGCGGTAAGAATTTGGCTGTCTGATGAGTAACCCTTTGCGCGGAAGAGATTGAAAAAGCGAAAGGAATGTTATTATGAAATTTCATACAACATTATAACACCCGTTCGGATGATATTATGGTTATTATGACATTGGATGTATTAATGTTGGCAATAAGCTAACTGTTTCAGAATCTTTTATAGAGGATTTAGAGCATGGGTGTAGATAAAAATTATTATTAACACGCAAAAAGGAAAAATTATGAAACGAGGAAATTAACTCATTATAATATAAACAAATTACAAGAAGCGTCCATAAGCCATGGTCACAACAGACCTTTTTTTTTCGTGCGGAAACCTTTTTTTTTTTTTTCTTGCGGAAATCCCTACTGCACAAACTGATAACATAGGGGTATCAGAGAGTCCGAAATACTGTTGAACGTTGCATTGGAATTCTGAAAAGCCGTTGGCGGTGTTTATTAGCACACAGAGTACTTCTCTATGACCCAATTACAGCAGCTAAGATAGTGAATACTTGTGTTGTTCTACATAATATAGCCAACGCACGGAATATACCAATACCCGAGTCACAAAGTGATTTTTGCAATGACCAACAGAGCCGAGTCTTTAGAGAGGTGGCAAGGAATGAGACAGTTAAAGACAGATATCGGAATTTATTAGTCCAATGATTGTGGAATGCCAGAGATATTTCGTAACGCGAGGACTCAGGGCTGCACACGCTGGCGGACTGCCCGGCGTGGGAGGCGCCGAGGCGTGACCTCGTGGCAGCCATCGGGGTGGGAGTCCTCTCGCTCGGCAGCATGATTGCGGCAATGGTGCGGAGCGCGAGCGCGTGGGCCGCCGCCACCTCCTTCTGCGAGCATGTGATGCTCGCGAATGAGATGGCGGAGCGCTTCCGGGAGATGCTCAGAACTCACCCGGCCCGCCGAACCCGCAACATGCTCGCCGCGTGTCGCAGGCGACTCAGGCGCCGGAGGTCGCTCAACGACCTCCGTCCTCCATGAGCGCAGGCCTGGGGGTGGCAGGTGAGGCCGCCTGTCACCCCAGCAGAAGCAGGCCGGGACGGTGGGGCGACTAGCGCCCCTCCCCCAAACCGGGGCAAGACGGGGACACCGTGGTTCCCAAACCCGAGGGGGCCATCTCGAAACCGGAGATGGCCCAGGGTCAGTCGGGGTGCGAGGGATATGCTCTATGGGCAACCTTACACCCTGGCGTCTGTAGACCCGAGACGGCGTGCGGTTTTAGTCGGTTCAAGCCCGAAATAACCGCCCCCGCTAACTGGCGGGAGGGTATCCGAAGGGATTTCCGCACGAAAAAAAAAAAAAGAAGATATTTCGTAACTTATATAATTTAAGGCAGATATTATTATTCTATCTTTAGGCTGTATTCTATCACTCAACCGATTTTGAAGTGGATTTTTTGTTTGAAAGACGATATGATCGAGATAGTTCTTGACTATAAATTAATTTGTGACGGGTTTGTTTTTTGCATTGACCTCGATTCGCATGAATACTTTTTAGGGATTTTCTTTAGAAAAGCCCTATTGCTATCGAGTTGTCGTCGACGCCGTCGACGTCGTGGGTGTCGTCGACGTCATCGACGTCGTCGTTGCCAATTTTCTGTCACGGTTTTGGGTATGAAGGAGATGAGCTATCGAGTTGCTGTTTTCGGTAATAGATTCGTGCTGGGGTGAACCATTGCAAGATAAAGAAAAAATCGCAAAAAATGGCAAAAAAAAATCGCTAAATCGAAAATCCCTTGTACTCGTCTCAGGAATTCAACTTGTTTTTGTTTGTATCTTTAGACTACATAATTATAATCTTACCGACAACCTTGGTTTATTTTAATTCTTTTTTTGTTGGTTATTTCATGTAAACATAAAATTTATGTTATTTTATTATTCTTAGCTAAGTCATAATTATTTTATATTATAATGTTTCATCATACTTATATGTACATAATATATACTTTTAACATCTTTTTGTGTTTATTGAAAGATGCCTAAAAAACCAATAAAGTCCGTAAATGGTGTGGTATGCGGTGATAGACCTCGCGTACGTAGCTATGGTGAACCTACCGTAAGATGTCGTTAATACCCTAGCGATACTAAAAGTATCTCAAATACATAATATATAGATAAGTGGCGATCCATAACCTAAGGCAACGAACGAAGACTTACTGAGAAAGGAATTAACTATGGTGGTAGTGGTTTTCTCACTGTCGGTCAAGCAGGTTCACAAATCAATCAAATCAGATCAAGCGCTGACGGCTAAAGGAGTCTTGGCCGCAGTGGGAGGTGTTGAACGGGTTAGGAGCTTAGATAGTAATGAGTCAAAGTCGGATTTTACATAATCATTTGCTAAATGGCGTAAAAATGCAATAGTATGTGTTAATTGATAAAAAATAAAGTTACTTCGGGCCACCAATCAGGTGGACACCGAAGTCTTAAAATCACGCAAAAAAAATCAAAATCTTACACCCACTTTTTATCACTTTTCTCGACGTTTCACATGATTCTAAGTCTAATTAAGCAAAAAAAATGTTTGTGTCGGTCTGTCTGTTGGTCTGGATGTCTGGATGTCTGTTTACGCAATAACTCAAGAACCACTTATCCGATTTAAAAAATTCTTTCGTCAATCATTTTGTTTGGTTAATGGGAAGAACTGATTAGATTTTGGGGTTTGTACGTTCAAGGTTTCGGGCACCTACCATACAAATTGTCCCTAAAAAACTTTTACAAGTGAGTTTCTTTCGAGTTATCAGAGTAACGCGTATTTGACTTTGACATTTGAGTGACAATGACAATACGTATATTGTATATTTACATAAAACCACCAGACTCTGAAAGAAACTGAAATATAAACGCGTCGAATAATATGCATAAAGCCTAAGGTCTGTAATTTTGAATAAAAATACTGCAACAAAAATATCTGCCCGAAGTTTGACAATCACTGTGTGATTTCCGTCCCACTAGATTTTAAAGCTAGATTTACACATTACATGGTCACAGATTTAGTTGGTAGTAATATATTCAGAATCGATCGTTGTGGAGATCCTTGGGGAGGCCTATGCCCAGCAGTGGGCGTCGTTTGGCTGATGATGATGAATATATTACAATCCTAAGTACTAATCACACAATACATAATATAGATAGTACCTGTTTTTTTTTGTGCGGAAATCCCTTCGGATACCCCCCCGCCGGCCAGCGGGGGCGGTTATGTCGATAGTACCTACACAAATGTATAAAAGCAGATTGATACACTTCTGTAGGTACGGAAATTGGTTAACAAGTCTCGACGCCGCGACCTCTGGTGTAACAGTCGAACGGTTTACCGCCACGTCATAAAGAACACCTTGCAGCTGCCGTGGAAGCGATGGTAGATTTAATGGAAGACAGATGTACGTTCTATGTACATCTCACGGGATAAATATAGGTGTGTAGTACATTGCTATATTTATTCCGTGCGGTGTATATTTCTTCTTCTTCGAAAATCATCTCTAATCTCCCTTATCAAGCCTACCATCGCTGCCAGTGCTTTCACGGCGCTCTCCAGCAGCAATACTTCTACACTCAATATCGTAGGCCCAGCGTGGCACCCTCTCGTCTCTGCGAACTGAAATTTATAAAATGTGTTATTGCTTTGAGGTTCAAGCGTTAACATTCTAATAAAACTACGCAGCGGGTGATCTAGGCCCAAAGTAAGCCTTATCTTAACTAGCTTGTAATATGAGTTCTAGAATGTGGATAAACATATTTACATACATTTTCTTCATATTTAAATACACACATATTATACATAGGAACACTCAGACGAATGCAAACAGAGATATTCTTGCATACAAATATGTGCACTCAGAGTAAATCGGACCTACTACTACTACTATCGGTATAACTGCTACCTTCGAAGTAGCAGTTATACCGATGGTGCTATCCCGCTACGCCACAGAGATCGCCTTGCGTATGTTGTTAGTTTAATTGCTTAAGTTCTGAAAATGAAAGTTACGCAACACGTACTTTGCCTTTGTGACCTCGCCTCGACCTTTGGGTAAAGGTAGAGCGCTGAGCAGGCCCTGAAAAACAAAACAGTTTAAAATTGGTTCTACTTATTTTCATTTTTTCGCTTTAAATTTTTTTGTGTTATTTTTTTTTTATTCCACTAAGGTGGCAGACAAGCACACTGCCCACCTGATGGGAAGCGGTAACCGCGGCCTATGGACATGTGGAACACCAGTGGCGTCACACTCGCGCTGCCGACCCTATAAAGGAAAGGGGATGGGAAAGGAGTTTGGGAGGGGATGGGAAAGAAGTTTGGGCTCCGGCACTCTCACTCACCAAACGGAACGCAACAGTTCAAATACTGTTACTTGGCGTCGATATTCTGTGAGAGGGTGATGCTTCCCCGGTCGAGTCGGCCCATTCATGCAACGGCCAAAATGACTGTTGCTTGACTCCACCACTCTGAGAAATGAAATGAAAATTGGTAGCCACTTAGCCAGCCAGTGTGTAGTAATCAACTACAAAGCCCACAATGTGACGTTTTATTTCATTAAAAACTCAAACACATTGTGAGAATCTTATCCACTAGAAATTCCTCGAAATATTCCGAAGTCATTGCAACTGATAGCCGCTATAGTTACATGTTACACCTGCTGATTAACGTACGACGCTCTGACGCAGGCTTGCCTCTCGGGATTAGGGTTTCAGATGGCAGTAGCTCCCGTAAAAGCCAGGATATGTCAAATCAAGATAAAGAGTGGGAGAGTGAACCCCCGGGCTCCAAAATACAAGCTTAGTATGTAACCGGGACTAAAACTGTGATGATGATGATGAGCTATGTGTTAAAATACACCTATCTTCTCGAGGAAACATTGGGCGGCTCATTTTGAGTTTCAGGCTGCATCTCAGTGGAGATTAGAGGAGGCGGCAAAAACGTCTGCACTTCAGGCGTAGACCCTGCTGGAGGTGGAATTACTTCATCAAGCCATTCCACATCCATATAAGGCTACAGGATTCAGGGTTGGAGATACAGAATTCGGGGTTGAGGGTAGAGGAATAGTTGTTGATAATATACTGGGATAGGAAATAACAGAATGGCATTCTAAGTCCATTACAATCTGGATTCAGACCAGGACACAGCGCTACTACTGCACTCCTGAAAGTAACGGGGGATATCAGGGACGGAATGGAGAAAAGTGGTATCACAGTGCTAGTGTTAGTGGATTTTTCCAACGCATTCAATTGCGTGAATCATGACATCCTGTTAGAAATACTTGCACATCTTAAGATATCACCCTACGAGCTGGAATGGTTCTTTTCATATCTTCGTGGACGTCAGCAGTCAGTTTGTGTGGATGAGATTTCATCGAGCTGGTGCAATCTCGACTCTGGGGTTCCACAAGGTGGTATTCTTTCTCCTCTTTTATTCTCCTTATTTATTAACTTGATTACCTCTGAACTTCAGTGTGCGTATCATTTGTATGCCGATGACCTGCAGTTACAGCCAAGCCAGTGTGGATAATCTTTCGGGGGCTATTGACGGGATCAACACTGATTTGAGCTCAACAGGCAGCTGGTGTAACAAGTTTGGACTGTCTGAAAATCCTGATAAATGTCAGAGTATTTTAATTGGTAGTAGTCATATGATTAACAGGTTAGACAAAGCAACTCTGCCAACATTAACATTCAATGGAAAAACGATTCCTGTCACTCTGAGCGTTAAAAACGCTAAAGACGCTACATTTAACTGGCAAGCTCATGTATCTTATGTCTGTCAGAGGGTCACAGAGATGCTACGGAATCTGTGTCGGCTCAAAAACTTCCTTCCAGCGAAAACCAAGGTAATGCTTGTGCAGACTCTAATCTTTCCAGTCGTGGACTATGGTGATGTATGCTATCTCGACCTGAATGCAGATCTGCTCAATAAACTTGACCAACTCCTCAACAATTGCATTCGATTCATTTTCAACCTTAGAAAATACGACCACGTCTCAACTCATCGATCGGAGCTGGGTTGGTTGCCTATACGTCAGCGACGTAGCTTGCGAGCGGTGACGCTGATTTTTTCATTACTTCATTCCCCTAACATCCCTACTTACCTAAGATCTCAGATACAGTTTCTTAGCTCTAATCACAACAAAAATCTACGTTCAGCTAACAATCTTCTTCTCCTCTGTCCCACTCATAGTTCTAGTCTAGTTCATTGTTCATTTGTGCAGGCTATTCTTCTCTGGAATGCGCTTCCTCTCGAAGTCAAGATGTCCAATAACCGTTCAAACATGAAGTACGTCAGCTCTAGAGTAACTCATTGTAGTTAACACAATACATTATAACCACAATATTATATATTCAATGTATATATATTTATATGTGTGTGTTGTTGTATATTATGTATATAGTTATTTATTGTACCGGCTAATGATAGTAATAATGTTACATCATAACCATATGAGCACCTACTTCAATTTATCTCTGCATCACCCCAAGGTAGACTGGTAGATAATGCCTTTGGCATTAAGTCCGCCTTTGTACATCCCCATGTGCATAAAGTTTTAAATAAAAAAAAAAAAAAATGAATCAGCAGGGGTTTAGGGCAGAGGAATGTTTGTTGGTGATGTACTGGAATAAGGAGTTTCAGTTACTTAAAAAGATATACCATCGTATATCTTTATATGGCTTGGGGGAGGGACGCTAGTCGCCCCACCGTCCCGGCCTGCTTCTGCTGGGGTGACAGGCGGCCTCACCTGCCACCCCCAGGCCTGCGCTCATGGAGGACGGAGGTCGTTAAGCGACCTCCGGCGCCTGAGTCACCTGCAACGCGCGGCGAGCATGTTGCGGGCTCGGCGGGCCGGGAGAGTTCTGAACCTCTCCCGGGCGCGCTCCGCCATCTCCTTCGCGAGCATTACATGCTCGCAGAAGGAGGTGGCGGCGGCCCACGCGCTCGCGTTCCGCACCATTGCCGCAATCATGCTGCCGAGCGAGAGGACTCCCACCCCGATGGCTGCCACAAGGTCACGCCTCGGCGCCTCCCACGCCGGGCAGTCCGCCAGCGTGTGCAGCCCTGAGTCCTCGCTCGCATCGCAGTGATGACACTCAGGCGTTGGCTCTTTCCTGATACGATGCAGGTGGTCCCCGAAGCATCCCTTCCCGGAGATCACCTGCGTCAGTCGGTACGAGAGGCTTCCGTGTCGCCTCTCTAGCCAATTCTCCATGATGGGCCTTACCGCCGCTATTGCGGCGTGCCCTGCGCTTGGTCGCCCAAGTCGTTCCTTCCACTCCACCACGATGGCCTGGCGGAGCTGGGACTGCACGGCCTCGATTTCTCGAGGCTCGGGGTTCCATCCCTGCTCCCGCGCCTCCTTTCGCCACTGGTACAGTTGCGAAAGGGCTCTCGCCTCCAGGTCCTATGGTGGAGTTCCGCCAAGGAGACTCGCCGTCTGATGGTATATCTATGAAAACAATATTCTAATAAGTATCTACACATTTCTTTTCACAATAATTGTAAGGAAAGATAATTGCTGCCTACCCACAGTTTCAACTCATGTTAATTCTACTGGACTCTTTGAGATCCCTATGAAAACATATGTATTTGGCACTTATATTTCAATATTTAAATTAATATTGGAACAAAAAATATAACAAATCTATATTTCTATTAATTCTGAAAAGGTAGACACAAGTATCAGTATAGTACACCTCCATTATTCCGAAAAAAATCTGTGATTCTATTAACTCTGAAGAGGTAGGCAGAGGGATCAGAAAAGTGCATGGAGTAGATGTACTATACTGATACCTCTACCTACCCTTTCAGAATTAATGAAATTTAGGACTTGTTTTTAACTGTTGACTGTTCCAATAATGTAATATAGGCATATCAAGTAATATTGGCATCATCGGAACAGGACTTGCAGGCGATGGTTAATATTATGCACGGGGCGAAAGACAAAGACGAAAGTGATGATTTTTGAAAGAGAAGAAAACATGACTAATTGTAGAATTCTGATTGAAGGATAAACAGTAGAAAAAGTGAAAGAGTTTGTGTTCAAAGTTTGCGAGGGATGGAAAGTATGACTGTGATATTGAGCGAAGAGTTTTGGCTGCTAATCAAGTGAATGGGGCTCTCCATAATTTTATGAGCATAAGTATCTAAAGAGGCACGACTGGCTGTGCTTAGAGGAGTCCTCGTCCCCACACTTATGTATGGTAGTGAAAGTTGGGTGTGGCAGAAGGAACACGAGAGTAAGCTGAATGCTGTTGAAATGAGAAGTCTGAGAAGTATAGCTGAAGTGACCTTGATGGACCGAGTGAGGAACAGCGTGACAAGGGAACGTTGTGGTATGGCAGAAGATGTAGTAACCAAGATAGAGAAAGGGATGCTTAGATGGTTCGGTCATGTAGAGAGGATGGATGAAAGGAGATTAACGAAACAGATTTATGAGGCGAGGGCTACTGGGCAACCCGGTAAAGGTCAACCTAGGCGTACGTATGCCAATCAGATCGACGACGTTTTGAAGAAGGGCCAGGTCGGAAGTACCCATGACCGGCGTGCATGTGTGAAAACAAAAAATGAAAGTGGAAGAAGCGAAAGGCGTATGCCAAGATCGTAGCAAGTGGAAAGATGGTGTCTCTGCCTACCCCAATAGGAAAAAGGCGTGACTATATGTATGTATGTATGTATGTATGCCTTAATAAATAAATAAAATGAATTTATCATTTTAAACAAAAAAACGTTATGTTTTTATTTCTTTTCATAAATATATATTTTAAAATGTTTACACAATTTTAAGTATTGTTGAAAGAGATAAGAACAATTCTATAAATCCATTAACTGTGAAGTGGTAGGCAAAGGTATCAGTTTAAAAGCATGAAAAAAGTATGTTATAATGAATAATGAAACTAACACCTATGGGTATGCGCACACCGGGTAATCCCTCCACCGCCACTGGACCTATAACTGTTAACACTCTCTCCTCCAAATGAGTAAGAGGTCTAGGCTTGTTAGGCCCTCCACCAGTTGCAGATGCGTTCCTCCCCGAGTTTGCAGCTTTGGTCTTTGTCTTTGCTTTAAACTCTATCCAGTAATATGTAAAATAAGCAGGATATTGTCACAGTATAAATTGCAACTTAAATGTAAATTAAAAAATACAAATATGTAACATATGGCACGCAACTGAAGTGTTTTTTAATAGGGTGCTGCATAATGTTTGTCCATGTCTTTGGGTACTCAAGTGGGTTGTTTTTATTGGTTTAAAAGGGACCAAGAGTTATGTGAATATATTATATTTATACATATACATATTTGATGTGTGTGTCTTTGTCCACGGTCATATTAATCTATTTGATCTCCATAACGATATTGTGACCAGACCCAGTAGTAGGAGAATTCACAAGCTACATATGCCTAAGGAAAATCTTCGTATATTTTCTAACAATGTTTACTGTATGGCAATTCGTATTTATAATAAACTACCCGCCCAGCTCAAGACTCTAACGTTTAAGATATTTAAATGTAAACTCTACCAATTCCTGCTACAAAAATGTTATTACTCTACGAAAGACTTCCTGAATGAACGCTTTGATTTAAAAATTGACTTATTCTGTAAACCTTGACATGTATAACTTATTATTTGACAATTTTTAATTATATAACTTTATTTATTATGACCACTATCTTATGTGAATTTTGAATGATTTATTATTTGCATGTTGACTTAATTTAAATTCATTTTTTCCCTAAAGACATTTTAATATTTGTACGCTGGAGACAGCAGAGTATTATGGCCATGATTTATATTTTGTAAGAACTTTTATACAATATTCTGACAAATAAATGAATTTATTATTATGAAAAAAAAATGCATGAGAAAGCCACAATATGACATTAGTTGTAAATAGGTATTTAGTTATGCATGCCAAATACACAAAATGGTTACAGAAGAAAACTATTTCTCCTGTGTGCAACAAATTTATTCAAATTTGCGGCGTGCCCTGCGCTTGGTCGCCCAAGTCGTTCCTTCCACTCCACCACGATGGCCTGGCGGAGCTGGGACTGCACGGCCTCGATTTCTCGAGGCTCGGGGTTCCATCCCTGCTCCCGCGCCTCCTTTCGCCACTGGTACAGTTGCGAAAGGGCTCTCGCCTCCAGGTCCTATGGTGGAGTTCCGCCAAGGAGACTCGCCGTCTGATGGTATATCTATGAAAACAATATTCTAATAAGTATCTACACATTTCTTTTCACAATAATTGTAAGGAAAGATAATTGCTGCCTACCCACAGTTTCAACTCATGTTAATTCTACTGGACTCTTTGAGATCCCTATGAAAACATATGTATTTGGCACTTATATTTCAATATTTAAATTAATATTGGAACAAAAAATATAACAAATCTATATTTCTATTAATTCTGAAAAGGTAGACACAAGTATCAGTATAGTACACCTCCATTATTCCGAAAAAAATCTGTGATTCTATTAACTCTGAAGAGGTAGGCAGAGGGATCAGAAAAGTGCATGGAGTAGATGTACTATACTGATACCTCTACCTACCCTTTCAGAATTAATGAAATTTAGGACTTGTTTTTAACTGTTGACTGTTCCAATAATGTAATATAGGCATATCAAGTAATATTGGCATCATCGGAACAGGACTTGCAGGCGATGGTTAATATTATGCACGGGGCGAAAGACAAAGACGAAAGTGATGATTTTTGAAAGAGAAGAAAACATGACTAATTGTAGAATTCTGATTGAAGGATAAACAGTAGAAAAAGTGAAAGAGTTTGTGTTCAAAGTTTGCGAGGGATGGAAAGTATGACTGTGATATTGAGCGAAGAGTTTTGGCTGCTAATCAAGTGAATGGGGCTCTCCATAATTTTATGAGCATAAGTATCTAAAGAGGCACGACTGGCTGTGCTTAGAGGAGTCCTCGTCCCCACACTTATGTATGGTAGTGAAAGTTGGGTGTGGCAGAAGGAACACGAGAGTAAGCTGAATGCTGTTGAAATGAGAAGTCTGAGAAGTATAGCTGAAGTGACCTTGATGGACCGAGTGAGGAACAGCGTGACAAGGGAACGTTGTGGTATGGCAGAAGATGTAGTAACCAAGATAGAGAAAGGGATGCTTAGATGGTTCGGTCATGTAGAGAGGATGGATGAAAGGAGATTAACGAAACAGATTTATGAGGCGAGGGCTACTGGGCAACCCGGTAAAGGTCAACCTAGGCGTACGTATGCCAATCAGATCGACGACGTTTTGAAGAAGGGCCAGGTCGGAAGTACCCATGACCGGCGTGCATGTGTGAAAACAAAAAATGAAAGTGGAAGAAGCGAAAGGCGTATGCCAAGATCGTAGCAAGTGGAAAGATGGTGTCTCTGCCTACCCCAATAGGAAAAAGGCGTGACTATATGTATGTATGTATGTATGTATGCCTTAATAAATAAATAAAATGAATTTATCATTTTAAACAAAAAAACGTTATGTTTTTATTTCTTTTCATAAATATATATTTTAAAATGTTTACACAATTTTAAGTATTGTTGAAAGAGATAAGAACAATTCTATAAATCCATTAACTGTGAAGTGGTAGGCAAAGGTATCAGTTTAAAAGCATGAAAAAAGTATGTTATAATGAATAATGAAACTAACACCTATGGGTATGCGCACACCGGGTAATCCCTCCACCGCCACTGGACCTATAACTGTTAACACTCTCTCCTCCAAATGAGTAAGAGGTCTAGGCTTGTTAGGCCCTCCACCAGTTGCAGATGCGTTCCTCCCCGAGTTTGCAGCTTTGGTCTTTGTCTTTGCTTTAAACTCTATCCAGTAATATGTAAAATAAGCAGGATATTATCACAGTATAAATTGCAACTTAAATGTAAATTAAAAAATACAAATATGTAACATATGGCACGCAACTGAAGTGTTTTTTAATAGGGTGCTGCATAATGTTTGTCCATGTCTTTGGGTACTCAAGTGGGTTGTTTTTATTGGTTTAAAAGGGACCAAGAGTTATGTGAATATATTATATTTATACATATACATATTTGATGTGTGTGTCTTTGTCCACGGTCATATTAATCTATTTGATCTCCATAACGATATTGTGACCAGACCCAGTAGTAGGAGAATTCACAAGCTACATATGCCTAAGGAAAATCTTCGTATATTTTCTAACAATGTTTACTGTATGGCAATTCGTATTTATAATAAACTACCCGCCCAGCTCAAGACTCTAACGTTTAAGATATTTAAATGTAAACTCTACCAATTCCTGCTACAAAAATGTTATTACTCTACGAAAGACTTCCTAAATGAACGCTTTGATTTAAAAATTGACTTATTCTGTAAACCTTGACATGTATAACTTATTATTTGACAATTTTTAATTATATAACTTTATTTATTATGACCACTATCTTATGTGAATTTTGAATGATTTATTATTTGCATGTTGACTTAATTTAAATTCATTTTTTCCCTAAAGACATTTTAATATTTGTACGCTGGAGACAGCAGAGTATTATGGCCATGATTTATATTTTGTAAGAACTTTTATACAATATTCTGACAAATAAATGAATTTATTATTATGAAAAAAAAATGCATGAGAAAGCCACAATATGACATTAGTTGTAAATAGGTATTTAGTTATGCATGCCAAATACACAAAATGGTTACAGAAGAAAACTATTTCTCCTGTGTGCAACAAATTTATTCAAATTTGCAGGACTACATGCTGAATAATGTAATGGAAGTTTATGGCATATTTCTAGAGGATTTTATTATTGGTCAGGTGTTTAGGTGGTCCCTTCTGGTACGGAGTGCAACTGTATAGCTACAGACTGCCACAATCGCGATTGGACTCCGCGATTTCTAGGATCAATTCCCTTTGCCGTAGGTATGCTGACTTTCCTGTAAGCAGGCATCTGAAAAATAGATTTTCGTCATCATTATATTTCTATGCACTCCGTACACTATTTGTTCAATGATAATTTTTTTTTCACTGATGGTTTCGTATTATAGAGGATAAAAATTCATTCGGAAGAAAAATATGGAGAGAGCTGATGATTGAGGATTTCGGAGACGGGTGAAGAGCACGCTTACGGTATTGAAGATAGGTTGGGGGTGCTTGAGCAAATGTCACTCGAAACGTCATTCAATTGCCAGTGACCTGAAAAAAAATTCTAAATGGCGAAAGAAAAATGGCCGCCATACAAATTTCTTCGGTGTCCACCTCGGAGAGTATAAAAGATGGAAGAGTAGTTTCTTCGCAAAAGACGATCAGGATCCAAAGGTCTACTCGATGAATAGAAAAAAAATTCAAGATGGCGGATTTTTTTTTTCTATAGAAAATGTATGGCGAATATTGAAGAGACCGCAAGTTGGGAACTATGCAAGATTGATATGGTTCCTTTTCAGAATGTTTTTATGTAAGAAATATGGAGATAGATGATGATCGAGGGTTTGGAAGATGGGTGAGGAGCATGGCCAGGGTATTAAAGATAGGTGAGGGCTGCTCAAACAAAAAATACTCGGAACCGCATCCAATTGGCAGGGAGATGGAAATAAATCCAAAATGGCGGATTCAAGATGGCGTCAACACAAATGTCATGGGTGTCTCTCTCAGAAAGTATTAAAGATGGATGAATTGTTTCGGTTCACCTCTGCTGTAATTTTTTTTCCCTGATGCTTTCGTATAAAGGACGAAAATTCATTCGGAGGAAAAATATGGCGGGAGCTGATGATTGAGGATTTTGGAGACGGGTGAAGAGCACGGCCAAGGTATTGAAGAGAGGTAGGGGGTGCTCAAATAAAAACCACTTGGAATCTCATCCAATTGCCAGTGAGCTACAAATATAACCAAAATCAAGATGGCGCCAATACAAATTTCGACAGCGTCTATCTCGCAAAGTATAATAGAAGATAGAAGAGAGGTTTTTTGGCAAAAGATGATCAGGACCTAGAGGTCTACTCGATGAATAAAAAAAAAATACAAAATGGCGAAATTTATTTTTCCATACAAAATATATATTATATAAAGCTCGATTACCACTCACTCACTCACTGACACAATTGTCCTCCTAGAAGGAGTAATGGGGGATATGGATGATGAATGGGAAAACTGTAGAGAGAGCTGAGGTGACTATGGGAAAAATCCGAAATGTCAAAAAATTAAAGATGGCGGCCAACATGGTGGTCGTTTCTCCGCTATCTTTGATGACATGGCAACATGGGTGTCATTTTTGAGTAAATCGATTCTGATTTTGAATTTTTGAAAAAAAAGTTGAAAAATCCACGATGGCGGTGATTTTTTTATTTAACACTCGCGAGCTGCTAGCAGCTCGCGCACCGCGCACAATACTAGTAAGTTATATAGCTATCTAGGCATGTCACACGCATTACAATGTACATATAGTAATATTTTATTAACTTCAGTTAATTATCTCTTTTACAAACTTTGTTTCAGCAATTTTTGCAATTTACTTTACTTACCTTTTAATCAGTAATTGATTTATACACTCACTGTAAAAATCACTTTAGCACTGCAGCACTTTAAAACACTTCCGACTTTCGACTGATCACTTTCACAACTTGAACAAGAAGAAATTTGCCGCCTGTTTCACATGTCATGCATTTTATTCATATATTTATTCGTATAATATTCGGCAGAAATTGAGGTGCTACGTGGTGTGGGGAAGAGCACTGTTTGGCACTGTATCAAATATGAAATTCAATGTGATACGCAATACCAATTCTACTGTGTTACAGCGGTGTCATTGAAGACCAGTGTACTTCCGAAGGCCATCAACCCCTAGCACTGATAAAGATACGCAATAGCCCTGCTGGTCAATACAATAATATTCAGAGATTTTTGGCGCCAACGCGGGAAAAGACACATCGACGCAGTGTTTCATTTTCTAAAATTTGCGCAATTTCGAGTGATTATGTGTAAAAGTTTTGCTATAACTCTATGGTACGATGGCACCTATATCATGCATTATAGTGAAGTGAATTATATGTAAATAGCAAGAATGCATGACAACCAAGTTATATATTACTTAAGCAGTATAATTGTAACTTTACAGGTTTATTAACACTCGCCTCCCAAGATGACTGATTGTAAGGAGCTTAAGAAAAAGCGTGGCAGTTATAAAAGCAGAATTACAGTTTTTGGTAACTACTTACGTACTTTAAAAACTACTGAGTTAGCACCCTATCAGGTAATAGAGTTGCGATTGCGTGTTGCGAAGCTAGAAAAATTGTATATTGAATTTCATGAGATTCAATTACAGTTAGAATGTTTATCCGATAGTGTGGATGCTGAGTATGAAGAACGAACTAACATTGAGTCTCAATATTATATGTTTTTGGGTCAGAGTACAGAAATGCTCAATTCATATGACACACTAGAAGAAAAGGATAAAAATTCTACATCTAATTCTAAGCGTCAACTTGTTACATTACCCACGATTAATTTACCTAAATTCTCGGGAATGTATGAAAACTGGGTTTCATGAGTTTCGTGAAAAATTCATTAGTCTCATACATGACAATGGCGTCATAAACTCAATTAATAAGTTCCATTACCTTAGAGCATCGTTATCGGACTCAGCCGCTGTGGTTATAGATTCCATCGAATTTATAGCTCAAAACTACGCTATAGCCTGGGAACTGTTGTGTGAGAGGTTCGATAATACGCATTTATTAATACAGAATCACGTCTCTGCTTTATTCAGCACTGAACCGATCACTAAAGCAACATCCTTATCATTAAAAAGAATGATGGACCATACAAATAAAACTGTACGTTGTTTAAAAATACTAAATGATCCTGTACACAATTGGGACACATTACTAATACACATAATTTCACAAAAATTAGATTTCAAGACCTCCAGCAAATGGGAGGAATTCAATTCGCAGCCACTTACTCCGTTATCACGATCTTGAAGACTTGCTACCCTCACTCTAGGTCACGCGTTTATATGAATACTACTTCACTTTCTGTCAAGGACTTTCTTCGTGCCCACGTTCACCTTTACTTGATCACCATCTCAGAGTCGAGCAGTTGTCACAGTAATATTAAATGAGAGGTGTGCTTACTTCGCAGCTTTGTAAAATGACAACTCTGTCAAAACTCAGAAAAGCTTAACTCCCTCGACGTTTAGAAGATGACGAGCTACCATCGTTGAGGTGGAATCCGGGTTGCATTGTCAACTTTTAATATCAGGACTGCGATCGGCGTCTTGCGAAGGATGTTTCTCAGGATTTCAACTTTGTTAGCGGATTTCTGTTGAATGCAAGCATTCAACGGTCGGGAGCATGTTCACGCCTGATAAGACAAGAAGAGCAATCCACGGGAATGTGTTAAGTTTGTGTCATGACCTTCGCGTCTTTCAAAGTCAAACTGTCATCATTTCAAAATCATCACTCATACCTCTGTAACCGTTGCAATTATACGTGACATCAACCAGTCAACGCACTTTAAATTTGAGTTTCTTACCTAACCGGGATTAAAACAATCCCAGTCCATAACAGCGACTGCTATTTGTCCAAGTTCATATAACCAGAAGTGGCCATGTGTTTAAGTGTGCAAGGGCATGTAATATATGTAATAATATAAATATTAACTGTGTTATATACATACATATTCAATTCTTGCAAAAAGGAGTAATAATAACTAAACTAGAACTAAATATTCTGTAAGTAGTATATTAAAAAGAAAATTTCTGCTGTACTATGTTTTAAATTCCAGGACTCCGGGCCCAGGGCTGCAGAGCTGCAGCATACAGGCCGTAAAACACGACCTACTCAGTACGGCCGAGTGTTATCAAGCCCTAACTAGTCGCCATACGTTATGACGTACGTCCTGTACTATACCTATTTCTAGATTAATTAAGAGAATAGAATAATTATTGCTAAAATTTAATATTGATACCATAATCATTGTTAATTAATTTTGCATGTAATAATATAATTAATTGATTCGACAAGTATCATATAAAGAGGGTAGCTGGATATTAAAATGATCATTTATTTAGGAAACAGTTGTAAAAATCGGAGCCCTGTGATAATATATACTGTGTGATAACCCTGCTCGCGTTTCATTATATAAGCATCCAACCCAAACCTACTTTAGGAAAATTGTATGCTGAATTTATGTTGGAATATGAGTCATTAGGTCACATGTCAGCGTTATTAAATGTTAGGCCTGACTCACATTTTATACCTCATCATGGTGTCTTGCGTGAGACCAGCACACCACTAAGTTGAGGGCTGTGTTTAATGCCAGTAGTCCAACCACATCAGGAGTAGCGAATGGTAGTTGTTTATATCTACGTAGCATTAGTGATTCTGGTAATTATTTAGTTAGATTATTATTAGCAAAAACCTGAGTCGCTCCAGTCAAGCCCACTACTGTGGTGCGATTAGAAATATGTGCGACAAGTTGTTTTAACTATACAAACTACGGTTTCATTGATACCTAAAGGGTTCATTGATTTTAACCACTTTAATTAATTTTTAATTTTTCAAGACTAAACCGTACTGTAGCTTAAGTTTTGCGATTCATTAATAGGTGTAAAGGTAACTGTATAGTTGAAGTATATCTAACGTACAGAGAACTTTAACAATCGTTAAATGTAATTATAAAATTATCACATTCAGAATCTTTCCCAAAAAATTTTAATACGTTAGTTAAAAAACAATTATTGAATAAGAAAAGCCCATTACTTAAATTTAGTGTATTTTTAGACACAAATAATATTATGAGGGGTAGGCGAAAGATTAGAAAATTCCGATTATTGTTGTGATAAAAGACACCCTATTGTTTTACAGTCCACATCGTTTTACACAATTATTATTTATTTATAAGCATAAAACTTTAATGCATGCGGGTCCTCAGCTACCATTAGCATCAATTAAAGAGATGTATTGGCCTATTGGAGGTCACAATTTAGCCAAAAAGTGTTATCGCCAATGCATACGCTGCAGCCGGTTGAAGGCTCAAATAGTTTCGCCGTGAATGGGAAATCTACCTCAAAAACGAGTCTCCCCCGGAGGTCATCTTTTCGACTGCTTATACTCCGCACGCCGAATGATGATCCCTATGACGTTTCAACTGACAGTTGTATTAGTTATGCGAAACAATTTCGATAAAATACTGTTTTTTCAGGCAAATGTGGAAAACTGTTCTCAACAGTGAAGTTCGCGAGTTTGTAGTTCGTTTGCGAGACTATTTTGCTCGTGAACAACAAAATGGCGGACCCTTGTTACCGCTTGACAATGTTCGCGATCGTGTAGCCGATGCTCTAGGAATCGGAAAGGCTACTGTTTCTCGAATAACAAAGGAAAAATTTGGGGAGTCGTCCATGGAGGACAATAAACTATTAACACCAAAGAAGAAAAAGAAAAGGTTATGTCATATAACAGAACCTGATGATTTTGATTTAGATGCTATACGCAATCATATTTATGGTTACTACCTACGAGGTGAACTACCGACCTGCCAGAAGTTATTATCTTCATTAAAAGCTGCAGAACTCTTCAAAGGCGGTGCTACTTCTCTTAGAATTGTTTTGAAAAAATGTGGATTCCGCTATAAAAAATGTGACAAGAGAAAAATATTAATGGAGCGTACTGACATAGCTTTATTACGATGCGATTTTCTTCGCAAAATCAAACAAATTGATAACTGGGAGAAGGTAGTATACCTTGATGAGACATGGCTGAACGCCAATCATACTGTAGGTAAGGCATGGACGGATGACACAGCCAAATCCAGCACAAAAACTCCTGAAGGAAAGGGCCAGCGCTTAATCATTTGCCACGCTGGCACAGCTACAGGTTTTGTGCCGAATTGCCTGTGGGCTTTTAAGTCAGTGAAAACAACGGAGTACCACGAGGAAATGAATTTCGAAAACTTTAAGACATGGTTTATAAAACTATTAGAAAATTTGAATGAGCCTCACTATATTTTAATGGACAATGTTTCATATCACTCAGTTCAAATTAACAAACCCCCCAGCAGCAATAACAAAAAAGCTGAAATTATAGAGTGGTTACAACGCAATGGTGTGGAAACTGACAGTCAGATGTTAAAAAAAGAGTTGGTTAGACTGTTGAACTTTCACAAACAACAGACGCACCCATCATATTTTTTGGATGAATTGGCCAAATCAAATGGACACACGGTAATTCGGTTACCGCCCGGTTGATATGGGCGCAGATCAAAGGTATCTATATTTTTTTTTTTATATAATATTATGTATATGCATATATTTCTAAAAATAATTACTAAATGTACAAATATTTTCAGGTCATGCAGCTAGGCATAACACAACTCCGCCATTCACGGCAAATAAAATGATGGTTTTATTGGAAGAAGCTTGCGCTCAAGTGACAGCTGACGATTGGCGAAAAGTGGTCGAAAGAACGAAGAAAATTTGCTTACAAGACTAGGATCGAGATGTACAGTACGACAATATCATTGACCAACCGTTAATTAATAATAAACATATTATCGATATTTTGTTTATCGATGTGTCCCTTCTTAGTCGATAACAGCTTGACGACGTAACTTTTGCAGCACGTACCATGTACATTTGCATTGAGTTTTTTTCTATTATTTCCGAACATTTCGTAATAATTTCTTAATATTCATTTTTATAATTTACAATTGTACACAATTATGATTTTTTCGACTTTTTAATGGACCTCTAAAGGATTTGATGTGATAGGACGTCAGTACAATGTTAAGCGCTAACGAACTGTCATAGGGATCATCATTCAGCGTGCGGATTATAGGAGTCGATTATGCTGGACCTCTGACAGCTGGGATCCCTCCTCTTGGCATAAAATTTTAAGGCAGAATATAGTTTGGCATATTGTTTTCGCATAACTTTCATTAGCATAATAATACTACTGCATAATAATCCTTTGAAATAAGGCATTTGCCTTATTAGAATAACTATCATTTAGTATAATATGTTTTGCCATAAGAAGGAGATGCATAAATTGTAAAGGAGTAATGTTTATTCGTCTAGTAATAAAATTATGAGCCATAAATATAAAAGGTCATAATTGGTTGTATGTAGCGCTAATAATTTTAAATCGATCGTTTGGTACTATGTAATTATATATATATATATATATATATATATATATATATATATATATATATATATATATATATATATATATATAATGATTTAATGATTCGACAGACAATACTTAGAAAAGACACATCTTCGAATGACGACTAGTTTGACAGATTTTTTTAACATTCTCCTAAAACCGTTGTCATATCCACAGTACAAGTTTAGCTTGTTTTAGAACCAGTAGTTGGTGCAGTATATTCAATATAGCTTCTGGGTTAGGTTAGGTTAGAACTGTGACCCCAACAGAGTGCGAGCCGAGCGAGAGTAGCGAGAGTGCCGCGGCAGCGGCAGGCGGAGCGCCGGAACGACATTATTTTGGGAGAATGTTAAAAAAATCTGTCAAATTAGTGGTCATTCGAAGATGTGTCTTGTCTAAGTATTGTTTGTCAAATAACCGTCTGTCGAAGTAGTGGTAATTTGAAGGCGTGTGTTGTCTAATAATTGTCTGTCGATTATGTGTTTATATCATTATGAGTTTCTAATAAGCATATTTTATAAAGTATAATACTTTATAAAATATGCTTCATTATTATTATGCTATTAGTATTTATGACAACAAGCATTATGCCAAAACATTTACCTATGCTTATAATATTATGCGTTATGATCATTATGCTGAATTTCGTTATGCCAATGTAATTTATGTCTATATATTTCATGCTTTTCATTAGTAAAACCTGGCAGGTAATAGTAGACAAGGGCGTGGTTCTCGCAATGTAAAGGTTTATGTAGATGTGTTTATTTGTTTCGTTACCAAAGCTCTTCATTTAGAGTTGGGTGATTTTTCAAGTCAGAATTATGTGTTAGCATTGCGATGGTCTATATCATGCCGTGGTAAGCCGCAGGATATTTATTCCGATAGCGGCACTTCCTTTGTAGGCGCATATAACGAGATATCTTAGTTTTAAAAGGTAATTGTAACGTGTTAGGTGAAAGTTTGGCCAACGAAGGAATAAATTTCCACTTTATCCATGCGTATTCACCGCTTTTCGGAGGACTCTGGTAGGCTGGTGTTAAGTCATCAATACATCATTTAATGACAGTGTTGGGAAATGGTCACCTTACGCATGAGGAGTTGAATACGACGTTGACACAAATTGAGGCCATTTTAAATTCGCGACCACTCACACCGATATCGACAGACCCTGATGATTTGACCCCTCTCCCGCTCATTTCCTCATCGGGCGCTTACTCACCGCACTGCAAGACCCAAGTTATAAAGACTGATCCTCCAACTTATTGACACGATTTAACGAATCGGACAACTTCGTCAGCGCTTCTGGCATCGACGGTGTAAAGAATATGTGATGGAATTGCAACAGCGAACCAAATGGAGATCGAATAATGATTCGTTTAAATTAAATTCCCTTGTTGTCGTCAAAGACGATAATCTTCTACCATTGAAATGGCGTCTTGGACGAATCATCGCCGTTCATCCTGGCTCTAATGGTATCAATCGTGTTGCTGAGATCAGGACAAGTATCGGAGTAACCCGAAGGGCATTCAGCAAGATGCCCACTGTCTTAAGTTTCGTCGTGAAGATTTTTTTTTAAAGGCAAGCTTCCAAAGCCCGGGGTATGTTTACGACGCGCCTGCATTATCCCTCACAGCAAAAGTAGGATCAAATAATTTGCAGTTAATAATTTTAAGTACTTAGTTTGTAGATACACTACTATTATAAGTGCGAGTTCACGGGCGAGATTAAATAAAAACACTAGCCAGGTACGGTAACTATTAAATATATATTGTCAGATGAAATAAATTACAAGAAGAGTAGTGAGCACACGCGAAGAAATAGAAATAGTTTATAAGCAACAGTATAGAACAGCGAGTACAGTATGAAAAGAAAGTAAGAAATTAATACACAGAATTAATAATTTAACTACGTGTGGTAGGCGTAATAAGCAAGCGCGAAGGGAAACGACACAGCGTCTGCGTCGGAACTATTTAGTAATCTGTGGCGTCGGGCAGATGCGAACAATGCACTGGCTGGCGGGAGTACGGCAAAAACGAGTGGCGCGCGCGCGGCCCGAACTCATCCGAAGGCTGCCGAGGGCCGGCGCACCTGTTCCGCTACAAGTTAATTTTGTCAAGTACTGCACTTCATAGATTATTAGATATATACTAGAAAACTGCACTTGCTAACCATCTCTGTACGAGAGCAGATTACAATTTTATATCAGAGCAGCTGAAGTTCTTTTCCTTAAAAGTTTCTGGAGTATCTCTCCCAATCAATAATGAAATATTTATCTATACATTATATGAATAAAATAATGAGTTATGTACATAAAAGGCCTTTTAAATATTTAGTATTTACATTAAGAAATTGCATAAAGTTATTAAAACATTATACTTACGTAGTAGGGTCATAAATTCAAAATTTTTCTTTTCTTTTTACAGGGTTTCACTTTCATACCTTTTTTAGGGATTTTCTTTAGAAAAGCCCTATTGCTATCGAGTTGTCGTCGTTGCCAATTTTCTGTCACGGTTTTGGGTATGAAGGAGATCAGCTATCGAGTTGCTGTTTTCGGTAATAGATTCGTGCTGGGGTGAACCATTGCAAGATAAAGAAAAAATCGCAAAAAATCTCAAAAAGAAAAAAAAACGCAAAATCGAAAATCCCTTGTATTCGGCTGAGCTCGTCTCAGGAATTCAACTTGTTCTTCTATTTTTTTGTTTCATTTCTATATTTTATTAGTCAAGCCCTTTCATTCAATATACATATTGAGGAAGTTATGAAAAAAAACCGGACAAGTGCGAGTCGGACTCGCCTATGAAGGGTTCCGTAGCAGCAAGTAAAATTTTATATTTGAGTTGTTTGAATGAAAGGTAAATTGCGGTTTACGATTTATGACATAATTAAAAAAAAACTAGGTACTAGATCTCATTCAAACTAAATTTCGGTGGAAGTTTGTACATGGTAATGTACATCATATATTTTTTTAGTTTTATCATTCTTTCATTTTAGAACTTACAAGGGGGGGAGGGGGACACATATTTTACCACTTCGGAAGTGCTTCTCGCGCAAACTATTCAGTTTAGAAAAAAATGATATTAGAAACCTCAATATCATTTTCGAAGACCTATCCATAGATACCACACACGTATGGTTATTATTAAATATTTTTTTTAGTTTTAGTTCTAAGTATGGGGAAACCTCCAAAATTTATTGTTTTTTTTTATTTTTGTGTGAAAATCTTAATGCGGTTAACAGAATACATCTACTTACTAAGTTTCAACAGCATAGTTCTTATAGTTTCGGAAAAAAGTGGTTGCGACTTACGGACGGACAGACCGACAGACATGACGAATCTATAAGGGTTTTGTTTTGCCATTTGGCAACGGAACCCTAATAATGAAGGTAATTCGCCATTTTGTAGTGTCGGCCAACTTGGATTTGAGATTTTTTTTAGTGTATAGTATTCTACTAGTCAAGCCCTTTCATTTGATGGAGTTTTGAGAAAAGAAAAGTAATCCGCCATCCTACTGATTCACCTTTCAAATAAAAAAATAAAAAAACATTATCAAAATCGGAGCTACGATGCCATAGACAGACACGTCAAACACCCCGTCGTTTAGGCGTCGTGGCTTAGAAAATCTGTTGCTGTTCAAAATAAGTATTTACGTATACATATTTATCGAAAAATAAACGTGACAACCCTAAGCGCCTACGATTAGGTAATTAACTCGCTGAGGGGCTTTAGATAGCCTACTTGTTCTCTTATTATACTATGACTACACCTACCACCAGGCGATAACAAACAAATCTCAAACAAGTAAGCTTCAAATAACGCTCAAGTGTTTAATAGCATCGTTTTACCTGAAAATAATACCTTATTTGAAGCTTACATTAAATTTCTGCCTCGTGTTTTCGAAGCAATGCTGCAAGCAACCCTGCGACATTTATTTGGAGCTCGGGGCTCTGCTTGGTGGTAGTGGAATGTGTGCGAAAGAGATAAAGGTATACAGGATAGCTTGTAAGGGTGAAAAAGACGCAACACATCGGGGTTGTCATCTCAAACAAACAAGTAAGCTTCAAATAGGGTAAGTAATTATTAAGTGATTTATTTTTAGGTAAAACGCTGCTATTTTAAATGGTTCGATGCCAGCAAAGACGATAAGAGCGGTATATAGACAGGCCAACTACCATCAGGCCATCATTCGGATGATTTTCTTAAAGATTAGTTGTCAGTATCGTTACCGGTTCGTTGTCGGTGTCGTTGTCTACAAACCTTCATGTTCCACTCCGGGTAACAAAAGCTTTAACACCTTTTTCTCTCCACGGGGGAGACAGTAGTGACCCACAAAGAATGCTCCAGGGAAAGTTTAACTGTTGTGGAACCCGCATTACAATTAATTAGAAATGAATTGAGGAAGGTAGAAATATAATAAATCCACTTCCTCCTTTAACAAGGGGGAGATAAAAGAGACAAATTGGCGGATTACCTATTACCATAATTGGTTATAGGTGGTGTGAGCGTACATTATTTTCATTTATTTATTTATTTTGGTATATACATTAACGGTATACATATAGGTACAACTACATCTGGGGGTAGCAGGTGAGGCCGCCTGTCACCCCAGCAGAAGCAGGCCGGGACGGTGGGGCGACAGCGCCCCTCCCCCAAACCGGGGCAAGACGGGGACACCGTGGTTCCCAAACCCGAGGGGGCCATCTCGAAACCGGAGATGGCCCAGGGTCAGTCGGGGTGCGAGGGATATGCTCTATGGGCAACCTTACACCCCGGCGTCTGCAGACCCGAGGAGGCGTGCGGTTTTAGTCGGTTCAAGCCCGACATAACCGCCCCCGCTGGCCTGCGGGGGGGTATCCGAGGGGATTTCCGTACGAAAAAAAAATAAAAAAAGGTACAACTACATCTTCTGACATGCATTCGTTTTATAATTCTTATATGCATACCTATTACAGATATGCACAACACTTGCCATTATAAGAGCAGCTATTAAAACAACACAAATATTTGATTCTACGTAATATTTACTAATTTAGTAAGTATTACGGATTACAGAATAATTCCTGTACCCTCAAAAAACGGCTATTAAATAATAAAAAGAAATGAATATGTAAAATTATTTACTAAAACAATAACCATTTTAATACAGAACACTATAATAAATAACAGAACACAATAATTACAATAATTATAATATATATATTATATAATAAATATATATGCTAAGCTAGTTAAACTGTGCTTACTTTGGGTCTAGAAAGCGCTGTGTAGAATGTCGTAGAATATTTATTTATTTATATTTTATATATACTTATATTAAATATAAAAATATTAATATATTATAATTATTATAATATAATATTCTTTATTATTATAAACATAAACTGGCGAATTGTGGGTGCTAGCACCTCTGCCTACCCCTTCGGGGATATAGGTGTGAGTTTATGTTATGTTATGTCTTTATTAACACAACAAAGTGTGATAACACTGTTAATCCATTCTAGATGTGAACTTATTGGTGTATAATATCGACTAGGATTCTTTAACAAATGAGGACCCCCAGTAAGGACTCCAACTATGTTGTAATCTACAAACAATGGGCCACCCGAATCTCCCTTTAGACCGAATTGTTTAATTGTACACCTAGGTGATGTACAAATATACCCTCTAAACGCGTTTTTACACGGACTGATAACACCTTGCCCTATTTGTAACGGACGCAGGCGATCACGTGCCAAGTTTTTTTTTAGTCTTATAGATATGCGATTCATTAAGAACGTAACTCCAAACCCAGCATACTCTACAGAAAGACCCAACAGTGTCGAGTAGTCTACTGCAGAAATAACTCCGTAATTATCCATATGCACCGCAGGTTTCACAAGTAATAGTGCTATATCAACAGGGTCTCGCAAAACATTACTTCGGTATCGTGGATGTAGTACACGTCTAACCACTTCACTCTTCGAATCTGTAACATTGAACGGGATGGTCTGCTTACCGTATTGTATGTGTGTTAATCTACTTACGCAGCAATGCGCTGCAGTCAAAACCCAATATGGAGTTATAAGAGAGCCGGTACAGATACGCTTTGGCTGTAAACTGACTACATAAGGATATTTCGCCGTGACGTCATCAACACCCTGGTACACGCGCAATTCAAGCTTCTTTTGAATATTCGAGGCACTCAATCTGTGTGGCATCATCGCTGTCGCTACCAACACTGTAGCCAAAATGTGCACATTAACCATCACTGGCATCCTGTTCATGGATATGATATGAAATTTTTGCTTCGATTGATTTATTTTCTTATGTATTTGTACAGAAAATATATTTGTTCGATTTTAATTTATAGAAAATTCTTATCTACTAAGTTACAATATTTTTAAAATGGTGATAAGGATCTTGGCATACAATACACACATAATTTTCACAACTTCATATAATTTTATTATGTATCGTAAAAACATAATTATCTTAGCCATGGCGGCTCATGGCTCAATATCGAGTGATGTAATAGGCATTCGACATTTATATTAGCGTAACCAATGTGCACTACGATAGCAGTTTGTGAGTTCGTAAGCTTTTATTTATTTATTTCTAATTTATGCAAACACAATAAAAATACTACAAAAATTGGATGGTGGAAAAAATAGTACAATGGTATTGCTTATTTCTTAAAGAACAAGATTATTAGACCCTGAGTAGAATCGCAGTTTGTAGTACCTTAATTTCTAAAAGTAGAAGTTCGGCTGACGCAGTGTAGGGAGAGGGTGATGCACTAACAATCTTAAATGAAATGTTGGCACGTAGATATATGGCTACACCGCCCCATCCCTTTCCTGTTCGATCATTTCGGATCAAAATCAAAACGAGGCCGGGAAGTGAAACGCAAGTAGAAGGTAAAGAGGGTTTCAGAAAAAGATTCCGAGACAAGTGTACCATCGAGAGGAGAGTTGCTAAAATATGCCAAAAGGTCAGGATGGTGACCTGGAATACTCTGGGCGTTAATGTGAACTAAATTAAGGTTTTTAGGATAGCTAGACAATATAGGAGAGATTTGGCTGCGCAGGATTAGAGCAGCTGAGGAATCATCATCTGCGGTAACAAAACTATGTGAATCAAAGGAGCATGAGAAGATGTTATTTATATTTTTGAAGTCATCTAAATTGAGCATAATGCTATACAATTAATACTTAAATATAAGTATCCAATATAATAATAAAATAATTATAAACGTAGGTATATAGAGATATGAAAAAAAAATCACCTTGCGGTCTTACCGACTCGCTGGCTTAGTGGAGGTTTTTTTTTCAAATAACTATCGAGTCGTTCATGCATAGTTAAGAGAAAGAAAAATAGTGTAGGTCAAAAGTAGCATAACCGCTCAAGCGCACCCGGTGCATCATAAATACAAGAAGTGTTAAACCAAATAGAATTTTATGAAAACAAACTCCCGACCACGAATGACGTCACTTTAAGCCTTATAGACGCTGATATAAATTATTATTATATATATTATTATTATTATTAACACGCAATAAACAAAAGAAAATAATTATGAAACGAGCACCCTTTTTTTTACGTCCGGAAATCCCTTCGGATACCTTTTATTTTTTTGGCACTGTTCGGCGTTCTTTTCTGCATTACTAAATCGCGTATATTTATTCAAGTGCACTAGGCACTCAATTAAAACAAACGTGTTATAGAATGCGGATAAACATACATATATTTATACACTAGCGGCGCCCGTGACTTCGTCCGCTTGGAGTTCGATCTGGATTTTTTTTGCGGAACCCTATACAATAGTTAATTATCTAAAAAGAAACCGGTCAAGTGCGAGTCGATCTTGCCCACTGAGGATTCAGTACAAAACTGGATTGAGGGGTGAACTTAATATTGCTGTAGAGCTTCTAGTCTTGACAGCCTTGACTTTATGTCTTAAAAGATTTTTTTATGACGTTTAGAACCTTTGCTTGTGCTATAAGACTTTACTTATTTGTATCATGATTTTAGCTCAACGGGAAGCAACCCTTCCAAAACAATAATCACATTTTATGTACCCAGTAATTGGAAAGCTATTTAGACTAGATGTGGCGTAAGCATAGTGCATTCGATTGCTACGACAGGGAGCTCCTTGCAAATATTTGTACTCATGAATATGTCTATTTCAGATCAAGACCGATGGGTCTTTCTATAAAAATTTACCAATTTGTATACAAAACAAATATTATGTAATATATCTCTTATCGTCAGATCAAAATAGTTCATTGTTAGCCACAGTTGGTCATGTCACCCTATTTATTGTAACTTTATGAACAGAAAAGGATTCATAGAATAGTTATTTATAAATTTAAGGAGTAGGAGGAATATATTTTATCAATACAACTAACTTTTAGTCGATTTCTTTTTTCTTATTGTAAGGCAACACTGAACATCTGTTTTGTTTTCATGTTCACTTCGCATCCCTACAAATATACTACTTTACGCGCTCAGTTGGTCTCGAATCGAATCGTTGTCGTGAGTTTCGTTAAAATTTTTTGTTATTGTACAAAAGTAACAGTACCTAATGTTGTCAATGAAAAACTCTTCAATTTTTGAAGTTATGTTAATCCAATGAATTAAAATAACACTAATTTTGTTAAAGTGTTAAGAAGTGACTATTTCTCGTTTGTTTTGATGCCATTCGCCTATATTGATTTATCGTATGCCAGTGACCTGTTTTTTAGTAATTGTTATGTGTAATCCATAAATAATTAAGAAAAACATAAGACGCAACCACGTAGTTAATTAGAAATGAACAATTTAAAAGATTTTTTGCAAAAATAATATGAGAAATAAGCTGACCAATATGACAGTGATCCGAAGAATCGCATATATCTGCGAATTGTGCGTGTAATTTAGTTTTTAAACGCTCAAAGACATTTAATATCGTTATGGTGTGTATGTTTCACAATGATGACGCCTATTGAGGAGAAGAAAGATGAAAAAGTAAGTGATTACTTGTAATAATATGTTTACATCTTGGAACAGCTCATATAACCTGTTTGCCTTTATAATCAGAATTCTGTCATTTATTACCCCCTTTACAAGGTTTCCATGATTTTGGAATTATTATTGAATAAAAAAAAACTGATCTATGATTGGTAAACAAGCATTATATAGTGCTATACTATACTTTATTGGTTACTACTATATTGCTGACTTGCCCATGATATTAAAGTGCTTATAAGCGCTTTTTAACCGACGAAAAAACGGAGGAGGTTGAGAACCTCCGTTTTTTCGTCAACGCATATATTTTTTTTATGTATGACCACACATAACTTTTTACAGAGTAGTCCGATTTTGATAATTCTTTTGTTATTGGAAAGAGTATACCCCGAAGTTGGTCCCATATAAATTTGAAAATAAAAAACGGGATGATTGTTCACTAACTGATTGTAAGGTATGAACACGCATAACTTTTTACAGAGTAGTCTGATTTTCATATATCTTTTTTTATTTGAAAGAGTATACCCCAAAGATGGTCCCATATAAATTTGATCATGAAATCTAACCCTAATGCTAGGAAAATAGGGGTGATTTATTGTTCACTCACAGATTTTAGTGCTGAGTTGAGTAGTACAAAAAGAAATGCACGAACTCACGATGAATGAGCTTCAGATCTGTCAGTCTCTTTTGTGTAGGCCTCTTAGTCTCTGCATTTCTGCTAAAGCTCGTTCAGAGGTTTGAGGTGTGTGTAATATCTTATTTGGCTCTAGATCAGATAAAGCAATATTCTCAAGTGTTTTACTCTACTCAGTGCCACATATGCTTGCCCTTTGCCTAAGACTTTCTTTCCGAGGTTGATTACAGCTATATCAAGGGTCGTGCCTTGTAATTTGTGTACCGTGACGGCCCAGCATTTATATTATACAAGAAATAATGGTTAAATAAGTATTATATGAAAGTTATATATAGCTTATGTAAGGTAGGTAGGTATTTTAAAATTAATCAAAAATTAAGCATGTAGTAATTAGAGGATAATAACCACAAAAAATATGAAATAAAATATTTTTAACAAAAAATTAAACCGCCGAAAAAACTGAAACTTTATAAATTTACAAAAATACTAACGGTGAGAAAGTTATATATTCTGAATTCTATTTTAAGACTACATAAAACAACAAAATGCCCAAGCTTCTTTTCTGTATGACATGGTGAATAAAAAACTTTGCATCTGTGAACAAACCTATTTTGGAACAAATCACTCACATTATGGCTGCTGAGTCTTGACTATGCGGAAACAGAAGCAAGATTTCATCCATTGACATAAAATTTGATGTAGTGCTGCTATTTTTTAATGTAACCTTATAATTATATAATACTTGTACATATATGTGAACGTAACCAACTCAACTCTTTGATTCTATGTTCGAAAATAGAGCCAACACATACACGATACATGCATGCACATTTCAGATATAAATACACACACACTCATACAAACACTTACACATCATGAGCGCATCAACCAGACTAACTCAATTTCTATATTCTATTGTATTCATAATGTTCTAATTTAATTTAAACTAAATAATATCAGTTAAAATAGACCAATAGTTCAAAGAAAATGTACCTACTTACAGATCAATTAGTAAATAATAGTGACATGTTCTTACCTAATAAACTACTATTTTATGATGTATCTGGATATGAGAAGAGAAGGTCTTCTGACACAGGTATCTTTTTACTTAAAAGAAGTCCTCAACAAATATATTTATGTAAATGTTTATTGGTGAAGAAATAAAGATTATTATTATTATTTATCGAGCTATATCACGCCTCTTCCTAGAGTAAGGGAGAGGCGGCGAGATAACCCCGGCGAGGCAAGCAGCAGTCAGCCAGGGCATAACGACGATTGGCAGAGGAACCGCCGGACTATTCGGGCATTGTCAAACAAGACTGCTCTGAAACCAACTTGTATAATTGTCATTGTGTTGACATTTACAGGCAGACTTTTTTAAATTTAGGAAATAGACAGTTATATATACAGTTTTTATATAAAGAAAATATATACTTATAGACTTAAGAGTTCCATAACGGTTTAAAGTAGCATACCAATATATATATATATATACATACTTACATAAAATACTTATACATACAAAACAAACCAGGGTAGGTACATAGAAAACATACATTCATGCACTGAATGACGGTAACCGTCACAATTAAGTTCTAAATAACAAATATAACAATTTATGTTGTTAGGATGGGATCCAATTCTTTAAAATCATCTTTATATGTGTCAACACTATATCTAAAGAAGTTATTACTGGCATATATTGTTCTATAAAAAAGCACTGAAAACAAGTTCAATGAAAGAGAATCAGGTATGGGTACTCTTAAGGCTATCTTGTCTAGAATGTGAGGGGCATCTGTTATAAATATTACCTTAAAAGCCTGGAGGCATATAAATTACTTCCATTTTTTGTATTTCGTACCACTAATATGAATGAAACATGGCAGGGCATTTTCGGATGTCACAAAAGTAAATAGTTCAAGCTATAATATATGTTACATTTAACTAGGGTAGTGCATGAGGTGCCTTATTGCATCTGACAAGAGAACTCCTCACCTGTAAAGAAAACTATCATATGGAAAAGAAGAATATTGACAAAGCAACCTCACCTGTAAACGGGTACATCGGGCACTCCAGACGGTTGTTAATCCCAGTCGTCTCCATCCCTTAGCCGTGCAAACTAGGAGAAACCTATCATTTTTCCAACAAAACAAATATGTCAAATTGTTTTGGATTAAAGCACACACGGGGATGGAGGGGAACGAGAGGGCCGACCGGTTGGCAAAGGAGGCAGCCTTGAGACTGAAGTAAGCTCCGGACTACGATCTTTGTCCTGTTTCCTTCATCAAGCGAAAAATCCACGAGGATTCGCTTGGCGAATGGAACCGGAGGTATGTGTCTGGTGAAACCGCTTCAGTGACATGGCTCTTCTTCCCGAGCGCGGTTGACGCATACAGGACTATCAAGAAATTCGAACCAACATTTTACACCACGCAGTTGTTGACGGGGCACGGTGGGTTCTCAGAGTACTTGGCAAGGTTCATGTGCAAAGAGAGCCCATCGTGCACCTGCGACCCGGATCGGAACGAAGATGTTCCCCATTTAATTTTACACTACTGGTGGTAGAAATTTGATGACACAAATTTGTCACAAAATTCGGCCGGGTGGGTACCACCGTGCACGATTGCGAAAAACCCTCCATAGTAATCCAATTTTGATTTGATTGCGTTCAGGGGTCAGCAAGTGCATAGCCGGGCAGGGGGATTGTGGTCGCAGCACTAGTGGGACCGGTGGGTGTCACGCGGTGCTGCGACGACAATCTAATGAGGAGAAAATAACGAATTCTAATGAGGCCGTCAAGCTGAGTGCCACTATTGTTAACATGGTACGTGTGTCTCTTTCCTGAGACTTTACCTTCAGCTTACCATCAGGCGAGGTGAAGTCAAATTGACGTGTCCTAAATATAAAAAAAAAACACTGCCCTGTGTTCGATCGGCTCCGCCACAACTTGGAACAAGAAATAAATATTAAAATAGAAGCAAATAATTGACACGTAATAATGAGTGGTAAAGACAGGACGACATTTTTAAATTATTGTACTAAAATAGTAGAGATGGTAAACAAAAGGAATAAGTAGTATAAGTATTAGAAGAATAACTCGCAGAATGACAATAAATATAGTAGTAAGATAATAAATTGTACAATAAGTACACATCAGAAAGAAAAGAGAAATAGTGTATAGAAATAGTAAGGAAAAAAGCGGCCAAGTGCGAGTCGGACTCGCCCATGAAGGGTTCCGTAGCAGCAAGTAACATAAGAATGCTTTTTTTTTAAAATTTTATATTTGAGTTGATGGAATGACAATAAATTGCGGTTTATGATTTATGATGTATTAAAAAGAAACTACTTACTAGATCTCGTTCAAACCAATTTTCGGTGGAAGTTTACATGGTAATGTACATCATATTTATTTTTGTTTTATCATTCTCTTAGTTTAGAAGTTACTGGGGGGGGGGGGGGATATTTTACCACTTTGGAAGTGTCTCTTGCACAAACAATTTAAAGAAAAATGATATTAGAAACCTCATTATCATTTTTGATGACCTATCCATAGATACCTACACGTATGGATTCGATGAAAAAAAAATTTTTGAGTTTCAGTTCTAAATATGTGGAGCCCCCAAAATTCATTGTTTTTTTTTCTATTTTTGTGTAAAAAGGTTAATGCGGTTCCCAGAATACATCTACTTACCAAGTTTCAGCAGCATACTTCTGATGAATGACGAATCTATAAGGGTCCCGTTTTTTGCCATTTGGCAACGGAACCCTAAAAATTACTAAAAATAAGCCAAAGATACAGATCATAAATGTATAAGGTTGGACGTTATGCATAACCCAGTCCCTATGTACGTAAAAAAATTGGAAATTCAAAGTTGAAAAAAGTTCATAAATGTAAAAAGCATAGTTATGAATGGATGAAAGATATAGTATGAAGCATGAAAGTACGAGAAATAGCAAAAGCGTGAATTAGTACGAAAGGCATAAGTAATAGACTCCGAAATGTAAATATCGGAGGAACTGGTAAAGAAAAAAAAAGCGGGTACATCTCAGGAATGGATGAGGTTCTGCCATAGACGTTTCTCTGGGAATTGAGAGGTAAGATGTCAGTTGTGAGGAGTAAGTTGACCTGGGGATGCAACCAACCAACCAACATGGAGATGATCATAAATTAAGCTTTATGTCACCTACACCTGCAAAAAGCTGTTTTTTTTTATACCACTAAGGTGGCAGACAAGCACACGGCCCACCTGATGGGAAGGGTTACCGCGGCCTATGGACGTGTGCAACGCGTGTGGACGCGTGCGTCACACTCGCGCTGCCGACCCTGTAAAGGAAAGGGGATGGGAAAGGAGTTTGGGAGGGGCTGGGAAAGGATTTTAGGACGGGATGGGAAACGAGTTTGGGCTCCGGCACTCTCACTCACCAAACGGAACGCAACAGTTCAAATACTGTTACTTGGCGTCGATATTCTGTGAGAGGGTGGTGCTTCCCCGGTCGAGTCGGCCCATTCATGCAACGGCCAAAATGACTGTTGCTTGACTCTACCACTCTAAGAACTTATCTTCATCATTATTTCTGGAAAAACACAGTAAATTTAGTGAATTTCAATCATTATAATGGTTTTAATCGCTCCTTGCACTAGTTTGTGGTAATATTAAAGATACTGTAACAGAGAGATTATTACTTGTATACAAAGAATAACTTAGGTTTAGGGTATCACAGACATCGGAGGTCGCTTAACGACCTCCGCGCTCCATGAACGCAGGCCTGGAGGTGGAGCCGCCTGTCACCCTAGCAGCAGCAGGCCAGGGCAGTGGCGCGTTAAGCGCCTCCCCTTTTTCCGGAGGCAAGACGGGGACACCGTGGTTCCCAAACCCGAGTGGGCCATATCGACACCGGAGATGGCCCAGGGTCAGTCGGGGTGCGAGGGAACTACCTTGGGCCACCTAACACCCCGGCATCTGGAGACCCGAGACGGCGAGCGGTTTAAATCGATTCGAGTCTGACATAACCTTCCCCGGTGGCTGGCGGAATCCAAGGGGATTTCCGCATGAAAAAAAAAGTTTAGGGTATCACACACCTTTGCCCACCAGGGCTTTACAGGCATGAGTGTAGAAAATTGATTATTAACCTTCTTCTCTATTATCTTTTGATTTTCTCTGGGTGAAATCTGAAATGGGTGGTTTCTCGTGGCTGGGTGTGTAATATGCCTCTGCCTACCCCTTCAGGGATACAGGTATGAAGTTATGTTATGAAATCTGAAATGAAACTGAAAGTGAGAAACAGGCTGCTAATCTTTTCCTATGGTCTGAAGAGTCTGACTAGGTGCTCGTCTCGAAAATGAAACTGAAAGTGAGACACAGGCTGCTAATCTTTTCCCATGGTCTGAAGAGTCTGACTACAAAAGATGGTCATATCGCTCCCGATGGTCTTCTAAGATCCGTCCCTCTGACGTCTGATATTTTTGCTAAGATTGTACCCGAGTCCCTGGTTTTAGATCCTCGTAATGTAATTCAGTGAGTCGGTTGAGTTCTAACGTAACACAACTCTTTGTACTCCTAGTGATGTGACACTACAGCAAGAATTCTGTTTCAGATACGCACAGGCATGGTGCAGGTGTCGGACGGCAAGTCGCGGCCGAGGCCGGCACGGCTGGTGCTCACGATGGATGCGGTGACCGTCCAGCGCGAGGCCCCCGTGCCTGTACCGCCTATTAAGGAGAAAAATGTGCCTCATGCCCGGGTGAGTTACTATAATCTTTTGCCGTTCGGCGACTATAGCTAGGTCTGGTGTAACGCAGCGCAAGATATTCTATGAAAGTCATTGAGTAAAAGGCGATAACACAGTTTGGTGTGACTTGATCGCAGTTATTGTCATTGCTAAATCTGACCTAACCTACCGGTAACCAGATACTCGAAAAAGGATCAATTTTACAACTGACTGAAACTGAAAATAATAATTCAATATAAAGGAAAGCCAGCTCAGAAAGCCGTGGAAAGTTTTGACGAACTAATGGGCCTGTTTTGACCACATTGCTGTCGGCATTGACTTAATGAAGCAATAACGTCCAAACTTTGATTTATTTGTTCGTGAAAAATTCGGCCTACTGTATTGTTTGACCCTTCAATCCGGCGCGCGGTGGGGCCGACAATACCACTTTAAAATCAAATACTGTACATTAACAATATTCAATCACGAACTCAAACCACAGAATACATAAAATACATTTTATCTATTCCTGTGCTCAAGCCTCAACTTTTGATTAACGTGTACTTATAAACATTACATAAGTAGGTATTTAGTTTTTTATTCAAAGTCGATTTTCTTAACCTCATTTTATTTAAAAAGCGGCGATAGCCCAGTGGCGTACGTAATGGACTGCTGAGACGAGGTCTCGAGTTCGATCCCCAGTCGCCCCAGGCACACACCACTGAGTTTTCGTAGTTATGTGTGCATTAACAGATGTTAAATATCGCTCGCTTAATAATGGGCACGGTAGATGGCAATAGGCTCGCCCCCTATTACATTGGGACCTAAACATAACTGGCGAATCGTGGGTGTGTAATATACACCTCCGCCTACCCCTTCGGGGATACAGGCGTGATGTTATGTTATGTTATGTTTAAAAAATACACATTACTTTGAAGTTTACCTTCGTGAGTAGGTAGACTATCACGAAACTGATGCATTTCAGTCAGTTATGATTTGATGAACTGCAGTTTCAAGTAGGTATAAGGAAGTCTATAATTAAGCCATCTAGCCAACACTCAAAGTGTAGGTTTGTAAAAGTTTTGTGTATTAAATGGTATAACATACTTATATCTCTAGTATTTAAATCACAGGCTAATTCGACGTTAATAAGGGATTATAAGAAAGATAAAATTTTCGTCAGGGTTGTCGCTACTGGAATTAAAAAAATGTTTCTAATCTGGATTTACCGAGTACAAAAAAAGTTCGGATAAAACCAGGAGAATAGTTACAGCCTCGATGATGACTGCGACAATTGGATCTTACCCAATGAAGCTTCATTGGGTGAGATCAAATACTCAGAGTCATCAATATCCGAAATGGGAGTATTAAAATAGCTTTCTGTATATCTATATTCATGTAATCGGGACGATCCGAGGTTCCCCGACACGATAGCTACGTTAAGCTAGGTAGCTGGCCTTAGCAAGATTCCTTTACTGAATAAATTTCTTTCTTTCTGTCTTTCTTTCTTTCTTTCCTTCGTCAACTATGAAAAAGTTGATGATCCCTAAAACACATGGACAAATCGTCATAAATCATATCTAAGAGCTATCTCGATCACATCAGCTTTAAAACAAAAAAAAACTGCACGAAAATCTGTACATCTGTTTGGGGGCTATGATGCCACAGACAGATACACGTCATATACAAATACAAATACACAATCAGTTCAAACTTATAACACACTAGCTGATGCCCGCAGCTCCACCCGCGTGGGATTCTGATCCGGTTCCCGCTTCCCATGGGAACCAGACTATAATCTATCCCCGTACCAAATTTCAGCCAGATCCGTTCAGCCGTTCTGGCGAGATTGAGTAACAAACATCCATCCCTACATCCATCCAAACTTTCACATTTATGATATTGGGATAAATTTATCGGGGGTAAAAATATAATGAAATTACGATTCCGGATCGCAGATATAAGTACGCGAGGTAACAACCCTAATTTGTAGAAATCCGAATTTAGCTTTTATTATACCTGTTTCTTCTGAATAACCCCGAATTAGCCTGTGATTTAAATACTGGAGATAGAAGTATGTTATAGCTACCATTATTTAATATACAAATTTTCTGCTGATACGCGTTTATAACGAAATATAAAAAAATAAAAACGAAAAATGAGATTTTTTTTATTTTTTTATAGTCACTGTAATTTCATGATAAATTATAGAAAGATTTAGTATAATATATAGCTTCAGTCAGTATTATCAAAATATTTTTGAAATACTCTAGTTTTAAAATTATTGAAAATATAAAAAAAAAAACTGAATTCGTATCGACGCGGGAGCTTCACTTTGATGATTCGTATGATAATGACTACAGTATTCAAGTAGAAAGTGGGAGTGACACAAAACAGTGCCTCTTAAGACATAGTGCGAGGTGCTACGCATTGGGAGATAAAATGAATAAGTGCCAAATTGTCTCGTCTCGAACAAATATTAGTAGATATCAATAAACAATATAATAGATATATATAGTCACGCCTCTTTCCCATTGGGGTAGGCAGAGACAACATCTTTCCACTTGCTACGATTACGATCTTGGCATACGCCTTTCGCTTCTTCCACTTTCATAATTGTTTTCATACATGCGCGCCGGTTACGGGTACTTCTGACCTGGCCTTTCTTCAAAACGTCCTCGATGTGATTGGCATACGTACGCCTAGGTCGACCTTTACCGGGTTGCCCAGTAGCCCACGCCTCATAAATCTGTTTAGTTAATCTCCTTTCATCCATCCTCTCTACATGACTGAACCATCTAAGCATCCCTTTCTCTACCTTGGTCACTACATCTTCTGCCATCCCATAACGTTCCTTATCACGCTGTTCCTCACTCGGTCCATCAGGGTCACTCCGGCTATACTTCTCAGACTTCTCATTTCAACAGCAATCAGCTTACTTTCATGTTCCTTCTGCCACACCCAACATTCATTACCATACATAAGTGTGGGGACGAGTACTCCTCTATCTACAGCCAGTCGTGCCTCTTTAGATACTTTCTGGCTGCTCATATAATTATTCAGGGCTCCATACACTTAATTTCCAGCCAAAACTCTTCGCACAAAATAATTAACGAAAACAATTTCAGCTCGTTTGATTGCATTCATTGCGACCATAATCATGGATATCATATAATGGCTTCTTGTACTAAATTACCTAGATACAGAAGCACTAAGTAAATAAACAGCGGTAGTTCGTTGTTTCGTCCTATGATAATTTCGGCCCATGGGACGAAACAATACTTTTCTAAAATATAATAATTTTCATTCGTTGATTCGTCCTATCGATTTAATTTTAAAGATATCTGAGTTTTTAGTATCGTCAACAAAACAATGGTGATTACTTTAATAAAATAAGTTATTAAGTAAAACGAAATCTAGATTTGTAGAATCATCTTTTATTAAAATAACAAATGACCACCAGTTTGACAGATATTTTTAACATTCTCCTAAAACCGTTGTCATATCTACAGTACAAGTTTAGCTTGTTTTAGAACCAGTTGGTGCAGTATAGGTATTCAATATAGCTTCTGGGTTAGGTTAGGTTAGAACTGTGACCCCAACAGAGCGCGAGCCGAGCGAGCGTAGCGAGCGTGCCGCGGCAGCGGCCGGCGAAGCGGCGGAACGACATCAAAAACTACTGGACGGATTTTGATGCGTTTTTTTTTGTTAGAAAGGGCTTACTCGGACTTAAAATCTTACGTTTGTTTGATCGCAATCGGTTGAGTAGAACCTAAGATATGAGCAAAGGTCGCGTTAACCGAGATGCACGCGGGCGGAGCCGCGGGCGGAAGGCTAGTCTTCTATAAAATAATACTAATCTCTCTGCAATATTATTTTAAGCATTTTCCTTGCTGACGTTACTTCATACAAATTTTGTATAAAATGAAGAAAAAAAAAATCAATTGGACGAATCACTGAAGGAAAACTTTAATTATTTTAAATTTCTGTGATTCGTTCCAATGGGACGAACCCCTATAGGACGAAACACAGAACTACTCATAAACTGACCCATACACACCATGTCTCTTGAATAAACGAACAGACACATACACATACACACACACACAAACATAGACACACACACACATATACACACACAGACACGCACACATAAACCCCCGCACAGATACACCCTCACACACACTTAATTCGACTTAATTTTGTTATTTTTAGCAGATATTGTCATAACTACAAATTTTGTAGGCAAACACTAAGTATTATTTGGTTTCTTATCATAAAATTATCAAGTCATTGTACTAATTACACTACGCTGACAGCTGTCATACAGTTTTTACGAGTACGGCTGTCCAACGTTCAGCATAACAAATCTAAATGGTAATATAAAAAATACTTTTTACTTTTACTTTTAAACAATTAATGATATGTAAACCAAGCTACTCTGTTGGAATCAATAAACATTATCTTATCCCATCTTATCGATAAAGTCGGGTAACACTAAGTTCCTTCGTTGTTACCTATATTTCCTTGCAGTAGGACAATTAGAGACAATGGTCCGATTCTAAAGGATAAAGTAATGGATTGTGTTTTAGGGAAACAGATGTGCGTCCATTGGGGCAACTTAATATGCTTAGCTACGCTCACCAATCACTACTAATGGTTGCAATCTGGTACACTTAATTAGGTGCCTAAAGTAAATTGAACTGTTCTCCCAATAAATGATTTTGTAAGGACAAACCTTTACTTATTATTGATTATTGTATATATCAATTGTGATCACATAGACAAAGTGATCACACTGCAGGACTACGACTAAATGTGGAATCTTCCACCCTTGCCTTGTTTTTTCGTATAGTCATCCCCCGTGTACCCCCCGCCGGCCAGCGGGGATGGTTATGTCGGATTCGAACCGACTAAAACCGCATGCCGTCTCGGGTCTTCAGACGCCAGGGTATAAGGTGGCCCATAAGGCATTTCGATTCGTTGCCCGTGGTCCTACTACCTGGTCCTACAGGTAGGACCACGGGCAATTCTTTTTGCCCCTAGTTCTATTAGTAGGACCTTGGGCTCCTAACATTACCCGTAGTGCTACTGGTAGTACTAGGGACATTTTTACTTGTCCGTGGTTCTATCATTTCATAGTTTAACTAGGAGTAATATGATCTTTTTCCTGGTTACTTAGGAGTATTTATTCTAAACGTAAGATGATTAATAAATCATCATGTCATCCCCGGCTGACCCGGGGAGGTGGTGTGCAACGCGCCGCCGTCCCGGTCTGCTTCTGCTAGGATGACAGACGGCACCACCTGTCAGTGAGGTATGAAAGGCACTTTATTCCGCGCACCCTCAGGCTGTGGAATGATCTCCGTGCTGTGGTTTTCCCAAGCGTCTACAATATGGGGTTCTTTAAGAAGGGTATTAGAAGGTTTTTACAGGGTCGTTAGCACGAGTGTGATGCCTCTAGTGTTGCACACGTCCATAGGCCGCGGTAACCGCTTGCAGTCAGATAGACCGTCTGCTTGTCTGCCACCTGAGTGGTATAAAAAAAAAAAAGTTAATTTCAAAGACCGACTTCAAAAAGGAGGAGGTTCTCATTAACAATCATTTAAAAGCTTTAATTTCATAGACCCTCTTAATTGTTTACGCTTGACTTAACCTATTTGATCAAAACAAAACAGTTACCAGGACATAATGGTCAAAGTTTATTAATTACTACTAAAAGTTTCCTCTATCCAGTAAGGTACTTGAAAAATTGCGACTTAGGTATAAAGTGTTTCGCTCGGCAGCATGATTGCGGCAATGGTGCGGAGCGCGAGCGCGTGGGCCGCCGCCGAAGGAGGTGGCGGAGCGCGCCCGGGAGAGACTTAGAACTCTCCCGGTCCGCCGAGCCCGCAACTTGCTCGCCGCGCGTCGCAGGCAACTCAGGCGCCGGAGGTCGCTTAACGACCTCCGTCCTCCATGAGCGCAGGCCTGGGGGTGGCGGGTGAGGCCACCTGTCACCCCAGCAGAAGCAGGCCGGGACGGTGGGGCGACTAGCGCCCCTCCCCCAAACCGGGGCAAGACGGGGACACCGTGGTTCCCAAACCCGAGGGGGCCATCTCGAAACCGGAGATGGCCCAGGGTCAGTCGGGGTGCGAGGGATATGCTCTATGGGCAACCTTACACCCCGGCGTCTGTAGACCCGAGACGGCGTGCGGTTTTAGTCGGTTCAAGCCCGACATAACCGCCCCCGCTGGCACGCGGGGGGGTATCCGAAGGGATTTCCGCACGATAAAAAAAAAAAAAAAAAAAAAAAAGGTATAAAGTGTTTGGGGTGTGTGTTGGGTAACCTCCTCGAGTGTCGCTCCGATTCCGATCCCGCTGCAGTCCGGGGGGAACGGAATCGGAGCGGCCGGTACACCCTGGGCGGCGCTCAATGGCTTCCCCTTCACCCCTTCATAGGGTTGGCATTGATCGTCGGCCAATACCCAACGTGGCGGGAACACATCGCTCTCCGTACTCCTCTGCTTTCAGAGGAGACAGGATGAGCGATGCTGTTAGTGGTGAGATGGCCCAGGGTCAGCCGGGGTGCGAGGGATATGCTCTATGGGTAACCTTACACCCCGGCGTCTGAAGACCCGAGACGGCGTGCGGTTTTAGTCGGTGCAAGCCCGACATAACCGCCCCCGCTGGCCGGCGGGGGGGTATCCGAAGGGATTTCCGCACGATAAAAAAAAAAAGGTATAAAGTGTTTCGAGATTTTCTGCTGCATGAAGCTGTGCGACCGTTGCATTTCGATGGCTAGCAGTCATTAATCAATTAGAAATTTTCAGGAGAAAACCGTCCATCTGTTGCTCCCTCCCTTCCAGAAAGGATTCGGCCTGAGTCAGTTGTTTGCAGTCACTGTCTATTGCCTGTCAGAATCACCTGTTGTCGTTGGACTTGTAGTGAAGTGTCATTGCATGGTTTGGTAAATAACTTCCTCCTTCAGAAGTTATTTTTGATAGTTATGTTTCGCACATTGATAAAGAAACGATGGGTGAATTAACGACACCAAACAGCGCAGCCATTTTGTATCGGTTTATATTTTTCAGAGACACATTTGAGAGAGTTGCATGCCAGTTTTTGTGCCCTATAAACACACAAAGGAACAGTAAGTAATGGGCTGTGAATAGATTTGTTTAGTTCTGTTCAAGATCTAGAAAGATACTTTGACGACCTCGTAAAGAAGCAAGCGGTAGAGCACTCGACTGCTAAGTCAGAGGTCACGGGTTCGATTCCCGCTCATTGCAAATATGTATATTTGCATTGGTCTGGATGTTTCTTATGTATAACATAAAAAAACATAACATAAACTCACGCCTATATCCCCGAAGGGGTAGGCAGAGGTGCTAGCACCCACATTTCGCCAGTTTATGTTTAGGTCCCAATGTAATAGGTGGCGAGCCTATTGCCATTAGCCGGGCACTTATGAACCTGCGATAAATACACACATAACTTTGAAAAGCATCGGAAAGTCATTGGTGTGTGCCATGGTAAAACCTGGGATCGAACCCGAGACCTCGTCTCAGCAGTCCATTACCCATACCACTAGGCTACCGAGGTATTTATATGTATTTATTTACAAAAAAAAAGTATCTAAGTATGTTTATTCGCTTTCTACAACCCATATGACAAGCTCTGCTTAGTTTGGGTCTAGATGGCGTTGTGTAATAAATCCTAAAATATTTATAAGGAGTTTTTCTTAGTACCTTTTTGTTTTCGTGCGGAAATCCCTTCGGATACCCCCACGCCGGCCAGCTGGGGCGGTTATGTCGGGCTTGAACCGACTAAAACCGCACGCCGTCTCGGGTCTACAGACACCGGGTGTAAGGTTGCCCATAGAGCATATCCCTCGCACGTCGACTGACCCGCAGAAATGCGCATTACGGGCCTGGACGACTCCGTCACGGCAGAAGAGCTCAGGCTCGCCGTGGCGTGACTGTGTCCGGGGACTGCTCCTCGGACACAGTCAAGGCCGGAGCGATACGCTTCGGCCGCGGTGGTGGTAGGTATAATTTTTTGCATTTACAATATGTTTAATAGCACCATATTGTTACGATAAAGGATGCTTATTGACGTTAATTTACAAGTAATGAAACAGTGCTTATTCAAGCGACCGCGAATTCCACATTAAAATTATCGTCTATCTATACTATATTATAAAATTGTAAATTAGTTGTGTCTGTACATTGAACATATCGACAAAAATATTTGGATTATGTTAAATAAACGATTCTGAAACAATTTTTTTTTTGAACTTCTTGTCTTTTTGTTCGCGATGGACACAAAAACTAATGAACGGATTTTCATGCGGTTTTTCTATTAGAAAGGTATTGGTCAGACTTAAAATCTGCTTTAAGTTTGATTGCAATTGGTTAAGCAGAACCGGAGATATGACTAAACAAGTTGAATTCCTGAGACGAGCTCAGCTGAACAAGGGATTTTCGATTTTGCGATTATTATTTTTTTGCGATTTTTTCTTTATCTTGCAATGGTTCACCGCAGCACGAATCTATTACCGAAAACAGCAACTCGATAGCTCATCTCCTTCATACCCAAAACCGTGACAGAAAATTGGCAACGACGACGACGTCGACGACGACGTTGACGACAACTCGATAGCAATAGGGCTTTTCTAAAGAAAATCCTTAAAAACGATAACCGACCTTCGCGCGCGCGAAGCTGGTTGTAGATCTGGTTTTAAACCCTGAAGGAAGGACATTTGTAGGTATAGAATTGCATTCGGCTCTATCATGCTGTTCACTCTTATTAAGATATGGCCTCTGTGGCGTAGCGGTAGTGCATTCGACTGCTACGACACGGGGCGCGGGTTCGATTCCAGCTCAGTGCAAATATTAGTATGCATGAATATGTCTATTTGCATTGGTCTGGGTGTTTTTATGTATAATATGTATATATTTACAAAAAAAGTATATTAGTATGTTTATCTGCATTCTGGAACCGATAACACAAGCTAGTTAAACTATGCTTACTTTGGAACTAGGAAGCGCTGTGTAGAATGTCGTAGAATATTTATTATTATTTAAATATGTGGCATACGACAGTTGCAGATGATTTCCCAAGACATGAATGAATTCTTGATGTATTACATTTCCATCCCCGAAATCTCTTTGCAACACATTAATCTTAAGCCCTGTGGGACGAAATAGACATTACATGTAAAAGATTTTCCCCGCGAAGCTCTTTTCATGCAGGAAACTTATTGCAAGGGTGGACCGAGACTGCGACTCCCGTGAGATATATCTACTAGGAAATGATAAAATTGAGATGGCTTTCTTCACTTGATTGATTACTCAATTGATATCATATAATATTGGCCAACCCGTCCCGGCTTCGTACGAGAAAATTGCTTAAAATATCCTATAACCATCGTGCTATTATAGCTCAATGCTTATACACGGAAAAAATTAATTAGTTGAATCAACCTTAATTCAACCGATTTTTTGTGTTAATATAGCACCTACATTGAAAATTTGTTGAATCAAACAAACAAAAATTGTTGCTTGTAAAAGGTAAATTTAACCAAACCAAGTGAAGTTGTTTTAACACTGTCTTGAAATGGTAATATTAACTAGTTTAATAATAGGTTGCCAGTACTTTCAACTTTTCAACTATTTTATTTTGGTTGATATAGCACCTACCTTTAAGATTTGTTGAATCAACTAATCTGAAATATGTTGCTTGTAAAAGGTAAATTTAACCAAACCAAATTAGGTTGTTTTATCACTATTTTGAAATCGTTATTTTTACTATAATAATAAACCTGTATTTTTAAGTATATGGTGCTAAGTTGTAACTACTACTTATCTTAATGTAGAATCGACACGTAGCAATAGGTTAGAATAACCTAAATTTGGTGGTAAAATTAACCTACGTACATTGGTCTTCTTAACTGTTTTGTAAATGTAATATTGACATGTGCAATTAAGTTGAAGCTACCTAATTTTTATGATAAAGTGAACCTGTATTTTTAGGTTGAAATAACTTGTGGTGTTTTGTTAAATGAACCTCTGCTTTGTGGTAAAATCTACCTAGATCGTAATAGTATTTTTGACAAATGTGTAATGTAGAATCGACATGTAGCAATAGGTTAGAATAACCTAAATTTGGTGGTAAAATTAACCTGCGTATATTGGTATTCTTAACTGTTGTAAATGTAGTATTGACATGTGAAGTTAAGTTGAAACTACCTAATTTTTATGATAATCTTAACCTGTATTTTAGGTTGAAATAACTTGTGGTGTTTTGTTAAATTAACCTCTGCTTTATGGTAAAATCTACCTAGATCATAATAGTATTTTTGACAAAAGTGTTATGTAGAATCAACATGTAGCAATAGGTTAGAATAACCTAAATTGAGTGGTAAAATTAGCCTGTTGTAAATGTAGTATTGACATGTGACATTTAGTTAAAATTACTTGTTTTTGGTAAAATCAACCTGCATTTATTAGTAATATCTACCTACTACGTATGTAATATTGTAGGTAGATATTACTAATAAATTCAGTTAAAAATACTTGTTTTTGGTAAAATCAACCTCTATTTATTAGTAATATCTACCTACAATATTACATATATTGTAGGTAGATACTACTAATAAATGCAGGTTGATTACTTGTTTTTGGTAAAATCAACCTGCATTTATTAGTAGTATCTACCTACAATATATGTAATATTGTAGGTAGATACTACTACTATATACTACTAATAAATGCAGGTTGATTTTACCAAAAACAAGTAATTTTAACTAAATTTGTTAGTAATATCTACCTGCAATATGACATATATTGTAGGTAGATATTACTAATAAATACAGGTTGATTTTACCAAAAACAAGTAATTTAATAGATATACCTGCAATAATGCAGATTGATTTTATAAACATCATAATATATCAAATTCTGTACAAACAAATACTTTTACATTTCAGATTAACTAGGTACAAATCAATGCAGGCTTATTCTACAATACACTTTCATCAAAATACTTACTTACATGAAAAGGAAATCTAATTATAGTCAATAAATAAAAAATATAGATTTATTAAGAAAAAAACATTTTATTTACCCTTAAATAACATAAAGTACCCGTCAATAAGAACTTTTACATAATAATCAAGAAAATATCTAATAAATAAAACATAATATGAAAGTATCTACATTGTGTATAAAGACATTTCACTTCTGGGGATTATAGTACCCGTCAATATGAACAACTTTTACAACAGAATCAACCCCGTTAGCGCGAAAAAAACAGCTGTTCCATACCTACTGTTTAGCTAGTAGCTATTGAACTTTTGTATGGAACAGCTGATTTTTTTTCGCGCTAACGAGTTGGTTCCATTGCAAAAGTTGTTCATATTGAAGGGTACTATAACCCCCCGAAGTATTCAGGCCATGTCTTGATACACCCTGTATAAATAGTGGATTAAACAATTTACGTAACGAGTTATTACTGTCATTCATTATCTGTTAAAAAATATTGTTTTATCTTGCAGTAGACTTCTCCATAACAAATTATATGACACACCGTTGGAAAACTAGATACTAGAGCACGTTGTAGGACTTGCAGGAGCAGAACTTGTGCTTTCCGATGCAGTTTCCTGTGAAATAATAAACCAAGTTAAAACTTTAGATTTTCTAATTTGCTATAAGTAAGTACCTACCATATATATACAGGATCGTGGTAGATGGCACAAACTAAGGGAGGCCTATACCCAGCAGTGGGTGAAGTCGGGCTGTGGATGATGATGATGATGAAGTACCTACCTACCTATAGCCCGTGCGATTTAACAAGAGACTTCACGCTGTGAAGTCAACAACAAAAACGCAACAGAAGTAGATATATCATCGAATGATTTAAAATGACTAATAAAAATGTATAACTACACTAATAGGTACTATCGATACTGACCGCAAGAAGGCAAGTGCGGAGTGCCGCGGGGCATGCGGGAGAGGGGTCGCATACCAGCAAAGTCTCAAGTTAAGTCGCACTCGCACGGGTTATACCTACCTACCTACCTAGGTGATAAGTACCTTAATCTAAGTAACTAAGGTAACTTAATCTAAAGTTTATACCTAATTAAAGTTTAAAAAACTTCAGAAGCCGACTTCAAGTTGATTTCGGCTCCATCATCAGATCGACTTTAAACCTTCAATAAATTGTAGTGCTTTAAAATACTTAATGAAAAAATTATCAAACGCACTAGTCGCCCCTACGATTTTCGAAAGTTCCTCTCGATTTCTCTGGGATGCCATCATCAGATCCTGGTATGACAGTCACAATCTATCTAGGTGTAAAGTTCTCATCAATACAAATTAATCAAACCCAAACACAAGGTAACTGCTGTAAATCGTTGAGGAGTTCCCTCGACTGTCTTTCGGCTCCATCATCAGATCGACTTTGAACCTTCATTAAATTGTAGGGCTTAATAAAAAAAATATCAAACGCACTAGTCGCCCCTACGATTTTCGAAAGTTCCTCTCGATTTCTCTGGGATGTTATCATCAGAACTTCGTTTCCTTATCATGGTACTACAAACGGAATATGTTCTTTCCAAAAAAAAAAATCATCGAAATCGGTTATAAACGACGAAGTTATCCGCAAACAAACATACAAAAATATATATACCTACCTATACGATCGAATTGAGAAAACTCCTTTTTTTGAAGTCGGTTAAAAATAACATTATTTTTTTGTTAAAATAACATTATATGATGTGTTTGATACTACATTTCGTTAGTGATTCCATAACTTGGTAAGTACCTAAATAAATAAATAGGTACCCTTGATAGGTTGCTGTAAGGTAGATAATAAGAACCGCTAAGCACTGGCACTCACTGCCAGCTTGTTTCCCCTGAAGACTACCAGGTATCTACCTACCTCCTAGGTCAGCCACATCGTCACTTTCTATCAGGTAAGATTAAAATTCAAAATAAAAATAATACAGGTATAGATAGGTTTACTTACATGTGTTATTTTTTATAGTTTCTTTACGCCGACTCTGAACAATATTCTCTCTTTTACATGCGGCACAATTTTTTTTAAATCTGTATCTTGTATATCTGCCAGTAGGTTTACAGTGA